>WBNH01003627.1:0-38973 GCA_013401255.1 Urocolius indicus | reverse complement strand
CATTTACTCTAGTGACCTTGCTCATTTGTGAAATGAAAGTTAGCATGAATGAATCAGTTATGTCCCTAGTGAAAGATGTTTTCTTATTTGCCCAAAATAGCAAATTCTCCACTGACACCAAAGTCAGTGGTGAAGGAAGTGGAGGAGGTGCCCAAGCACCGGAAGGGAGGGAGATTCCCCTCTGAACTGAGGTACAGCCCATGGTCCTGCTATTGCAGTCCATGGAGGCCACAGGGGAGCAGAGTAGAGATCCACCTGCAGCCCGTGGAGGACCCCACACCAGAGCAGTAAGGCTGAGTAAGGCTGTGACTCCATGGGAAGCCTACACTGGAACATGTTCCTGGCAGAACTTGAGAGCCCAGAGAGAGAGAGAGAGAAGCCCACATTGGACTAGGTTTACTGTCAGAACTTGTGACCCTGTGGAGGATCTATGCTGAAGCAATCTGTTCCTGTTTCTCTGTGGATGAGACCCATGTTGGGACAGTTTGTGCAGAACTGCATGCACTCCATGGGAAGAACACACGCTGGACCAGCTTGTGAAGAAGTGTAGCCTGTGGGAAGGACTCAACTTTGGAGTTAATGGAAGACTATCTCCTGTGGGAGGGACCTCGCACTGTAGCATGGAGGAGTGTGAGGAGGCATCACCATGAGAGGAACTTGCAGCAAAGTCCATTTGTGCTGAAGTGACCATAACCCTTGTGCTGCTGGGAAGAAGGTAGAAACTCATGAAGAAGGGGGGAGGGGGTTGATGGGTGGCGTGTGGGAGGTGTTTAAAGATTCAGAGATATTTTTTATTTCTCATTTCCCTACTCTGGTAGGTTGTTTAATAAATCAAACCTTTTCTCCTCAAGTTGCATTTGTTTTCCCGGTGATGGTAATTGCTGAGTGATCTCCCTGTCCTTATCTTGACTCAGGGACATTTTGTTATATTTCTCTTTCCCCTGTCCAGTTTATGAGGGGGAGTGACAGAATGACTTGGTGGGCATCTGGCACTCAGCAAAGGTTAAACCACCACAGTAATCTTCAGAGCACTCACACTTTTGTAATGAGTTTTGGTAAACACAACCAAAATATTAATTTTTTTTTTTTTACTTAAAAAGAAGTTCCTGGGGAACATCTCACATACAGAAATTATCAGAGGTGGAACACTTCTCCTATGAGGTAAGCTCAGAGAGTTGAGGTTATTCAGCCTGGGGAAGAGAAGGCTCTGATGAGACCTAATTGAGGCCTTCCAATATATAAATGGGGCTTATAAGACAGACAGAAAAAGGCTTTTTACCAAGGCCTGTAATGACAGGCCAGGCGAGGCCAACATTTTTAAACTGAAAGAAGATATATAGCAATTGGACGTATGAAATAAACTTTCCACAGTAACGGTGTCTGAGACACTGGAAAAGGTTGCCCCAAGAAGCTGTGGATGCCTCATCCCTGGAAATGCTCAAGGTCAGCCTAGATAGACTTTGAGTAACCTGGTCTACAAGAGGATGTCACAGTTCAAACCAGATGAACTGTAAAGGTCCTTCTTTCCAACTGAAACCATTCTATGATTCTAATACTTCTCAGATTTCACATGCCATCTCTGCAATTTGAAAGACAGATTTGGTAGGCATATGTTCAACACATCCAAGATGACATACAATAGCTTTGCCAACCATTCCTTCCACTCACAGGCCTCCAAGTGGTGATTTATTTTTACACATTCAATTAGAGCACTCATCCAAGACAAAGATGACCTCCATACCTTCCTTAGCCTGAGTGTGTTTAAACCCACACCATCTATCTCCTTTAAAATGAACAGAGGGTTACTTTAGAGAAGAAACATCCATTAGTAAAAGTGTCCTTAGGACTCTTTGGAGGACACATTTAAATACCAGAAGAACTATTAAGAGCTGATAATACATACTTTGTTCCATTTCCTCATGCTGGCCACCAAATTACTCATACATAGTTTATCATTAAGATTTACACATCAGAAGAAACACTAATTGGGGTCTTTGCAGCCAATTTATTTCATCAGATAAAGCTATGAAAAAAGCCCTACATATCTAAAGTGGCAGATTACCAGTTCTTCTATTGCTAGATTGAGCATGTCAAATATGTAGAATCTACAATTCTACACTCTTGAAAACAGCACAAGGACATCAAATATAGGAAAGGGTTGATTATAATTCAATTCACACATTATTTTTAGTGTCTATAAGTGATATCAGCTAAAACCATTGCTTCTGCACAGATTTCTCACAAAAAATAATCTGTGTCTGCACCTTTCCTTTCCTCACATATGCAATTCCTAATCCCAGACAAAGTTTTTCTGCCAACTATACAATCATACAAATGCCTGTGAACCAGTGGCACTAGTAAGTCTTTGACTGAATGCCAAAGACACATAGACACACAATGAATTTTCCCCATAGCCACACTAAATCCAATCCTTTTGAGTATTGCAGTATATACACTTGGTTTTTTTCTGAAAATGTCAATTTATTTAAATTAAGCAAACCATATAGCACTAAAACCAGACAAGTTTAAAACCAAAACTTTTTCTGACATATTATTTCCATGTCTTTATTATTTATACTAGAATAACTTTAGAAAGTTTCATTTTGAACTAATAAATATGTATTTTTCTCTTCCATATAAGTTATTTAAAAGATTTCTTTTTTCTCTAGCCATGCCCGAGAAAGGTGAAGAATAAAACTTTTCCCACTAAAAAAAAGAGTTAATGTAGGGAAACGTTCAGATGAGTAGTATGTCAGGTAAAATACTTTTCCAGTAGGAAATTTTCATTGTACTTCAGCTTCTTAATTACAATACAGAGAAAACCCGGCATATAGCCCATCAGTCTGTGTGCAAAGATATATACCATTTCTTAGGAACATATGTGGAAACGTACTGTAGGGGAGAGGAGTCACTTACTTGATGATCCATGAGAGTCTCTGTTATCACCATGATGCTGTGTACACATACAATTGAGGAACGAAGAACAGCAAACATAAAAATCCAGGCCAGGAAGAAGCAAGTGCACAAAAGCAGCAGCAGTGGGAAAGAAGAAGGACAATGAAAACAGTGTTAGTTCGTAACTAAAATACAGCATGCATCTCCATACCAAAGGCAAGACCTCAAGAGACTCATCAGTTCAGAAAAGTTGAAGCAACAAAACTGACAATTAGGCTTATAGAGAAGCCATCATCATACATGGTTAGTAAACAGCAACTGCCCCAACTGCTAATTCTGAGGGGAATATATCTACAATTTAGAGCTTATATGACTTGATACACAATGTATTTTAAGAAGTTTTTAGCTGGAATTTTTCCAGAAAACTCAAGCTCTGAAGAAAGCTGAAATAACACAGAATTTATTTCCAAAACCACTCCATTTTCAGACAGGTGTTTTGGAAAGACAAAAAATTTTTAAGCTATCGGTGAAGTGCAAGCACCTACTAGTGCCAAGTCCAGCTGCTTCTGCACAGAAACACAAACTTAGAAGCCACAGATTCAGTTAAACTGCAAACACAGGTAACATTTTAAATAGCTGAGGAGGCAAGACAAGCAGTGCAGTTTTAAATTTAAGACAACATTTAATATCAAAGTATTGCCAAAGAATCAAGTTGTACAAAAAATTATCTCTGTCCCACTGAATGCATGAAATACAGGCACTACAGGACAGTTACTACATAGTCTGTACATAGTACATGGCCTGTACTCCTTTCTGACATTTGATCTGGAATCTTTTATAAATCATTGCTACCCAAGGCCACAATCAGTGCTAAAATCCCTCAGTGCTCAGACATATACAGATGGAAGGTAAGTTCTACGTATGTCTTAAACGATTTACTACATTTAAAATCCATGAATAAAAAAAAAAAAGAGGAGAAAACAAGCATACTGATTTTTCCTTCTTAACAATAAAACAAATCCAGACATGCTGTATTTTCTATATACCAAATAAAAAACTTCTGCCTCATAAAGGAGACAAATCCTTGTCCTGCTTCAGGAGGACTCACCCTTGCCCCTCCCTTATCCAGACTAACATTTCCAGGAGGAAACTTAAAAAACGAAAAAAACCCAAAAATCTTATCAAGCAGAAGTCTTGTCTTACACTCCTCATCTCAAAACACAGGTTTTTATCCCTCAAAGCTACCTATAAGAGTGTTAAAATGACAGCAAATGTTATGTACTACAATGGGAATACTACAATTGAAGTAAATAACACTGGAAATGTGAGGGAGTCCTTCCTTCATAATTTTTGTGCTTTCTGGAAAAGGCCTCTATTAAACAAGAAAAACTGAAATCAACTGCACTATGTAAAGAACCTTCTATCCCTGTCACAGACTACATTTAGGTCGAAGAGTGAAACACCACTAAAGAAACCCATGAACTTACCAGACAAGTTTATGTGCATGAAACACATTAAAGAATTCAACACTTTTCAAGGCAAAATGTTTATTTTTCAATGTACGGGTAACATACTGCAGACTAGGAAATAATTTCTGAGTAGACCTGTATTACCCTACACTGATTTTAGACTCGAGAGAATAGTGACTGACAAGAGAGCAACATAAAGGAGTCTGCACTAATAGTACAGAGATCCAGCACCTGACTGAAGGTCTGGGAACACTACTATTCAGCACCAGTCTGTTTTATTTCACTCCAATAGGTGAAAAGCAATAGAAGAGAACTAGAGAAGTAAATTGTTAACAGACATATATTATCAGAAGTTTCTGAGAGTCACACAGCATGTGTGCTCACAGTGCATACTTACTTGTTGAAGAAAGGAGTGAAAAAGCTCTGCAGGAGGTCCTGTTGCCCTGCCTGCCTCTCAAGTAGCCTTGACCAAGATACAACTTGACACCACAGACCAGGGCAACCTGTCACCTGAGACGATGCAGGGGCTTTTTACGTAAATATTTTAGCATTGCATGGTTAATCCTATGAACTGGTACAAACAGCAACACCGCCAGAGGCTGAAACACAAGCCTGTCTAACTCTGTCCCTGATCTTCTCCTATAGACATTCTGTTTACACACCAAACCGCCCTTGTTGCTGGTCAACCTCCTCTTTTCATTAAAACTATTTTGGGCCCGTGTATTTACCTAAAACCTTCAGAATATGTATTTCTAAATATTGATGCAATATATTAAGATACTGAAATGAGAATGGGCCAAAGAGACTTCTTCATGTTCCAGTAAACTATTGCACCTCTGTCATCTGCGACTCGTATCACTGCACTCTGGGGATTCAAACCCCTAAGGAAATGAAGAAATAATGGTTCAATATTTTCCCTTCAATATTTTCTCTGCAAATAACTCCCTTAAGTCATTCCTGTCCATCACTTCCTACTTTTTTTTTTTTAAATATACAAAACTAAGAGAAACACACACATAATCTACCTTTATTTTCACGTTTATTTAATTGATGACTTTGATTACAGGTTGTAGAACAAGTCCTTTGATACAGGAGATTCTCGGCACTGTATGACTGATGTAGCTTCTACTCAGCAGTTAAAAATGTTACTATCAAAACATATAAAACCTCGCTGTTCTCCCAGTATAGTTTTAGATTAAGAATAAGGAATAAAACCAGCAATATAAACCATCATGAGACAGCCACCATAATTCTGTTTCCATACAAAAGCAGCTCTGTGCTTCAGGAAAGTATTATTTTTAGACATTAATTTGTCAGAAATAAATCAACTCTTACTAAATCTAAAATTGTATCTGCCAACTTGTCCTATGGAATAAAATCCTTTTCAAAAGTAGAGTAAAAGTACAAGCTTGTGTCATGAGAGCATGTATGAATCTCACACTACAAAAGATAAGTTTGTTAAACATAGTTACTAGATTTACAATCTAAACCTACAGTTAAATTCTTAATAGAGTTCAAATGCACATTTTAAAGCACAGTTAAGAGTTTTCACCTTGCTGAAGACAGACCTCTGCTGAAAACAGTCTCCAATACGTGTAAATCACTAAGATTAATCATGTTACATTTAAATTCAGGCAAAGCGGATCAGTAAAAACGACCTCCAGTCTATGCTTCAAGGAAAAAACCGTATTGTTATGTTACATACAACTTATATCAAAGGCAATGTATTTATGAAATATGTTTTGTTACAAATTAGAGCCATCTAGAAAGATTTATTTAAAAATCATTTAGGAAAATAATGGTTTGTAATGGTCTGAGTTCTGAGCCAGGAAGGCTTGTTTATGTGAAATTATTATTTTCATAAAAAAAATAGGCAAAAACTGTTCTCACACAAGAACTCAAATCCAAGTGTCCGGTATTTGGCATTGCTGTAATAGTGCCAGGCTACAAGTAGTTTGCTGAGCCTCCACGACATTTGTGTTTAGCTAGAATATAAAACGACCTACTTACTAGACAAGAAAAGCATTTCATGTAAGACTTTTCTCCCCAGCCCAATTTTGGAAAGAAAACCCCACAATACTAAGTTCTGTGATCTCCTCCTCTCTTTTACACACAAGCCAAAAAAACACCCCAAATTAAACAGCTGACACCTCTAAAAGGAGCTTTTCGGGTACCTCCTAAAAATCCCAAAAGGACTTCAACAATGCAGCAAAACATAGATCATCATTCTTTATGCATGTTTGCAACTCATGTATTTCATGACTTTTAATCTAAGAAGTGGAACTTAAACCCAAACAGCCAGCCTGCAAAATAGATTGCAGCTAAAAGTCTGGAATACAGTAAAATCTCAAATATAACCCTTCAAAAAATTTACAATTCTGTGACATGTCAGGACTGTCATGCTCTCTATGACTTCATAATTATAGGGTCTGATCTCTCTTAAAACATAAGCTGTTTCTGTATTTCAGTTTCTATTTTTTACTGTAGTGTACATCAGAATAAGCATATTTGACTCCCAGATAAGAATACAAAAAATGTTTTTAAAAGCCATAGTGCAGACGCAAACCTTTACATTCGAACTGCAATTAAGACAGATAATTACTCCACTAGATGACATTTTGGTAAGAACTGGTTAGAGTAGCTAAGCACAGTACACCATGAATTGGAAAATAAAAAAACATTCTGAGATGACACCTCAGGTGCCTATGCACATAGGATGAAAGACAAATCTATCCTTAGACTTAGCATTCTTCTAAAGCGGAGTTGGTAAAATGTTGAGTCGCATTTCAAGATCTCTTCTTAAAATCATGCTACTGTGAATGCATGTCAAAAAACAAAACTAGCACGTTTCAAGGTGTTTTTTTTAAAAACTGGTACTTCAAAAAACCAAGGGAAATATGGAGTACAGCAACTGAATTGATAGGGTTGTGTTCTTAAAAAAAAATCTGTCCCATTTCAGAGCTGACCAATGGTATTCAGTTTGTGCTGGGCCTGGGGTAGTGATGCACTGGCCCAGCAGTCAATCAATGAGCTTATTTATTGCAGAAAAAAAGCCAAGGCCTGAAAAATATCTTGTCTCCAAATTCATCAGAAGGTACAAACAATATATAAAACACTTAATCAAATTATTAGCTCCATGTAGTAGTAGAACCATCATAAATAAAGTTTGTCAATAATGAGGTCTTAAGCCTCACCTCACTGTTACAGAGCAAATATTCTACTTTGCCTTTGGGAGGCAGTGCTTTGTTTTAGAAAGCAGCTTTGGAAACTGCTTCAGCTATTAAAGGTGCTTCCACACAACACAACTTCTGGAAAAATTCAATTATAAGTCATTTCAATATTTTGATGACGATTAATTGTCAAAATACCCACAGGCCTTCCCTGGTTTTAAATTGTACTTAGAAAAAAAAGAGTATTTTCATTACTTCAGAAATTTTATAATCAGCATGGGTTTTTAACTCTCAAATCTGAGGTTACTCTGATGATACTATATTTATCACTCCTCTTACCCTTCCTAATCCTCATTCCAACAGGAGCGAGTCCATAGTCATTAATTAGTAAAGTGCCAATTAGTAAGACAGAGAAATACCTTTCTCTTTTGTGATTCAGACACCACAGATCAACTCCTAAAATCAAACGTTGCTTGACATCCACCCCCCTTGCCATTACAATCTAGCAAATTATACTATATGATATTCCAAATGCATAAACCAGGAAAGTATCAATGAAACCAAACTAGACAAGATTCAAGCTGTTTAATTCTCTCCTTGCAAAAGCATCTTCATATTCATGTGTTTACGTGGAGTCACATTTAAGTTACTCACTGAATTTCTATCAAGCTCCCCATCAACCGGAACAGTCTCCATGCTGAAAGAGTGTGTTGCCTGTCTCTCCGCCAGTCAGAGTTCTTCCATCCTGCTACCTGAGATCCTGGAAACAGAAAGAAAAACACAGTAATTAATTTCCAATGGCTAAAAGTTCTTGAAGTGCTGCACTCTCTCTCAGAATTTTCTATATTTTGAGATGCTGAATTGTTTCTTGTTGTAAACTATTACAGTTCCTTGCAAAACACACGAAATCCCTGTAAAAAGCAAATTTTTAGCAATGGAGAAAAAAGTGTCAAGAAAAATGGCTGGAACAAAAGGTACTCACAGAGGCAAGCATTTATTTTTAACTACCCT
Source organism: Urocolius indicus (assembly GCA_013401255.1). Lineage (NCBI taxonomy): Eukaryota > Metazoa > Chordata > Aves > Coliiformes > Coliidae > Urocolius > Urocolius indicus. The sequence continues at coordinate 30,428 of WBNH01003627.1, read as the reverse complement.
TGCATCAAAAAAGAAAAGAAAAAGGAAGAGGAAGAGAGTTATGCTGGAAGAAAACAAGGAAAAGGGGGGAAAAAGGTAAAATAAAGAAACCCACAGTTTATGCTCTGCATTTCCTCTTATTCCAGAGTCCCCAGCAGAACACCGCTTCCACCCCACAGGCACATAAGCACACTAAGTGTTTGCATACATAAAAGCTACTCTGGAGCAGTCAGAGCTTTGGGCTTCCCAGCGTAACTCCAGAAACAGCCCTGATTTGCTTTGTCAGAGTGAGACACAGGAATGAAATCATCTGTGCAAAGCAGCATGTTCTATGGCAGAGCAGGCGCTCAGCTGGCTGTCACCACACACCTCCTTCCAGACATTTCCTATTTCCTTTTTTTTTTTTCCCACTAGAGAATGAAAGCTACAATAAACCTTAGTACTCATACTACATTTGAAGTCACCAATGAGACAAAAAAATAGTTTTTAATCAAGCAAAACTCAGAGAAAAACATGTCTTAATTGGTCATTCATTAGTGGGTTTCGGGAGGGAAGCAGATGAAAACTGAACACCCACAGCAACGCCCACCTACAGCTCCTTGCTCTGCTTGTCTCTCCAGGGCCCTCACATCAGCAAAACATACAAGCAGACCAGCAGGCTGTAAGCTGGCCTGTTCAATAAAAGCCACTATCCTGCAGAGATAACACCCTGCAGTCCCACCCTCCACAAAGCCATGCTGCCCTTCAGCCACAGCATTTGATCAGAGAATTAGCTCAATTTTTTTTTTTTTTCTCTCTCTCCATTCTTCTCTCTCTCCCCTCCCCTCTCCCCCATTGTCTTCCCTCTCCTTCCTCTCTCCTCTTCTTCCTCTCTCTCTTCCCTCGTCTTTCTCCCTCTCTCTCCCCCACGTTTCTTTTTTTCTCCCTCTCTATATTTTTTTTTCCCCTCTCTCTTCTTCCCCCCCTCCCTTTCTTCTTGTCTGAGGTGGGGTGAGGGAGCAGGAAGCAGTTGAATTACAAACCAGATTGCTAAACTAACAGTTGTGCAAGAGCAGGCATAGCATGGTGACGGTGACCTTTTTTTTTTTTTTAAGCTATGGTGCTAGCACATTGTGCTTAGGGTATATATAAAGCCATGGCTTCATTCAGCTCAAGCTTTAGCAGAAATAGATTAACTAAGGACAGAGGTGTGAGGCAGGTGAGCTGGAAGGGACCTCAGAAGATCGAGTCCAACCCCCTGCCAAAACAGGACCACCTAGAGTAGCTCACCGAGTCACATCCTCTCCAGGGTGCTCAAGGAGCATCCTCGGTGCACGAGAGCAGTAGAAAGGCAAGGAGGGCATACAAGATCTTGTGGTTCAAAGCCTGCTTCAGGAAATCCACACTCACGAAAATAAATCTCACTACAAAGAAGAACCATTTGCTCTACTGCCTTTAACGTTTTATTATCATATTTTCTTTGTTCTTTATTATGTAAAGCACATTAGATTTTTTAATCCCTTAGGAAGAACATACAAAATTAACACACTACAGCAAGTTACGTCACTAAAACACTAAAGAAAGCATTAATAAAGTTTAACAAAAAGACTTGGTGCTAAAGAAATGGCAAAGCTTTAAGTTCCCTACCACTCAAAGGGCGGACAAGGAGCTTACTCAAGTACCTGAGGATTTATGAAGGTGGCATTTAACTGGGAAGCATATGGTTAGGTGTTTTCATGTAAATTAGGACAGGAGATATTTGAAGGGAAATTATTACAAATGATTAATTTGCATTAATAAAATGAAAGATGGTATTACCACAGAAAGAGAAATTCACCCCAGAAGCTCTAATTGCCACGGCAGCAAGCACTGCGATGCACACCTTCCATACACCAGTGCAGGGATGAAGAATTGGGTAATGTATCTTGGAGGTGTCTCCTTGTCATGTCTTCCCCTCCACATTCATTTTAGGTTCTATTATTAGCAAGCACTTCAGCAACACCAGGCTGCATACATATTCAATTTATGGAAACGCTGAGTGACACTGCAAACAAATGTGTGCACTGATGTTTAAAGGAGTTGGTCACAAGCTTGCCGCCATACTCAGTTGTCCAAATAAACAGATCTTTCCTGACACGGCAACATTCACCTTGAAACAGTTTAAAAATGCCTGTTAAAAATAGGTATGGGTTTAAATGTCATAAATTTCCTTGTCAACACCTCTGGTGTATTCTGCTCCTCCATTTGGCCTTCCTTATTTTGATTTCAAAAGTAGCATCACCAGATAGGTACCCTAATGTCTAATTCTCAGCGTCACGGTCACCCGTGGTCCTCAGGAAACTCATAATCCAGCAGGATCCCAAATACTGCAGAAAAGTTATCGGGGAGAGAGAGGGAGAAAATTCCGCCTATACTTGTTTGAATACATATGTGAAGTCAAGCAGGTGCAGGAATGCTTAAGGACTACCTTCCCCCACACTGTTTACCTTATGAGTAGACAGCGAGCTTGGCTTATTTTCCTTGGCATAATGAAGGCTGAAAGTGAACAATATTGCTTCTGAGATATGCCAAAATAAATACCAAGAAGGGAAAGGAGACATCTCAGCAAAACAATATTGCCAAAATGTCAAGTAAATATGAACTTGGAGAACAGATTTATTTTGACAACTACAGAATGCTTCCAACCACGTGAACCCCAAAGGCTTTGAAACAACTTCCTCATCAATGCAGGGAAGGGTAGTTTATTTATTTGTAAATGCAGCCAGGTTGTTATGAAAGGTGCTTCCACAACTAAGTGAGCTCTTTTCTGCTTGAGCTAACTCAAGCGTTAGATTTCAAGACACAACCTCAAATTTAAGTCATCGCCTTTTTAGCTTTGGGGGAACAATTATGATATGTCTTTACTGCTCTCTCACAATTCACAAGTGTTTGCATTTTGGTTTGAGGCTTTAACAGATGTTCTTACTTCCCAATCAAAACTCTTACAAGCTTAAATGTTCAGAAGGGCAAAATCAGAAACTATTTGAAAAGAGTTATACGATTGCATCCCATCTAATTACTTGTGTTTCCTTTATAGACAATAGATGCAAACTGACACTTAGAAAGGTATTGCTCGTTTTAAAACAGCTGTACCCGGCAGACAAATCATGCCATAAAATAAGCTATTTCTCTCCAGCTGTGATGATGATCCAGAGTTATCAGCTGAGAAGCATATATTTAAAGCAGAAGGGAAATGTATCCCATTTATCACATGATCAACAACCTGTCCTGTTTGCATCTGTATTTAATCCCAAATTATTGTAAACAGATTGCTTCATCCATTGGTAGTTTTAGTAACAATGTGATTTTCAGTTAGCTGCACTTTGAGAATAGTAAAATCCTGCTTGGGTCTCCCACAGAGACAAAGGACAGCATGCATCAATGAAAACTACTACTCTGCATGAACAGGGTCTTCTCTGTGTATCTATACACAAGCATACTCAAATGTCTTATGCGACTTCTTACTTCTTCCCAACTCCCACTCATTAAAAAAAAAAAGAATCTCAAAAGCCATGAGAAATAGACCTCAGTACTGTAACGTTACATGGTATTATCTTAGGTATAGTTACATAGGTCACAGCAAAACCTGTACAAGTCAGCTATGTCAGAAGTCTCAGTGGCAGTAAGCCTTTGCTCACACCCATAGGGATCAGTCAAGTGGATTTGGCCATTTTCTGCACTGATTTACAAATTCCATATGTTAACCAGATTATATGAGTTTTTGTTGTAGGGATATGTTCATTTTGGAAAAGACAAGCTCTTTTTCCCTCCAGCATAACAAAAGCTCCTCAATGAACATGTAACTTGTTCTAGGCATATTAGAGAGTTTAGCCCTGACTCCATGGCAGTAAAACCCTATAGGGAGTATGTTTCTAACATGAAAACCATAACTCAGTTCACTGGAGGACTCCTTCCCATTCTCCCATGGAAGATTAGCTTCAGTTCCAACACTCTCTCTTGGATAATTTAATTAAGAGTTCTTGACTAGTCACACAGCTGAGATGCTTGCTATGCTACCTCCCATATCCTCACTGGCCCCTCCAAGTTCCTCAATTTCAGACAAGATATAGCCACAGAGTGAAAGTGGTAGAGATGACCCCTGAATCTAATGTGTTTGCTATTTAATGAATGGACTTGAAGTTACTTGAACACCTGCATACTGTATTATACAGGGAGAAAGCTAAAACCTGTCTAAGTACTATCACCTACAGTCATTAGATATGGCATTTGCACTTTGATACTGCTTTGTGATGTTATACTATCAGTGTGCCCTCTTACATTCCAGCATTGTACCTCATAGGCAAAGTACACCCTCACCTGTGACCTGCTAAGGGGCTGCACCAAGTATATGGTGAAATGGCTATTGCATACTGACCTGCCCTTTCCAAAGGGCAAGTGTTCTCCAGGGCTCTGACCTCCAAACTGATATGCTAAGCTCTGCCAGATGCCTGCCTTCTCTCCTTAAGTCCTAAATTTAGTTAATGCACTTAAACTGCCCAAGATAGGTATCAGGTACATTGACTTCAAAGATCAATGTGGCAACAAGCACGGACAAGGCACATCAGGAGAAAGGAAACCTAGTTGTTCACACTGGTGTCAAGAAAGGTAAAAATTAATCTAGGTCCTTGCTGGAAAACAGTCACAACAGTACCAGAAAAGTGATGTTCTACAGGGAACCACAGAATAGTTGAGGTAGGAAGAGACTTCTGAAGGTGATCTTGTCCAATTCCACTTTTGCAAAAGGATATCTAGGTGGTTTTCTTAATATCTCCAAGGATAGAGACTCCACAACCTCCCTGGGCACCTTTCTCTGTGCTTGGTCACCCTCAGAGTAAAACAAGGGTTGCCCAATTCTCAGAGGGAACCTCCTGTGCTTCAGTTTATGCCCGTTAACTTTTGGCCCATTGCTGGGCACCATCAGAAAGTTCATGACCCTGTCACTTGTACACCCTCCCATTGGGTATTTATACACATTCATGAGATCCCCCTGAGCCTTCTCTTCTCCAGGCTGAACACTCCCATCTCTCTAATCCTTTCCTCATATAAAAGATGATCCATTCCCTTGATCATCTTCATGGCCATTCACCGGACTCTCTACAGTATGTCCGTGTGTCTCATAGTGGGGAGCCCAGAACTGGACCCAACACTCAAGATGTGGCTTCACTAATGCTCAGTAGAGAGGAAGGATCACTAGCCTTGACCTGCTGGCAATACTTCGTCTAACACATCCAAGGATTCATCCATTCACCTTCTTTGTGACAAGGGCACATTGCTGGCCTATGTTCAACTTGCTGCCCATCAGAATCACCAGGAGACCCCTAGGCATGCAGTTCTCAGGTGTGCTTATCAGTGCATTCAGTTCAGTAAAGTCCATAAGGAAGTTTAAAGTAATACTCTTGAGAAAGGTATCAAAGTGTTATTTAAAAAAAAAAAAAAAAGAACAACAAGTTTCATAGAAAATTAAAAGCTAACAGGGGTGAGATCAGTTTTAAGACAGTAAAGGAAATCTACATCCTAAATCTAACTAGGGTGATAAAACCAAGGCTCTCAATCTATGATCCAACACGTTTATGACAGGATAAAGACACTTTCATCCCGCTTCATGTCATGAGGGAGTAGCAATAGCACAGAAGGTAAAAAAGGTATGTCTCTATTTTGGTGCACTTGGAATACAGCAAATCAGAGGAATGACAATCCCTCTGGTTGTAGTGAGAGGCCACAGATCACCTCTCTCAGTTAACAAGTCCACGCACCAAGTACACTTCACTGACAAGCTATAGATCAGGCCAGCTTCTTGCCCATGACACAATGTCACTGCATGCCAAAGACTCCATGTTTGTCAAGACCAGTGCTGAGAAAGCAGTAACTGAAGCTTAGTTACTGGTAAAAATGGAACGGAGCCAACAGGGTCAAACAATTCAGCAAAACAGCTGGTAAATAAAGAAATCACAAATTTTCCCCAACTCTGAAACCAAGCATCTTACATATGCTAATGAGAACTTTGCAATACTAGAAGAGAAATGTGAGAGCTGACTGAATTTCTAGGTTCAATTCACTCTATTGTGAAGTTAGGCCAAACAGGAGAGCTTAATAAAACCAGTGATAACATGGGGGGAAGCCACAGATGGTGAACTGCATTGTTACCTTAACTCTGAATTGTTTGAACACTCAAAAAGACTGCTACAAGTATAACCAAACCAAACTGAACCACTGCTTCACGTACGTCCCCCAAATATACTGTGATCACATAACACTAACAGCCACCAAATCCACCATTATGAAACACTTCCTTCCACCCCAACTTTCATCACCTGCCTTCTCATTTCCTGAATAAACAGTGCATGTTACAAAAAAAAAGAAAGATGTTTCCTCTGCCTCTGTATTTGTGTTTTCAGAAGAGGCAGGGGAAACACCACGAACAACCCAAATCAACAACAAAAAAAACCTCCCAGGAAAGTTGATGCACTTAAGAACAATACTTGAAAACATTTCTCATCTAGAAAAAAATATCTCTCATCTAGAAAAAACGTGGACAGTAGAAGCATAGTCCAGATACCTCAGCTGTCTTTTGAGCGATAGATGGCAATGTGTGCCAAGAAAAGTTTGGCAAACTTTTGAATATCCACATTAGTAATTAGTACTTCAAACAGGTGTCCCCCACAAAAAAAAAAACCTCAATCTAATAAAAATGAAGTAGTACAGAAGAGGTAGTAAAAGTTACCTCCAGGTACTAAAATGCAACGTTTCCTCAAAAAGCTTAAGTCTCAAGTGTTCTGGAGCCCTTTGGCTATTGAAATGCACTTCAAAGCTCCCTAACCTAAGTCTTCATGATACTTTGCAAGATTGCTCTCATGATTCAAACAAGCTGTTGGTCTTAACAGTAAGAATGACAATTTCTTCACCTACAGGTGTCTAGTTACCTGCAGCATTATTCACTTTGTCTTCACAACCCAGTTTCACTTAGGGCTCAGTCTAACTTCCAAGCGTAAGAACAAAACAGACAACAAATCCTTGGGGTTTTTTCTCCATTCAAGGTTGAACTAAAGAGAAACTATGAAGCTTCATAAACTATTCAAAAGATTTTCTTGTTGTTGTTATAACAAAGATTTCATGAAATCTTAAATAGGTAATTCTAGCATTATTGTTACATTTTAAGATGCTCCAGTTCCAATCAGCAAAACAACGAAGTGGATGTCAAACCAACCTTACAGTGTCTTATCCAAGGTTAAATTGGTGAATAATAGCATTTATTTAAAGAAATAAAAAAAGATGCACTCAAACTAAGTGGTTAGACACATTGCAAATAATTTTCCTTTCAGAACTCTGCCCTGTGACTTAAAGACACGTTACCTATTTGGGCCTTTTTTTCTGCTCACAGATGACAAGCTAAAAAAAAAAAAAAAATTTAAGAAAGCAACATGAATAATTTAATAATTTCAAGTCAAGGAATCCTGCCTTTCTTCTTTTATAGCATTAGAAGTTTTTTCACAACTGTAAAGAGACTACTAATAGCCTGAGACACACACATTCCTCCACATTTCTGGTCAGCTCACGTCCATCTAGAAGTTTGCATTAGAAGCCAAGATGCTCCTATTAACATCCCAAAGTAAAAATGTTTTTCTGCACTGTGACGAGAGACCAGCTGGTACTCCCTGTGGTCTTAAATCTCTCATTTCAGCAGCTGTATGAAGTTGCAGTGTGACACACTCCTAGACATAGCTGAAACAGATCAAGAGAATACTAAGGCCCTCACACGTGGTCATTTCCTCCTTCTCTCCTGTGGCTGCTGCCTTTCTGACTGCCCACACGCCTGTTCATGCAGGTGCTTCCTAACCCTCATCTGTCAGAGTGACCCCCACTATCTCAAAGCATTGCCAACAGACACTGTAAAAACATAGATCATTTAAACTGAGCTAGACCGTGGGACTTCGCACTTGTCTTTCTGCTTGCAGGTCTGGCACAGCAGTGGGAAAGAACAGCTGAAGGCCACCTCTTAACTCACCTCCATTCCAACCATAACAGTCTGTTTAAATGTGGACTATGTCTATAGCTAGACTCATTCAACATCAGTTGGAAACTACTGCAGGAAATAAAGGGAATCAAGCCAAGGCAAAAGGAAAAGCAATGTTGTTGTTGTTGTTAAAAGTTTTTCGGAAATGAAAAAGTAAGGTAAGTCAGCAGAGATGTTTCCACAGACAAGATGGATAGGTGGCAGTACAAGTCCTTCCATTTCTGATGTCAAAGCGGAATCAGTTGCTATCCTGAGACATGAGAATAGATCTGAATTTCCTCTGTGTGGAACTTTCCAAAACAATATCCAACCTTGCTTTTCCTAAAAGGAACATTTTTGTCCTTTCCCAGACAGACATTACTGATGAATACAGAGTTAAAGTATTAAAAGCAAATGAACAAAAATTTAAAGGGACAATTCACTACGTCAAGCCTATGAAAAACACTTTAAACATATAAGAACTAATTCATGGTGCTGGAGAAGCTTCAATAAAGCAGATGCTGAAATTCTGCTTTATTACCTCAAATGATGCAGAATGCTTCCTTTAGTGATGAAACCTTCTAAACATCTTGGTTAAAATGCAGTCATAGAAATATTTTTAGTCTCACTTGCAGATAAAGCATGCAATCAACTTCATAAGGAATAAAGTTTCAGAAAGCTATTCTGAGAGTGTCAATGATTATAAATAAAAAGTAATCATACTATAGCAGATTAATGAATTACCAACTGCTAGATGAACTACATGTGGCTAGGTCAGTGCTCTTTACCCACTGCAAATACAGTAAAAAAAAGTTAGTTTAAATTAGAATAAAGTTTCTGTATCTCAGAACCTGCCCTGTCTTTGATTGGAAAGACAGGAACCATCACACAGACAGTTCATTGCCACATCAAAAGCTCTTGCAGCTGAGTTGCTACATTGCTTCTCTTGAACTGACCTAAGCAAACATAAGATTCCTGATTGTCACAATTCAACATGTAGCTGGTCAGTCTGTCACTGTAAAATGTTTTGCTCACCAAGAGTTTACAAACACTTTGCAGTTTTAAAAAGAACATAAATAAAGCAACTGTCTCAGGCATCAGTGCATTTTTTTGCTACTTACAATTTATGTTTAAAAAGTCTCTATTGTTGGGGGATGGACAAGAACATTTTTCCAAGACTGTGTCCAAAAGACTGCACAATCTTCTGCTTAAGGAGAGCCATCATCACCTTTTCTCACCTACAGTCTCTTACTTATCTTTGCAGGAGTTAGACACCTGGAGGAATAGGATGGCAGTCCTGAAAAGTCATTAAATCTTTCTCAGTACATTCCTTGACAATGGACACAGATCCAAAGCAAGTAAAGTGAATTCATGGGTATATGTACCCTATGAATCACCCAGATATAAAGGTCGAAGTTCAGAATATGCAGACCATACTCAAAAAAAACTCTCCCCAAAAACCCCAAAACCTAGACACCTTCAAAAGAGCAAAAAAGTTTAAGGAAGTGACTACAAGTGACCTATAGTATCAGATTTTTGGCATCACTTGAGGTTCCACCACAGCCTTCCACAAAACTACAATAACTAGCCAAAGCAGATACTTACTTTTCTTAGTGTGTCTCTTAACCAGCAACTGTCAGTGTTTGACTGTAAGTTCCTCTGACTGCAAACTATTCTTTTGCTCCTTATCTGTGTTCTACGAAGTTCAATTTGATCCAAATGTGATTAAGGCTCTCAAGTGCAAAGCAATATAAACAGGTACTGTTGAATACACAGGTTGCTGAAGGGGAAAAGAATCATCCCAATGCACAACTACAGTAAAAACAAAAAAAAATTAATAAAACAAGTAATATACCTCCAAATTTGAGTCAGCACAAAGGACCAGTTTTCCTAATGACAATTCTAATAGGTTTTTAATCTTTACTTTGCACTCTGCATTTTGCTGCTTCTCGGAACAGAAAAGGACAGTTAATTCATTTTGAGGAGGTGAAATACACCTTAAGAGCTCTTTTAAATTTTCATATCTATTGAAAAGATACTTCAAGTTTCATAAGGGCAGAGGGTGGGGCAGTTGGTTCTCTGAGTTGGAAAAAAATAATCTCAAAATATGACTAGGATGACTTACTAAGACTTGCCCAAGAAGAATACATGATACAAATTCTGAGTGTGATGCCATTTAACTGCATCTGTTTTAAAAGAACACCAAGCTATCAGCTTCCAAAGGTCTAACAGTGGTAATAGTTTTTTATCATCAGCAAGCACGTTTGATGAAGGTGAATAAAGTACTATCTTGCTCATCCAGAATTCCCAAAGCCCTACCAGTCAGTACAAAATTACTTTTCTATAGCCCAATGGCTTCATTTCTACATAAAAAAGAAAAATCAATGCAAGTTCTAAGACGTGAGAAGTGTGAAAGAAGACTTAATACAAACAAGTCTCAGTCAAGCTGTGCTTAGCTGCAATACAGTTATACTAGGTTCCAGAGGCTTTTATGAAATGGATATTCTGCAGGATTAAATATGGTGCACATTTCAAACAGGAATCTAAAGTTTATTCTCGTGTACAATTCAGTGTTCTTATCTTGGCAGCAGTGACTCCTCTTGATATTAAAATAGAATTGATGACATAAGAGATGGCCTTCATTTGTATTTCTTTTGGCCAGTGCTAGAAGGTAGTTTCTACAGTGTCAAGATACAGGATATCTGTATGCGAATTCAAGAACAAAAGGTCAGAGAAGCCTACTGCAATGGGAAGAACCCTAGAAATTCTAACTTAACATAGCAGCAAGTTCAAACAGGCAGCAGTAGTATCTGGCTTACACATCATGGTTTATTAAAAAGATTTAGAAAGTCTAATTAAGATTTCCATTGGTTATGCCAAGTTTAGGTTTTTTCACTTTAATGATTGCTTAGTTAACTAACTTCTGGTTATTTTAAGTGTTGGTGCTATTCTACATGTTTGCAATTAAGGATATTTCATAAGTTATTGGGAGGGAGTGGTTTTGTTTGTGAGTTTGTTTCGGGGGGTTTTAAGTATTAGGGAGAAGTAGTTTTTTTGTGGGTGTTTTTCATTGTTGCATTTTTGGGGTTTTTTTGGAGGGGGGTTAAGTCACGAACAAATATTTCAAGTAGTCTTTGTACAGGCTTAACAAAGACTCAAGGACTAGTGCTTTTAGCACCAAACATCCAAGCTTATCTTCTGAAGCTACTGAGTAACTGTTGATCAACTTGGATTTGGAAATACTGTGAGAATCTCACATAGCTTTAACAGGATGAACCAACAGCATTTAAACGATAACACTTGATCTATAGGAACTGTAAAATATTGTTGCACTGTGGACTTGGCAAGTGACCTACCACTAGATCTTTTGTTTGCTCACCCACTTCAACAAATTACATGCTCTCTCATGACATTTCTCTGGGTGACAACTACCTAGCCTGCTGTAGAGAAAGCAGCTGAGACAAAAGCATCATCAAGTGACAACTTGCTTGAGACTCATAGCCCTCAGAAATCAGCTCAGTATCACCGCCTAATGCTGCTCACTTCATTTGCAACAACAAGCAAGCAACTTAGACAAAAATTTTTGCCAGAGCTGAGAACAGAAGCCAAAGCCAGCCCTTGAGCACAAGAGTTAAACATATTTCCCAAAGATACTCCATTTCTGAAGAGCAGAATGCTTTTTGCTTCTGTAACTGTGAAGAGATATCAAAACTCTCTGTAGCAAGAACCAAACACTATCAGGGTACATTTAACCTTCTGTTTCAGAGACCAACACAGAAGATAAAAAATTCATTTAAGTGGAAAAGAAAGTATGTGTTACAGTTGAGATAATAAGGTTCTGTTCCTTGACAACCAGGGAATGGTTATAAGGTCACTTTCTTCAGTACATCCAGGAAAACAAAGTTTCAGTATTTCCTTGGAAGTTTTTTGAAGCACTTCAGAGAAGAAAACTAAGAGAAAAAAACCAAACCAACTCATGTCCTGGACAAAGAACTATTCCATTCAGGGCCAGATATTGAATGCACAATGCACACCATCCTGCCCTTCCACCCAGTCTACTGAAGTACTGAGAATTCTCTGCCATAGAATAGGTTTAAGAGGCCATGAGATTCATGTTTTAATATGAACACTACACTCTCAGCTGTGCTGTCAAATCCTGCTTCCTCACCATCCTCTATCCACCCTCTCAATACTCAGCTATTTAAAGGAAGTCAGAAAGAGTGCAGGTTGCAAGAGATATCGCACCGTTCGGGAGCCCAAGCGCTGAGAGAAGAGAGACAAATGTCTGGAATGAAGACTTAAAAGCTTGTGAGCTCCAACAGTTTCAGTCGGTATTTTTTACAAAAAGGGAAAGAATGCTTCCAAGAGAGAATGAATTCACTTATTTAAAAAGAAAAACTACCTCCTTCCCTTCACACACCAGTATCTCATTCCAGTAATAACACCCAAACTGACATGAGTTATCAGTTCAATAGTGTTTTATAGTTTACTTTTATATTTAAAACCACACCTAATACCAAGATAACACTAGCTTAGCTACCAAGATAATATTAGCATAAAGCAATTCAATATCCTGTATCTCTGACACAGCAGTTAACTACCCCTCTAAATATCATGTTACACAATTTTTTCCCTTGAAGGCAGCTTACACATGTATTTCGAAGTCTAGCAATTAGAGAAAGAAAGAAACACATGCACTAATAAATGGAGCAAGGCAGCAATAGCTCAGGCCTCAGAGCTATAACTGAAGAGAAGTTTATGTCCCAAACTACCTCACAGTCAAGAGCCAACTTTCTGGAGAACATACCATCTCTGATACTCATTTTTACACACCACACTAAGATGCCAGAACAAAAATTGAACGTACATTTCCTGCAGAAGTTAACTTTTTAAAGAATAACTGGCGTTACATGTTTCCAACCACATGCTATTCTAAAAGAGATAACAACAGAATTCAGAGAAAGATGAGCTGTACTCTCCTGCTAACGATCACAAGTTAAAATGCAAGGCAGTAGTTCTTAATGCAATGGCATGATTTATACTCCCATGATGACTTTTAGAAAGTCTGTGACATTCATAACTTAAGCTTTTTCATATCCAGACTGTCTGCCACACATATGAAACATGAAATCACAACCTGGTAACTCCAGGAATGCTATTAATGTCATAAAATCCTGACTTGAAGTTGAATGAGCACTTGGATATTTCAACACCATCTGTAAGCAACAAACTTCAAAATAACTGCGAAGCTTATTCAAAGTCACCACGTAACCAAGGTACGCACACAAGTATACCAGTTACATCACAAAGTAATAAGCCAATTCTTCCCTCCAGGAGAAAAGTACTGTACCAACACTTCACATTCAGTGAGAACTGACTGTTTCCAAACGTTGATAAGTATAATTAACCTTCATAACCCTGTCTTTGGCCTTCAACATAAAAGCTGAATTTAGACGGAAAACCAATTACAATGATAAGAATTCTATCCACTTTGGGACTGTAGAATGACATACTGCATTGAATTAAAAAGCATAGCACAACTGTCTCCTTAGAAACCTTCAAGGATCTCTTAGTGGTTTTAGTAAAAATCCTGACTCATAAATCAGTATCATTTTAATGACTAAAGAATTCTTAGATTGTCCATGAAAACCCTGTAACATTTAAGGTTGAAGAAGGGAACTCTGGTCCTAGCTAAATTGAAGGTTTAACAGAAAAAAGAAAAAAAAACAGGCATAGAAACACAGTATAAAGATAAACTAGGTGGGCTATGAAGTTTGATTTTACTTTTTCATACTTATCTATAATGGACATTAACCACATCAATATGGCCCAAAAATTCTCAGCTTGCACACTGCAGTTGACATTCAAGTAGTTTAACTTCACTCTCTGCCAGTAAGGTACCCTTACTCATTCTGCCTTTTGGATTGAATATTGACAAAGGAAAGGTACTTCAAGTTTATGTTGCCAATCCTGCTTTTTCTATGGTTGACGCTTTTATGTTAGCAGAACGACTAGACAGGCAGATGGACCCAGAATGCTCATTTTTCTCTCTTTGCTTCTCTTCTAGATGTGAAAAGTGTGGAAAATCCTGGGCTTACAATACTTCATTGCAAGGCAAGGCTTCAGACAGACCTCATAACCAACGAAAAGCCTCCATATGGACAGCTTCATTAAAAATACATGTAAGTACATTTAAATGTGTTAGAGTGACCTTGGAGATTATCTCTATATATCCAACTACCTTGAAAATAACAAGAAACAACTCAAAACTACAAGCAATTGCCCATTTCCAAAAGTACCTCTAAGAGTGGCAGCATTCCAGTTTAGAGACAAAAAGTCCTAAAGTTTAGACGCAGCAACAGTGGTTCTGAATTTAGAAATATTTTGTTGAATATTAAACTTCTCTTCCTTGTTGAGGCAAGACCATATTCAGCAATTTTACAATGGGCATCATATTTCCTCTTACAAAAGAACAAGTTTGTGTTGACTTGCCATGAAATTCAGACACATGTGGACCTCTAGCTGATGATCCTTTTCAATCCCTTGGCTTTGTTGCAGCTGAGGCAATCACTATTCTGTTCTATTACCACACCCCTAAATAACAAAGGGAATAAAATATAATAGTCACACCCCTAAATAATGAAAGGAACAAAAGATTATAGTAGACCAATATCCAGCCACTCAGAAAAGCCTCTCAGAATATCCAGTCTCTGAACAAGAGTGGTTTCGCATTGACAAACACTGTCATAGGTACAGACCAAAAGTACTTCATAGCTTTCGTTAAAAGTAAATTACTATCATTCCTGGCTTCCACACTTTCCCATTTGAGCTTGAAATTTATACTACACTGAACAATTTTAACCCAGGTATGAAAATGCTTTTTTAATAACATGACAATTTTTCCATGCTATTCTGTGTAGGAGGCTATCACATCTTGACAGAAGAGGAAAATCTGCATCTCTTCATGAGTTCTTGTTCCATCTATTCCTTCATATTAATTATCATTATTAGAGTTTAACGTCAGAGCAAATAAATTCATGGGGGGTTTTTAGAAACATATTTTTTCTTTTTCAATAAAAGGAAAAGCAGGTAAAGTGATTTCTGATCCTCTAGTGAATCTGAGACGATTATCACCACTTCATAGTTACTACTCAGTTTTAACATCAAAATTTTGCTTCCACTGATGTACACCTCATTCATTCACCACTGGAATTCAGAATGGCTTTAAAAAAAAAAGAGTTCTTTTCAAATACACACAACACATCTGCTTGACACGCATCTGGTTCAGGTATTTAGACAAGCTACTGGTTTTGAAAGCTGCCCCTTTATGAGGTGGCTAAAAGTCAGAATCATCTTTACATCAAGATATATTCTAACATTTAACTCCCATAAGGCATTACTTTGATTGCTGTCAAGTTACCCTTGCCAGCTACAGTGCGTGGTTGTGCTGTAGATGTCAGTATTTTTTACAGCTCAGCTCTTCTACTGTAACCGGGGGTTAAGTAGCACAACATATAGAATATATTGTAAGGCTGTTGCCAGAATCTTCAGCTTAAGCATTTGCAGAACATACCAGACATAGGAAGAAAGCGTGCAAAATGTATTATTTTGAAACACAAAAATCTTGGTTCCTTCTCAGCCAACTAGCTAAAGACATGTACCATAATGACAATTAAACATAACAATTTTAAGGTTGAATATTATTTCAACTGCAGTTGAAATAATATTCTTACAACAGAGACCCACAATAAACTGTTCTTGTGTATATAAGCACACACTGACATTTCACTTCAGCTGACAAAAATTGAAAATATGTTTTCTGTAATAGCCTCAAATTCCTGCCTGTGCTGTTCTGGTGCAAGAGGATATATCTGGATCCTCTGGGCTTCCATTTTGCCTGGAATCAGGGCACGGACTTTCCAGAAAATATGGGCCTGCACAACAATAAATGGAGTTTCACACTAATCTCTCTCATTCCTTTCTTTAAGATGGCTGTAGCTGGTCAGCAACAAGCTTTCCACACAGAACCTGACAGAAGCAGTCACTTTTGTCTGAAAGATGACTCTGCTCACCTCATGACACACATGGCACGAGCGGCACAAAGATGGATCACCATTCACTCACTCCTGGAAAACATTTAAGTGGCATGCATTCGGGTATATATTGTCTTGACCTGCAATTCCCTTTCTAAAATTTTAACTGGAGTTCTGTGGGAAAAGGAAATTATGCTATAACCAGCTGCTACAAGTGTCAGAGATTCTGCTGCACAGATTGAATTAAGAACGCAGCCATGAAAGTCCCATGCTGCCATCATGCTGGGTTCATATTTATTCCATAATGAGCAGAAAAACAGCTCAATCACTAGCAAGCCAGTAACTTTAGGAACCACCTCAACAATTTCAATGCTCCACCCACTAAAAATGTTCTCCAGGCTGTTAGCATCGTTATGCATCTCAAGCAAAGCACATAAACGCTTGCTGAAACAGGTTCTCCCAGGACACCAAGCACAAGTTTCTCATCATAATGCTCACAAATTCATAGAGGACTAGCATTTCTACTTCCTATGAGAATGGACAGCATGCTTCTTTCAAGATCGAAATTACTGTTAACGCTACTCAGAAACACATTTGCTGGGAACTACAAGAGGAACAAGACATCAGAAACAGTGATGGAGGAGCAGAAAACAAGACTTAATAACATGGCATCTTTGTGAAGTCTGCGAACGTAGAGTTCAAAGGCTGCAGTGGAAAGCACATTGCTATCACTGCGTTCTACCAGAGTATCAGCACTACATCTCCTACAAGCGTTGGTCCTGGTAAATGCACTTATGCTGGCAAGAGCCTCCTTGGACACAGTACTAAGAGTGGAGTATCACTATTTTTGCTTGTACAGATTATGCTTGTAGCATTTTTTGGGGGGAAGGGAGGATACACTTGCTGACATAAGCACCTGCACTGCAGCCTCTCCCATGCTGTTACAATAGCATGATCTTTGCAAGTTAAGCAGCAAAGATTGCTGTGTACAGGATTCAAGCAAAGACATCTACCATTTCACAACAGCAAAATACCATGTATGCTGGCAAGCTCAAATCAGTAAGCACCTGTATATTTCTCCAGAAAAATTAAAGAGAAGCAGAAGAACAGAGAACAACACTGCTAGGTTTCTGAGTTGCTAAGACAGGTAGGATAACAGCCAAGAAGAAAAGTGTATAGCAGCATATTTTTTTAAGCGAAACAAAAAGAGGTGCATGGGGCTAAGGATAAAACTACTATGGACATGGAAGAAGATGGGAAGGAAAAGTAGTTGTGTGTATTGCTAAACAACATGGTTATCAAAGCAGAAACCTGTGAATAAAGCTGGGATAGAATAAAACTATTTCAAAATGTCAGACAAGTGTCAGACAACTGGAATAGTCAATGACACAGAGCAACTGATAACTACAATAGGACAAATATGGAAATTCTAAAAGAGCAAACATGATCCTGTAACAGGATGGAGAATAAGTCCACCAGAGTTAAAGCAGGCATTCCTTCAGTATGGATGGCAACAGCAACGTTTCATAACAAGAGAACTGATGCTCAGGGAAGTTGGAAAGTTTTGTCTACTACAGCCTTAGCTGGGACTAGAAAAGCCCCATCATCTCTCCCCTCCTCCAAGACTTGACTACTAGGACCCTTGACACCACAGATGGGGATGAGGATTAAGTGAGGCTTTCAGATTGCAGGTTAAAACCTAATAACATACACATACCTTTCTTCAATCCCTTGGTAAGTTTTCACTGATATTAAACTTGTTTAGCAATTATTTTTCACCACTCCAGAATGTCTGTTGTCTTGGAGTGCCCCACCACAGAACAAGTTTTGCAGGCTGCAGAAGGTCAGTGATAACACAAAAACACCAGCTGCTCCTTGACAATTAAAAAAAGAGGGAAGAAGAAAAAAAAGACCTCTCTTCTTACTCTGCATCAAGTCACAGATAGAGGCTCAAATTCAAACATCATCTTTATGAAGGCATGGAACTATATTCAGAAAATCATTCTACAAGTCAAGAGCCTGCTTCCATAACACTTCCTCCAACACCTTAAACCCACATGAATCACAACAGATCCTACTTGTCTTGCAACAGCAACCAAGTCTGCATTTGTAAGAAACACCCACTAAACAAGCAGTTCACATTTTAATCACCTATGAGAAACTAACTGTAAAAAATCCCCAAACTGACAAAATTCAGTTGACTGTTAACCCCCAACGGTAAGCATTTTTTTAAAACCCACAAATATGTCTACAATGAATAACAGTCCAAACTTAGATGCAATCTGTAGTTTTGGCTCTATGTTTCTGCTATCATGTCGGGATGCTACGCATTCAGAATAACATCACAAAGTCTCTGTCACTCTACTTTCCCTTTCCTCAATTGCGCCGGCAAGCACAAATGCTTCTGTACATATTATCTACACAAAAGGTCCACTGCTAGAAAATATGCTGTATTCAGAATTTAAGAACCTGAAACCTGTTTTAGTCTACAGTTCTCATAAACAATACACAATCAAGTTACCCTGTACACTACTTAAGATGCAACAAGCCTTAGCTTCCTGAAGTTTAAAATTGAAAGCAAAAACCAAAAGAGCCAGAGGCTTCAGAAGCCTGAGTCTCCCATTGCTGTTCAGCAGTACTGAGGGAGTACTGTACAGAAGAGTTACTGGTTTCTATTTCCAGAAGTGATCAAGCCATGCAGTAGTATAATTTTCCTGCTGGATCTTCAATAACCTTATGCATATGGTATTGAGAGTTTTGCTGAAGGACAAATGTATTAGACAGAAAGATGTGACTTAACTGTTCACAGCATGAGAACTGTCATGCTGGTAAGAATGTCAGAGGCATAATAAATTCCTGTACCTGTAATAGCAGGATGGAGGACTCCATAATTTATTATACAGAATAATAAAGGAATAAGGTTCAGAAGTAGCTCCACTTAAGGGAACAAAGCAGAACTACAATACAGTAAGATCAGCAAAGCAATAACTGCATTATGTTTTTCTGAGCTTCCTACTAGCATATATTTAATCTACATAGGATGTAAAGATAAATAATTTCTTCTCTTTTCAAATGAAAGACTACAGGTGATATTTGGAAGCATTCACAGAATAACGCATAAGAAATACGGCACACGAGCCTTGACTTTTGCCTTATTCTGTTCATGCCCTGAGTCCATCCATGCTGCTGATTGATAACAGAGGTTATTTCAGTATATTTACATTACAAGATAACACAAGTTCTGTTCATAAGTGGGTTGTGTTTACAAAACCAATCTGTCAGTCAGAGACGAAAGTAGCTTAAGATAAGCAAAAAACAACCCATTGTGTTCATTTCAGAAAGAAACATCAAATATCATTTGATAATTAGTAAAACAAAATTTAAAAATATGCATAAAAATTTTGTTCTGGTCACTTTTTGTTACAAAAAAAAAGCTTCTTATATTCAGTATATGCTACAACAGACATTCATTGATTTATTATGCTTGCAAATAATAACCACCTACCGGATTTTTCATCTACTTTTTGGTATAAATCAAACTCTGTTTGGGAAGAAAGAAATCAACAATGTTGTACAAGTAGAACTTTTAAAAGATCATGAAAGACAAATACTGTTTACAACCAAAATCATGGGAAAAAAAGTACTAAAGTTTGTTTTAATTCCACAAGAACATGCCTCTGAAAACCAAAGTAGCACAATTTTAACCTGTGATCTGTGACACGTTCTACAAATTTAAAAAACAAAGCAAAGCAAAAATCACAGAAAACCAAACCCTGTCACACCACAGGCCTCATTTCCTTACCCTGGTTCTGAGTTTACATGAAAGGCAAGCATGTTTTCTTGTTCCAAGCTGAGCACTAAACTGAGCTGATGACACTGAAAGGAACTAATTAAGCTTAAAAGAAAATATTCTTGTTGACACATAGAGAGGACTATCAAGCAGTGTTCCTTAAAGCACTGACATAAAGTGTGTATAGTTAATATTTAATTCAAGTAGTTGACATGGTACAGACCCATCTGTACACTCACTCTGGGTTTATTCACTAGTTTTCCCTTCATTTGATAGGGTAGTTCATTGCTTTTTATTCTGTTTTCTGCCTTAATTAGTACATACGAGCTTTCTGCTCGATGCTGCTTTGTCTCAGCAAGCTTTGTTTTTCAGTGAAAGGATAACTTTTTCATCAAGGCAGAACAGGCATTCTTGTTGATGCTTTCAATACTCAATCTTAAACCCTCTCCTTAAACTGAGCAGTTGACAGAGTTGGTAGATAGGTCACATAACAATAATAAACAGTTTTCCTCACTAAAACTAACAAGAAGAAGGTGCTTACCACCCTGCTTACATAGGAAAAACTAATGGAAGAAAAAAGTCCAACTCAACAATGGTTGAGTAGATGCCACTAGAGAAAGAAATTACTTACATCAAAAGCCTTACAGTGGAGCTCTTATCGGACAAAGGTAAAGTCACACTAGAAAAGCGACTGGTGATCTTCTAGAGCTACATTAAATATTTGTCTTCAGGCTGTAGTACTTCTCTTAAGACTAGTTCTCCAGTGACAAACAATGGTGAACCCACTCTCCTGGTACAGATGGATCTGCAGGGCTCAACTCCCTGACTTGCAAAACAACGAGCTGCAGTTTTTGCAGACTCACTGGTTTACCATCTAAACAATCTCCTAGCTATCCCTTCTGTTCTTAAGAACAGCATTTGCTTTATGCAGCATAAATGTTCACTAAAACCTCCAGTGTGAACAATCTGCCTCCTCCTCTCAGCAGCAGCAGCCAGTGTCCCACCACACAAGGAACAAAGCTCCGACCCTGCTGCTTTCCACCACATGTCCTCACACACAGAAAAGCATGCCACGGCAGGTCCCACGGGCAGCCACCTCTGAGATAGGTCTGGAAGGACCAGCCTGTGCTGTGGGTGACAAATTCATGGGGATTTATTTCAAAATCATGACTGGGAGCAGTATTTTCCATAACTCCAGGCATCTACCCTACAGTATTTACATCAGTTGCAGAAACAGACCGTGGAGGGTCTCTCATGCCATGGCCTGCTTCAAAGATAAAACAGTGGCTCATAAGCAGGTATGTACATCTGAATTAAACACACAAGAATAAAAATATGCTATGTAGTACTGAAAAGAGCTTATATCTGCCATCAC
Organism: Urocolius indicus; assembly: GCA_013401255.1. Classification (NCBI taxonomy): domain Eukaryota; kingdom Metazoa; phylum Chordata; class Aves; order Coliiformes; family Coliidae; genus Urocolius; species Urocolius indicus. The sequence goes on along the minus strand of WBNH01003627.1, from coordinate 9,243 downwards.
ATATCCTCATACCAAGCGACCTTCTCCGCTATATTGCAACTTGAATAAAGAAACTGATCTTTCAAGTCAAGACATTTCTTAACCCAGTGACACTGAGGAGTACCTAATCACAGATTTACAGCATCATCATACTCGTTTTTGAACTTGCAAAGAGTGCAAAATGGCAAAATCTGAATACACTAAATAAAATAATCAGATCAGTCAACACAATATTTGAGCAAACACTGGCCATGTTTTACCTAAAAAAGTACTCACTTTGCCTGTAAAAGCATCCTTTTTACTATGTCTTAAGAGTATAAAGAACAAAAAGCCACATAAAATTTCAAATTGCGTACCTGAAAGTAAGTATTTCAGGAATCTTAAAATGTCACATTTCTCCTTTAGAATACAGCCAGGAATCTTTTATAATTCACTAGCTAGATACCACCTGAACCTATAATTTGCCACAAAAATCTCCCATTAAAAACATAACACACTAAGTAGCATTACCCAGTTATAAGTAATACGCTGCTTGTCTTAACTCTCAAAACTATAATACAACATCTGAAGGACATCTTTTTTTGAAGAAAAATATGCCAACCACTGAGACCTTCTGTAAGTACTCAAAAGATCTACTGTATATGAGACAAAGCCGGGTTTGGAATGATGTTTCTGCTATTTGAAAGGTCAAGTAAATGACTTAGGTGTGATTCATTACTTTGGAGGAGAAAGAAGAGGTGAAAAGTATCCTTTAATCCATTAAAACTACTCCTGAGGTGAAAACTATCCTTGAAACCCTTAAAACTATTTCTAAGACAAAGTGTTTCTAACATAAGTAAAGCCCAAGCCACAACTAAATACACAACTCAAGTTTACTAGACCACCTGCTTTAAACATAGGAATATTATACCCAGCTTATTTTCTTCTGATTCCTAATTCCTTAACTAGCTAAAACTGTCAATCAAATGAGTGACTTGCAACATGTATGCTTCCTGAAATTGTGCAACACTAAATTCAATAATGTTTTTTTTTTTTCCACATCTTTAGATGATCAGTAATATACCTGCACTCCCAAGTCCAAGCCTTCTAAAAAAGTAACCTGTTGCTCTTTTAAAGTAACTTTCAAAACACTATGGCTTCTGTTTGCAGGCAAGGAAAAGATAACTTCGGAAGAAACAAGCTGTTCTCCCTTATCTCAACCGAAGAGTCAGTCATGTTAACAGCTTCTGCAGTACCACAACACAAACGCTGGGTGACAGGATTTATTGTATCAGAAAACGGACGAACGTGCAGATAACATATGAACCAGCCCAAGCTTAGATGCAGCATGAGTACTTCCACAGGGATGAATGAATGGTTGAATGGAAGAGGAAGATCCGATCCACACGCTCCCATATTGTAGCAGTCACTGGAAACTTAAGAGCTTTCAAAGCGGTCGAGGTAGCAGTTTTAGGGGAGGAAGGGTAAGTGCTGCAGCCTGCGCAGGCTGAGGGAACATAAGATAAAACCTCTCATCCACAACGAAGAGTGTGAAGAAAGTGAAGTTTATTTATTCCTCTCCTAACACCAGAAGTCCACGCTACTTCCTCAAAATTAAAATCTTACTTCCCAAATGCCTCTTACCATCTGTTAAACAGTTTTAGCTGCTTTCAAGAGGCTTCTTACGCTACTATATACATTACATCTGCAACAGATTTTCTTGTTGTAGAGTACAGATGGAATAAAAGATGGTTTTATAACAAACATAGTAAAATACTGCAATGGATTTCAACTGCGTACAACCCAGAACCGGTTACTCTGAATAAAACACTGCCAACAAATCTGCTGCTGATCAGTGCCCTATTAGGAGGGCTGTTTCTTAAACATCACTCGCTCAGGTTATGGAGTTCAACACTGCACATACATATTCCTTCCAAAAGCCAGTGTCAGTCGTCACAAAATCAAGCTCCACCAAGTCTCTGTATTAGGGTATGAAATTACAAAAATTAATTGAGACAGATTACTAAAAAAGCATGCAACTTGCTAGTCCCACAAGCTAGCCAAGTGTTCAAGATAACGCTACACAGGTCTCCTTCTGCTACTATGTCTAAACTGGTGGATTTTCTTAAGCAGAGAAACCATCTCCTTGATCACTAGTTAAGTTATAAAAGCATTCCCCCCAAATGACACAGATTCTTTGAGTCCAGGGTCAAATTAAGTCCACAGCAGCAATGTATCTCCTCCACAAATTCAAAATACCATGATAGGAAAGGTTTTCCCCACTTTTTTTTTATAATTAGACCTTCCAAAACCTAGCAAACTTGTGCAAGTCACACTAATCTCAATATTTGCTCACACATTTTCAACAGTAGCAAGAGACCAACAACACCTTAACATTGATGCAGCCGTGAACTCCAATTACGACTCTCCACTCAGTATTAGTGGAAGAGCTGTAGGCAGCAGAGGAATGGAAACTATTGATAAGCTAAAGGTAAACAGAGAAGTTACCAACTTTACCCAAAACATGAGACAAGAGCAGAAGAAATCACTAGCAAAATCCAGAAACAGTCTGCTAAAATGAATAAAAGCCTTTGGGAAAATCCTTTTTTGTTCTTGGGTTTTGGGGTTTGTTTTGCTTTGTTTTTTAAAAAGAAACACCAAGATTGCCCTCGTCACTTGTTACATCTTAAAAGAGATAATATCTCTGAACTATATTATGATCTGTTACAATAAAAGTTAATTGGAAAGGCTATGTAACAAACCAGAAAAGTTTTACTAATTTATCATCATTATGACCACATGCAAATAGGAGAGGCAAAAAAAAAAAAGACAGTTCACTGGGTAAAGAATTTATCTGACATACAGAAGTGGTATTTTTTTTACTTCCTCACCAATCCAGTGAAACAGTCTAGGTGAAGAACTATGCTGCTTCATTTCCTTTAAGAACAGGGACTGTATAAATATCCACCTCAAAAAGCTTTCAGCTACTGCTCTTCTCCTCAACAGTACATCTGCCATGGAAAGATGTTCATTAGCAGCATACTGTATTAGGAACCAAAATTTACCTGGACTAAGATTTCCATATTATAGTTTGAGGAATAAACTCCATTCCTTCACAATTCTCTGGTTTATTGACCAGTAAAAGTTGTTTGTTCTTCTGTGTTTAATCACACAATTAACCCAGAGCTTGTGTAGATTCATTAAAATAAAACAAAACACACTGCTTAGCCAGTTGGGAAGTTTTAACTGTATGATGGCTAATTTCTGCAACAAATTTACTTTCTATTCTGAAACAGAAGCACAAGAGACTAATAGATAAATTGACAAGACAGCCTAAGACAACAATTTCACAGCGTGGGAAGTAAGAGGGAGGAAAACCTCTTAGAAAACTCCCCTGCAGGCTTCAGGAAACAGAAGTTGTCGGAAATGCAGTGAGGGGTAGGTGCTAAAACAGTTCTCAGTGAAGAGATGAAAGCCTAGTAACTGACTTGACACAGTTTATTTAAACTTGGCTGAGTGCTCTATGCAAAGATTTACTGGATGGAGAGGAGGTTGGAACACAACCTCACAGAATATAAAACATGCATAGTTTCTTGTACTAGGTAACGTTTCTTTGAAAGCTTAAGAGCAGACAATACAAAAAGGGTAAGTACTGGATCACCTAAGACTCTTCTTGATTACTTCAACAGAATAATAATAATAGTAATAATAAAAAAAACACCATCTAAGAAAGACCAGTCTTCAATAAACTTCTTTTCTCCCAGAACAACTCTCTAATAATTTCAGCATTATCCTTCCCTTAGGAGTAAAACCTCAAGATAACACAGATAGCATGAACTTTGAAAAACCAGGAGCACGCTGGTCCCACTTTCTATCCCAGTTCAGTTCCCAGTAAGAAGCATGCAAGTTCAATATTTTTCCTGCAACATCAGAAAATTCCTTGTTATCTTGCAGAAGTTAACACATTTTCACAAACATTTTAAAAACAGTTTTAAGTACCCCAGAAATTCATGCTTGTGGGTGAAATATGACCTGAATGGCCCTTTACTGAACAGGGACTTTTCAGCTAATTTGACAGAGCAGCATGCTTTAAATGAACTCTTTCCCTGGCCCATAATTAAAATAGCAAAAAGATCTATTCATTGCTATGTCTAAGCTCTATCAGTCTCAAAAAATTCAGTCTACTTACAAGACTTACAAAAAAAGGAGCCCAAGACCACACAAGTGACCACAATCGCACATCTCTATAACTAGTTTCAATTTCAAAGCAGACTGCATTAAATCAGCATGAGTAAAGGAAGGCTTTACAGATGAGTTTGGGAGAGTGCACAGTCATAGAAGAAATTACTTAAAACCTCTGGAGTTTTGATGAAAAACTAGTACATGGCTAAAACAAAAAACATCTTCTGGCTTCTTACAGGGAGCTCAAAAAGAAACAGCACAGAGACCGTTTCACTAGTCCCTTCTACAACTACTTGACAGCCAACAAGGGAAATCGTGGTCTGGTCTCCTTTTTCCTCCCTTCATTTAGGAGTGGTACTATGTCAAGTCTAAGCTCTCGCTGCCTGGAAAGCAGCTCTAACAAAGACAAATGGGGAGCAACAATCCACACTTCTACTGCCTAGAACATTTGCTATGGACTAACAACTTGGTATCAACTACTGTATTTTGAAATCATCTAAAACTACCTTGATACTAAACAAGCACCAGCAGGACTCTGTTAACACTTAACAGATCAAACATGTTTCCTACGATCAAGCTGAAGCGATAGAAGAAAAATTCCTGATGAAAAATCGGTAGTTTTAAAAAGGGTTCTTGTCCTCAGCGCCAAGAACTCCGTTTTGTTTGGACGGCAGTTCACAAAACAGAAGCATCTCACATTAGGAACATCTTCAGCAACACCCAGGAACCGTTGGCTTTCATCCTTTCAGAAAAGGAATGCTATACGTCATTTCTCTTAACATACCATTTATGAAGACTGCTACTTCAAGCGAACGCCTGACATCCGTCTGAACGATCGCAGCTCGCGGGAAGGAAAACGCCTTTAGAGCACACGCGAGTGTGCGCTCTTTCGGAAGGCAGCCGCTTGTAAGGCCTGCTAATAAAGACACACGAGAGCGGCTGGCAGCAACGAGGCACTCGCGACAAGAATAGGCGTTTCGGTTTCATTGCCCAGGGCGTTGCTCAATCGGAAGATGATTTTCCCAGAGCGAGGGGAAGGAGGTTACCCACAACCAACGGAGCTGAGTTTTACCTGCGCTCGGCTCAGTACTTCACTCCTGCCGTCCCCAGCCCGCGGCTGGCGGATCCCCGCGGGATCCAGATGTAACCAACACAGTCAACGGAAGGAAGAAGTGGCTTAAACGCCCCGAGCTCGGACGCGCGCCGGTCCGCAATGAAACCGAGCTCTAACACCCCGGCACGACCCGCCCGCCGCGCCGCCCGACAGCTCCGGTTCCCCGCTCGCAGGGGCCGCCACCACGGGCGCGTCCCGGAGCTCGGCAGCAAGCGCTGGCCCCGGCGGGGCGGCAGGCCGGGCCGCAGCCGGCGGGGAGGCGGCACACGCCGACAGCCTGAGCGGCCCCTCCAAGAGCTCTCCCCTCACCCCGCCCAACCGCGGCGGCCCCGGCCGCCCCCCGCCGGGCTCTCTCTCACCTCTCCCCGCAGCGCAGTCCGGCGGGAGGGACGGCCGGGCCGCTGCGGGTCCGGAGGAGGGAGGGGGCGGTGGCGGGACCCCTCCCCTCCTCGCCGCGGGCTCCGCCTGCCGCGCGCGGCACCGACACCTCGCTCCCTCAGACGNGGCCCTTAGCGCGGCCGCGGCGCCGCGGCCGGGGCCTGAAGTGGGGAGGGGGGACCCTGAGGCGGCGGCTTGGCAGGGAGGGGCTGGGGGCGGGAGGCCTGAAGCAGTGTCCTGGAAGGACCCTTGGCGGCGGGGCGAGAGACGCCCTTTGGCAGCTCAAGTGCCAAGGCAGCATAACACCTGTACATCTGTGAGACGGCTGAGGGGGCAACTTAGGTCCAGAGATCATCCCACGGGGAATGGAAAACACAGTCTAATCTAAAACATTTGGGGGTTCATTTGGGAGGTCCATCAGGAAAGGAGCTCCTGAAGCTCACGGTGTTAATGCTGTAAAAAAAAAGTCCCTTTCTTTCAAGCAGCACTGTTCTTTCAAGTAGGAACTGTGACGTGTGCAGAGTGCTGGAAAATACATGGTCATAAACGGCACAGCAGCATTGTATTAATCATCAAGTCTGGTGTTAAGTAGCAACAACGGAAATAAAGTGTGGTCTGAATGATAACTTGTAAATCAGCAGCACACACAGTCACCAATTAACATGCCAACAGCAGAACCCCACTTTGGATTTTTTTTTCCGCCTCAAAACGTGTCCCTTCCTAGAAGTTTTATGTGTGTCCATAGTAATATAAACCCGCTATAAGCAGCTTGCCTCTGTTCCTGTATTTAAAACAAAATCATTGTGTAGCTTTTCATCTCCTGACAGCTGACAGCACTGAAAAAATCCTGCAAAAAGCTGGATAACTTTTGGAAGGTCTTCTTTTCACTCCTTCCAAAGGGAAGTATTTTCAGTACATGCAGAAAATGTCTGGCACCTTCATCAGCACTGACCTGCTAAGTAATGACGCAGAAAAGTTGTCAGAGGATTAATGTTTCCAACTCTGAAAATAACCTGGCTAGATCAATCTATTTTTCATAGAATTATCTCCTGTACCTCAATTATATAGCAGTGTCGCTAGGAGTCCATTATTTCGGGCTAATGTTCCACTCAGAATATTTTCATTCTGTTCCTTGAATCATCTGAGTTGATTAAATGGTTGAGTGTTCTTTCCTTAGTACTTTGTTCTTTTTAATTCTTCTGTAGAAAGACATGTACATATCCCTAACTGCAGAAGATCTCTTTTTCTTCTCAGCAATGCGGTATAAAATGTTGAAAAATACAGTTTTCATCACTAGAAATGAAGTTTCCTTGTACAAAGCTTTCTGTAATTAAACGGTACTTCTGCCCAAAGAATTGAGACGATTCACTGAGACAAGAGTTACACACATGGACATTCTCTCTGTGGAGCTTTAATTCACAAGGCTGGTTGAGGTCTAGCGAATGGACAGAGCCTCGCTTTGGGAAGCAGTTCTGCTCATGTGTGCAATTCATGGCTCATTCATGCCTTGCTTTGGGATAGAGCAATTCTTTTAAAGCTATTTTTGAGCCTACTACATTTCTCACTTTCACATTTCGAGACCTCCTCTGTCAGAAATGTGGAGTTCTTCAAGTTACGTTAAACACCTGTGGGCAGGTCACAGTTTCAGATGAACAGGGAGTGTAACATCAGGCAGTTGTCTGCAGCTGGGATTGGGTTCACTTAGTGAGTGCACTCTGGAACTACATACCATACTTTTTGCTTCTTGTGGAGGTCACCAGTAAACTCCTGTTACTCCTTTCTTAGAATACTTTTCTAGCTTGACAAGAGTTTTTGTGTTCCTGTTTATGATAGAAGGAGGATGCTGGCAGCACATCAAAACAGCAATAGCTTATGGAGAAGCTGAGGCCACCGCTCACATGTCTTAAACTGAATCATGCAAATGCTGATTTTTCACAGGTTGTGCAAAGCTGAATTATGTCTCAGAAATTTTGCATTAAAAGACCTTTCATAGGGAAAATGACCACAAAGTATCATGTTTTCAGATTTGAGGACACAGAGCAGTGATGCGCTGTGAGAGTTTGTGCCTCACACCTTAGGAATATAAGGTGGAGGAAATACTTAACTGCCACCACTATTTCATAGACTAGGGAAAGCATTTGCCTGCATTGTATGTGTCCGTGACCATGTACAAAACAATGGGAGGCCCACAGTTAGCAAGGAAAGAATCTTACTTTTTTCTTGTGGGAATGGCACAGCTACCAACCCCATTAATTCAGGCCTCAAGAAAAGGATGTGAAAACTGTATAAAAGAGGAGCACCCTCATTCTATCTTTTCATTAGGCTTTTAATTAGGACATATTTCTACTTCCTTTAAATTAGCAGGAATTCAAATGACTTAAGGGTGGACCTGATATTTGAGATTGTCAGGGAAAGTGAGCTAGGAGACAAAATGGGCAACTTATCAGTCAGGGTAGGGACCTCACCATCCAGCACCCCCTCCTACACCTGAGCAGGACAGACCTAGAGATGGAGGGGACATTAACCAAGAATCCATATCATGAGGCAAGATCAGAATGAAGACAGAGATGCAAAGTGAAGCCAGGAGCAAAATCCTTCAATCATGGTTAGGATCAGATCCAGCGATCACCAAGGCAGGACCATAGCAGCAGTGAGGCCAGGCTGAAATCAGGTCAGGAAGTCAGTCTTCGAGTTGAGGCGCAGATCAAGAATTGCTATGGTAGAGACACAACCAAACTTCAAAGCAAGACTCATCTACACAGCTCAAGTAAGGACTGAAGGCCCAGAGGTTTCTGGGTTTCTGGGCCCAGAGGTATGAGTAGAAAGAACTGCAGAGGTGTGAACTGCAAGGGAGGCTGCTGAGAACCATTCATCTAGTATCTTCCTTCCTTACAGGTTAAAGTTTGCAATAATTTATTGAAGCAAGCCTTCCACCTCTGTTACCCACAGTGTGGAGTGCGTTCTCTACTGAGTGTTCAAGAAAACAAGATAAGGTACTTTAGATTTGAACAACAAAAAGGCAAAGTGTTTTGTTCTGTGGTTGCACATATCTTTGTGGGCTATGGTTAGGGCTGGTAGATGCTTCAGGAATACAAGCAAACTCTGTTCAGAAAAGAAGATAAGAAAATTTGCATTATGCAGAGATAATGTACTTGCAAAGTCACTGGAGGATTATTCACTGTAATCCTGCTAGGTGTTATCGTATTATCTAGTGGTAACACATAGCACATTGGGCTTCACTGGTAAAGGAAGAGAGAGAAAGACTGAAAGCAACAACAGAGCCTGAAATAAAGTGAGAATTCTGCAGTCGTAGCAAGATTTCCTTGCTCACCCTCTTGTTTTTTCACTTGTTTCTCTGAAGTGAAGAATAGAGCTTCCTGCTACATCTGTAGGCATAGACAGCTCCGAAAATTAGAAAAAAAACCCCAAAAGACAAACCCACCAAACACACCAAACCAACAGAAGTAGAAATATTTTATTAGAAACATTAATAGGAAAGATACAGCGGTTTTATGTTTGCAAGGAAAGTGTCCTTTCCTTGCTCTTCTTGCAAATTCCAGTTCCTCACGTCTCTCAAAGAAGCTCTGGTTTTGTTTTCACATTAAAAAAAA
>WBNH01003626.1:49816-65448 GCA_013401255.1 Urocolius indicus | reverse complement strand
GCCCGGGCGCTGCCCCCCGCCAGCGGCACCGCCGCGCCGGGCTGGGACGGAACGCGCCCGGCCGTGCCCCCTCCCGCGGCTGCCGTTCGGCTGCTCGCGGAGGCGCGGGCTGGAGCGCCCTGACGCCGCTCCCGCCGTTCTTCCCTCCGGACTCGGCGTGGCGCCGGTGCGCTCGCCCGCCCGGCCCTCGGGGGACCGGCGGAGCGGGGAAGCCCGCTACTCATTTGCCGCTCCCAAGCGTGTGCTGCAGGATCCCCCCTCGGGAGGTTCTGCCTCAGCGAGGACTGACTTTCCCGGGCGAGAGTGCGGCACTTGTCTGGAGTGCCCCAGCCTGCCCTGCTCAGGCGTGGTCCTCTGGGGACAAGGGTCCTCTTCCTAACACCCTGTCCCTGGCAACACTCCGCACCCCAGTGCTGTCTTGTGGCTGACAGTTATCATCAGTGCTCCAGGAACAGCCACCCTCCTGCAGTGCGGGAGACAACACCTTTTGAGAGAGACAGCATTTGTTTTGCTGCCTCTGAGCTGCCCATCAGCTCTGTTTTCAAAGTGAAATACTTAGTCCCAGGTACTCTCTTGGGACAAACTGATCCTGTAGGAGACTAATACTCTGCATAGCCTTCCAGAGGATCTTCTTGACTTCCCACACAGGCAAACTGTCTTGCTTTGGCATTACAGGCTTACTGCTGGAGATCGCTGATCCCTCCATCCCTCCTATTCACTGGCCAGCATGGCCTGTGGAGGGACCCCATGTGCAAGTTGCAGCTGGTAAAGACTGAGGCAGAAATATAATGGGGAACTGAGGAGAAAGCAGTGTCATTTACCACTTAGTGTGATCTGGGGATGCGTTTGTGTAGTGTCCTTGCCTAGTGCTCTCAGCACTGTCGTTCTTGGAGAGACTGGCTTCATACTGCTGCCCATCCAGGGGAGCCTTGCAGCTTCTGAAAATAACCAGTTCCTCGGTGCTGCCTGTGGAGCAATCAACAACCAGCTGTTTGCCATGGGGACACCACTGTGAGAAACCAGCCCATCTTCCCTGGCAGAACACAGGCAAGGGTCTGTGAGGAAGAAACTCCCAGCCTGGCCTTGTCCTTAAGGCAGGGAGAGGGTGAGATTCCTTACATTGTCAGCTTTTGGTTGCCTCCTTCTCTGGAGTGCTGCAGTGTACCTCATGCACTCTCCTGGCCCTGTCCTGACTTCCCCTGCCTCCATTACCGTATTCTGCCTCAGCCGCTGCTTTCCTGGGCTCTATCCTTACTTGACTTCAACTCTTGTTTTAACACAGGTCACCACAATCTTCTTTCTGCCCTTTGTGCTTTCTTTGTTTTGACCCTGCTGGATCCAGAGCCTCGTTAATGGCCCCTGAAGCGATTTGTCTGCTCTTGTGCTGACCAGCATTGCCTAGGTTGGCATTGGCTCATGTTTCTCTTTCTTGCCTGTCCATTCCTTGTGCAGTTGTTTCTAACTGCATGACTAGGTAAGAGCCTGCTCCCGTAAATGCTGTGAGTGCTGGTGTTCACATCTGTTGTAGTGCTTCTTCCTCAGCTACAGTAGAGAGCTGTCAGAAGAAGCAGTGCTTTGTGTACACAGGTGCAGCTGCCTCAGCTCTTCCCAAGGAGCAGCTCCCTTTTCCTTCTTACCCAGGCTCATCTTCTCACATACGCAGATACTGAAGCTGCCTGACTATACCCTAGATCTGTGGGATCGTTAGTTCTCCCAGGCTGCAGCACTCTCACTATCCTTCCAGGGCAGCTAACAGTGCCTGCTGAAATGCAGGAGTGTTGTGATAGACTTTAAGGATTGGATTTTTTTTTAAGAATTAAGGCAAGCTGCTGTCCTGGTTAAAGTTCCTGAGTTGGCCTGCTTTCCCAGGGGCTACCAGAGATGTGTGGTAGCAGAGAAACAGAAACATACCTGTGTAAGAAGGTGTCCTTGCTTCTTGGTTAGGTCAGTCAAATTGGAGGTATTCCTTCCAGTCTTAACTGCCCTGTGGTTTCCTATCTCCCCAAATACAGGGGTTCCTGTCTGTAAGTTGAAGAGCCTGTAAGGACGGCCGAGTGCCTGGGCAAAAGTACTGTCCATGGCATCATGGGCGTGCTTCTGTGTGCACTTGTCTGAAGGAAAGTCCCTAACCACTGTCAGTTGCTTTTTCTCTTGCTTGCTTTTTCCTTCTTTTCTTTTTTTTTTTTCCTCCCAGTTTTGCTGTTATGAAGCGTCACGTGGGTTTGTGCTGTTCTAGGAGATCTTTTATCGTACATTACTTCCCTCTCACTCGGTGTGTACTTTCTCTTTTCAGAGCTGGATCCAAATGCATCCTTGGCCTGCTGTCTTAGAGCTGTTCTTGCTTCATGTCAGAGAGAATATCTGCTGCTAATTCAGCATGACATAATACCAAGTTTCCTGTCCTGTCCCGCTGGATAAGTTTCCTGCTTCCTCGTGGTCCAGACACTTGCGACTCTGGGTGTTCATCAGCTACCCAGCGTGGAACAGGTAGGATTTAGCCCTTTGAACCTGCTCTCTGTGGGAACAATGTGCCTGTGCTTTGTATTTGGATTGGAAAATGTTTGGTTTTGGATGCGTGGGAAATGTTATTTTGTGAAAGAGATCCTGAACTGCTTGCTTGCTGCTGCTGACCTGAGCTGGTCCTGTTGCTAGCCAGCTGCTTCTGTGATAGTTTCTGCTGGTGCTGCAGGGGGGTGCTGCTGAGGCACAGTGGATGGGCTCAGAGCGGAGTAACCATAGAGAATGCAGTTGCTAAGAGCAGGCCTGGCAGAGGGAAGAATGAAGAGGAGTAGTAGTATCAGGCATTCTTTGTGGGATTTCACTACCCACAAGGAAATGTGATTAGATCTTGTCAGATGACTTGATTTGTACAGTTGCCACGCTTCTCACGACAGTTTAAATCGGCATGGTTAGCTCTTCCCAGCTGGTAGGCTCCTTCAGTACCTGCTGTTGTTGGATATGCATTGATCATCTCTGTGATACGGTGCTCAAATCTGCTACTTATTTTCTACCATTAGTTCCATTCTTCTGGTTGCTTCCACTGGTGAATATGCACTTGTAGCCATCTTTTTTCCCAGTCATGACACAGTATGTCTGTAAGGGGCTTTGTTTTTCCCACAGCTAGATCAATACAGCCTGCACAGGTCACTCCACAAGTAGTGTCAGTTGTCTGGTAGAAGAATGCATTCTGTTTGTGTTGGAAATATGTCACCTCGGTTAGAACTCGGGGTGTTTTTTAAGATACATTAGGCTTGTTATTGTCATCTTCTTTGGCCCTTTAGCAACCATATGGCTTAGCCTGCTGCTACACAGTTAGGAACTCTGCCCAGCACCTTCTGCCTCTGGATTCTAGATTGTGGCTGAGGAGGTCTGTTAGAGATGGATACCAGTACTAGTCTACCAGTCAGAACTTACCTGAATTTAAGAGCTGTGTTGAGATGAGTCAGACCAAAGTATCCTGTCTCTGACTAGTAATGAAAGTGTGGAAAAGGAATAGGAAAATGAGGCAAATTCTGAATATTTTTTTTTTCTTCTACATACCCTTTAAGGTTTTTTTTCAGTCATCTAATTATAGAGTTTGGAATAAACAACATCAGGAAATTCCCAGATTTTTAGATCTGCTGTTCAGTTTTCTTCATTGGAAGGAGTTGTTGCAGTTTTCTGTGACTGACTTTCCTGTGATTATGTTTTCCATCTCTATTCTGTCCTTTCCTGTTCAGTGGAATGATCTCTTGGTTTCTGAGTCCAGGGAGGACCATTCACTGTGGCAGGTTCCCCATGGTGGTGGGTACCTGTATCCAGCTTGCAGCTATTGTTATGTAAGGGTATGTCTTTCAGTTTGGTAATTCTTCTCCTTCAGGTTCGAAATGATAGAAAAATGAAGTGTGGATGAGAGCTGTTTAGCAGAGGGAGAGACCAGGCAAAAGGTGACAATGGGTGCTTGGCAAAACGAATTGGGAGTAAAGACAACGGGAACGATTGACTGCTAAGCAGGAAATGCTTGTGATGTCTTACTCCTGTCTGGGTGGTGTTGAGTTCCAGATGGCCACTGAATGCCAGACTGCAAGTGTGGCAAAAGACTTTTTCTAGTTGACATCTCAGAAAGTTATTTCCTTTTCAGCTCTGACACCCCACTCCTTGTCTTTCCGTTCTTGTAACTGTCACGTGCCATCTCCTCTACGCTGACTAAGGTGTTAATAATCCATTGTTTGTATGGATTATACCTGCTAATATATATTCCTGCAGGAATCGGGAGAGTTTCTGTATTAGAACTCCTTTGGCTTTTGATGAAACCTTCAAACACTGCAGAGGGGTCTCACCAGAGTGGCACCAAGTGCCACCTGAGGCACATAGCCAGCACAACCCAGGGCTCAGGACCAGCCAGCATGGCTTTAAGAAAGACAGGTCCTGCCTGACCAACCTGATCTCCTTTTATGACGAGATGACCTGCTTAGTGGGTGAAAGACTGTGGCTGCCGCCACACTGGAGCAGTGGAGCACTGTGAGGAGGGGCAGCGCTGGCCTGAGTTGGCCTGAGCTGGGCTCAGCTGCCCAGGAACCCACAGCAAAGCTCCCAAATGTGGGAGGAACCCACCGCCGCCTCCTTTGTGCGTGTGACACATCCGGCACTGCTGTGACTCTCAGGGCCCCAAGTGTACAGAGCACACTGAGCTGAGAAAGATGATTTCTGTTAAAAAATAGTGGAAGTGGGAGAAGATGGATGAGATGGACACTGCTTTTGCCAACCAGCTTCTCCCTAAGTGCAGATCGGTGCCACAGGTATGGAGAGGAAGGAGTTAGTTTTACTGCAAGTTACTGTGAATCCAAAGAGTTACAGAACAATAGTAGAGAAGACTTGCAGGCACGCAGAGATGTTTAGGTTGACAGTGTCATTTTAAATGTTCATATCAAACCCAGATATTAGGAATAATCTGACATGTCAAAATGCTTAAAGCGGGTTCTGAAAAATAAGAACGGGAAAAATGATTGATATGTTTAACTGGGGAGGTGGGGTGATTATGGCTCTGTAAAGATGCTGAAATGCTTGGGGCACAACGTTCACCAGTCTCAAGAAGCAGTGACTGTCTCCTCGGCAACAAGAAAGGCATGTGTCTGTTCCCATGGAAATGTTCTCTGAAGGCTTCACAGGGAGGACTCTGTTCAGAGCTCCACAGCGCAGGCTCCCAGCTCTTTGTTGCTGGTACGTGAAGCAGAGGCTGTCTGCAGGTTCAGGTGCTCCAATCCTGCAGCTGACAAGGAGGAGTGAGCTGCAAATGGTGTGGTGCTGTTCCTGGCTCCCTGTATAAAACAGATGAATTTGTGCACTCTTGTTCCCATCTGAGGAATCCCTTCCTCAGTCACTAATTTTTAGCATTGAAGGCTTCTGTGCAGCTTTTCATCAGGAAAGCAGCATTCTTGCCAGCCAGAGAGGCATCAGGGAGTCTCTGGTACTGATTCTTTCAAAGGAGTGGACAGACAAATCCGAAAAATAAGAACAAAGTGTATGCTGAGAGTCTTTGCCTCAGCAGTCCTTCCTGATGTCTAAAGGAGACAAGGAGAACTGTGTAGAAGCATTGACAGGGCTACTTGCACTAGATCCATCAGATAAGAAACTGCTAATACGGTAAATGAATTATGTAGCATAGACACCCCTTCTTCTAAACCCATTGTGATGCTCTTCTAAGGGAGCAAACATATTTAGCAGGGACCAGAAGTAGGATGCAAGCAAGCTTTGATCTGGGATGTGGGTTGCAGAAGCACTAGTGGAACAGTGGTCATTGCAAAGCAATGAACTGGGAAAATTATTGTAGAAGTAGCATTTTGCATGCATTCATACGTAATATGTACAGGTACTGCTAAGCTGTGTGTTTATTCTTTTGTTTTAAAGTTCACAGAATCATGGAATGGTGGGGGCTGGAAGGGCCCTGCAGAGCTGCTCCAGCTCCAGGTTCCCCTGGCTCAGGGGGCACAGGAACTTGTCCAGATGGGGTTGGAAACCTCCCAAGAAGGAGCCTCCACACCCTCCCTGGGCAGCCTGGGCCAGGGCTCTCTCACCCTTACAGCACAGAAGTTTTTCTTTAAGTGGAACTTTTTGTGTTCCAGCTTTTGTCCATTACCCCTTGTCCTGCCATGGGACACTACAGAAAAAAGGTGTTGCCCCATCCTTTTGACAAACAACTTTTAGATACTTTTAAGTGAAGTTTTTTTCATCAACAGCCTGCTTTTCATTACGCTACCTTCTTCCCAGTCCTGCATTAAGGGACAGTAAATAAAAGTGCATTATTTACCTTTCCCATGGTTTTTCCCCTTACTACCTGCCTTCTAAGGTAAAAAGAACCCTGCCATTTTCAGTCACTATTCCTGTGGCCTCTCCAACCCGTGATTCTTCTCTGCATCTCTGCACCCTGTAGTTTAGTTGTGCTTGCAAAGAGCCAGCAGCTAGGTCTGCCTGTGTTTCCAGGTAAGGGCATTGCAGGGGTTTTGTCATTGCTTTGTTTCTGCTGACAGTCTCCATTCCATGGTTCCTCATGTGAATGCACTGCATGTTGACTAGGCATGTATTTGAGTTATTTGTAATGCTTAAGTAAAATCATAAAGTCATAGTGAGATTGAAAAGGACCTCTGGAGATCTAGGGGGTCCATCCTCTCTCCTTAGTGTTGGGTCAAGGAGAGCCACTTGTGGAGCACCAAGTTCAGTGAAGTTTTGAGTATCTTCAGGGATGGAGTTAAGTTGCTCTCTGGTCTCGGTTCTATGGAAACAAACTCTTCACTTATTCACTGTAAATAAGCTTTTCTTTGTGTAAATTAAATTTTCCTGTGTTTTATTTTCTGCCACTTGCCTCTGATGCTGTCACTTGGTGCTGTTGAGAATAGCCTGTCTTTCTCTTCTTTATACAATAATGCCATCAGATATTTACAGAGATGGGTAAGATACCCCTGAGCCTTCTCATCTCCATGCTAAAAGAATTCCAACTGTCTCAACACTGCAGCATTATGATGGATGCTCCAATCTTAACCATCTTTGGGAGCACTTGCTTCGGTATGTCCCTATATTTCTTGTGCTGGGGAGCACAGAGCTGGACACAGCACTCCAGATGTCCTTCCACCAGCAGCTAGTAGAGAACGATCACCTCCCTTGACCTTGTTCTTTCTAATGCAGCTCAGGATGTCGTTGGCTGCCTTTGCTGCAAGGGAACATTGCTGACTGATCTTTAGTTTGTTGCTCACTAGGCCCCTTGAGTCTTTTTCTGCAAAGCTGATTTCCAGCTGATCCTCTGGCCTGTCCTGATGCAGGAGCACAACTTCTTCCTTCACAGATTCATGCTGATTACTCTCAGTCACCTTCCTGTGCTTCATGTGTTAGGAATGGTTTCCAGGAGGATATGCTTCCTTACCCACCCTAGGACTGAGGTGAGACTGAACAATCCATTTTTTTCCCAGTTCTTCCTTCTTCCTCATCTTGAAGATGCAAGTGACATTTGCTTTCTTCCAGTCCTCAAGAACTCCCTCAGTCTCCTTGAGTTCTGAAAGATAACTCAGAGATGTCTCACAGTGACATTGGCTCACTGCTGTTGTACTTGTGGGTGCATCCTGTCAGGCTTCATCGACTACTGTATGGCCAGTTGGTTTCCCCAACCACCAAGGAAGTCGCCGTTGCTCTAGACTTTCATGCTGATGATTCCTGATGGCTGATCTTGTCAGTAAAGAAGGAGGCAAAGAAAGAGTTCAGTACTTCAGCCTTCTCAGCAAATCTCCTTCCTCAGTCATCACTAACTCACATTTCCCCATGTCTTTCTTTTGCTGCTGATGTACTTGTGAAAGCTTTTGTGTCTGCTCTTTGTGTCTGGACAGATTCAACTCCAGGTGGGCTTTTGTTATTCTAATCACACTCACATATGCTTGGACAGTGTCTCTGTATTCCTGCTGGGTCACCTGTCCTTGCTTCTGCCTTTCCTGCCCTGCTCCATCCTGTCTTGTTCCTGAAATCTCCTGTCCCTCGCTCCAGCCAAGGCTGCCCAGCCTTCATGTTCCTGATTAGTTCTTCCTTATTTATAAGAATATGGTCCAGCAGAGCCTCACTCCTTGTCTGCTTCTCAGCTGCCTGTGTTAGGAGTTCATCTTCAGTGTTCTCCAGCAACCTCCTGGATTGCTTGTGCCCTGCTCTGTTGTCCCTTCAGCAGATACTGTGGTGGTTAAAGTCTCCCCCAAGGACCAGAGCCTCTGAACAGAAGGATTTTTCCTGCTGACTGAGGTCTTATCTAATTCTTCCTCAGCAGGTGGTCTTTAGCAGACACCCCCTGCCATGCTACCCATGTTGCTCTGCCTGTCAGTTTTGATCCCCAAGCTCTCAGCTGATTCACTCTTCATCCCAAGGTGGAGCTCCATGGGCTTAAAGGCAGCCCCACTCCTCGGCCCCCACCCTGCCCTTCCTCAGGAGCCTGTGTCCATCCATCACAGCACTCCAGAGCAAGTCCTCAGCTACCTTAGAATCCAGTGTGTGATTTAGGATGGGAAAGGAAGCAGCGAGAGTGGCACTAACAGTGTGTAGACGATGGTGCAGCTCTCTGTGAGGAGAAAGGTGACCTGTCAGTCTAGAAGCAGATACTGCACCGTTGCTATAGGAATCAAGAGACTACGTTACATCTTTGTAAGTCTTCAGAGAGTGTGTTCTGTCCTCCAGCCAAAAGCCAGTGACTGAAAAAGCATTTGACTGATTTGTTCTCTCTCACCTGCTTTGCTGCAGGAAGCATCCTAACCATTTTTTTTTGGGGGGGGAGACTGCAACAGGATCAAAAGCTGCAGGACTAGTAACTACCTGAGTTATATGTGGTCCATTCTTCACCAGCTGCCAGACAGAAAAGTCATTTTTCTGAGGGTATTCTTCACAACTTTGTCTGATTTGAAATGTCAGAGAACTGTGTCCTATAAGCATGCAAGAGCTTCACAGAACTGGTCCTGTGGGAGGTAAATGGAGTGAGCGTATTGTTGTGGTTTAACCCCAACCAGCAACTAAGCACCTCACATCCACTTGCTCACTCCCCTCTGCAGTGTGGATAGGGAGCAGAACTGGAAGGAAAAAAAACAGGTGGGTTGGGATAAGAACAGTTTACTAATTAAAGTGAAACAAAACATAGCAATAACAATAATAACAATTGAAACAATGTAATAATAAGTGATGAAAACAAACATAACAGAAAAGAGAGAAATAAAAAAAGGAAAAGCCAAGTGCTGCCCAATGCAGTCGCTTCCACCCTGCCCCTCCCCGCCAGCTCCCCGCCTCGTTCTGGGGGCAGATACTGGGCATGATGTCCTGTGGTAAGGAATAGGTCTGTGGCTACTTGGGGCCAGCTTTCCTGGCCACGCTTCCTCCCAGCTCCTGGTGCACCCCCAGCATGTGTGCAGGTGGGGTGGCTGCTCAGATGTAAATAAACCACCCTGTGTTATCAACAGCATTTTCAACACAAATCTATACCATAGCCCCATGGCAGCTACTAGGAAGGAAATTGACTTTATTTATTCCATCCCAAAGCAAAAAACTTACAAAGGAGAAAATAAGGAAGAACAATGATAAGACTTAAAATAAGACCACAACAAGGAGAGCGGCTTAGCGATAACATCAGCAGCTCCGTCAGTACTCGTGGGGGCATCCCATCCAGTCCCATAGGTTTATGAGTGTCCAGTTTGTGCAACAGGTCTCTAACCTCATCCTCATCCACCAAGGGAAAGTCTTCCATTCTCCAGACTATTCTACTACTCTATAAGGACTGGGCTTCCCAAGTGCTGGCTTTGACAGTGAAGACAGAGGCAGAGAAGGCATTCAGTAGCTCTGCCTTCCCTGCATCCTATGTCACCAGGACACCCTCCTTGCTCATCAGCAGGTTCACATTCTCCCTAATCTTCCTTTTGCTGCTGATGTATTTGAAAAAGCCCTTCTTGTTTTCCTTTACTTCCTTTGCCAGGTTTAATTCCAAAAAGGCTTTGTCCTTCCCGGTTTTGTCCCTGCATACTCTGGCAAAGTTCTTGTACTATTTCAGGGAAACCAGGCCCTTTTTCCACCTTACAGAGCCTTCTTTCTTCTCCTGGAGTAGTTGCAGAAATTCTTTTTTCATCCATGTAGAGCTCTTGCCTCCTTTTCTGATTTTCTACTTGTGGGGACACACTGATCTTGGCCTTGGAGGAAGTGGCGCTTGAAGACTGACAAGGTGAATGTCCTCCTCCAGGTTAATATCCAAGATCTTGACTAAAGGAATTTAAAGAAATAATTTTATAATATTCTTGGTATCTCAGGCTTATAAATAACAATTCAGAGAGCTTTTTATTCTATAACCTTAGCAGAGATTCGTCTCTTACTATTTGGCATTGTAGTTGTAACTAAGGTTCGGTGTTGCTGTATCAATACGCACATGTACCAGTTTGGCTGTACATCTGAGCCCTGGGGAATCTCTTTGAAGAATCAAGCACACTTATTTCCCAAGAGAGAAGAGGGTAGTCAAAGTCCTCCCCAGTATGTTGTTGCTATGGTTTCAAGTTGTAGTCTGGGTATACATTGATCAGAAAACAGGTGCCAGGATGGTATACACAAAGTAGGAGTTTGGTGGCTATTCCAGATGAGCACAGCTGAACAGCTGGTGTGCCAACAGTACCTGTCAGAGTGGCAGATGCTCTTTCTGTTTACATCTGTTAGTCTGCAAAGGCCAGAGACTCCATTGTTTTTATCTGGAGCTCCTAGTACCCTCAGCTTCTAACTGAGTAGCAAGAACAGGAAGAACTGTGAGATATGACAGATGACATGAGGTAGAACACCTCACTCTCCTCCCTCTCAGAGGTCACATCCACACACATGCGCACCCTTCTACTGTGAATTCTTAATGCCATAATGTTCCAACTTATGTTTATTCTGCCTCTGCTTCTTCTTCATATGTTTGAAATCTATTTAACAAGTAGCTTGTGCCACCTTTTGTGTGCCTTGTCCTTTAGACACAGTTTTTTCCTGGGAGCGTTCAGTGTGTTGCTGCACACACTTTACAACTGCGTGACCCCATGGCCAAGCACAGATTGTCGCTCTAAGCTGTAATCTGCCAGCTCGCTATGCCTGTGCTCTGCTGAAAGGGGGAGGAGACACACCACTGCCTTGTGCTGGAGACAGATGCTTTCCACTTTTGCAAAACTTGGTGGCTCAAAGAAAGCCTCAGTTGGAAGCCTGCTGCCTAGCTGGAGCCTGTGTGCCGTTGCACCTGTGTGTCAGGAGTTGCTGTGCCTGAAATTGCTGCGTTCCTGTGGGTCCATACATGTATTATATGTACTGGGTGAATGGAATGCTGAAAAGATGAGAAAACCATTTCACCTGCTGCTACAGACATAGCACAGTTCTTTCACCTCAGGATTTATCTCCCACCGCCTGATTGAGATTTCCCAGTTTAAATCTTCTGACGTACATTTTAGGCCCATTTGATTTTCATTTTTCTGTCATTCCTCTGTCCTCACTTACTGTGAAACTTCTCCAAAGTCTTCTCGTTTGAGGATTTAATCCACATGCCTTTTACTCCTCCTTTTTGGATCTTTGAAGATGGTAAAACGATCTGGATATAACAACCATCCTTGGAGTTCTTAGTAGCTGCTTCCTTTCCTCTTGATTTTGTCATTTGTTTATAACCTTTCAGTAACTTTTTTTCCTGGTAGTTACATACAAATTTTGTTCATGTGAAGAATTTCAGGCATACCATGATGGTTTACTACATTGCATTGAAGTTGCATTTGCCATTTCCCGTTGGCTGCCATTTTCCAAATGCATTGATTTCTTCTGTAATTATTTACCATATCAGATTAACTTTGAGGGTTTTTTTGGGGAGTAATCTGTTTAAAATTGTTGTGATTGTTCTGCCAAATGAAACAATTTTAGAAGACACTGGGGCTTGTCTGACAATGCAGTTGTTTTATCATCACCAACATCAGTTGTTGCTCTCAGTTGCATTGTGCTCCTAGGTGGTCGTCTTCAGCTATGAATTGTTCTGTTACTTTAGTTGAAATTGAAGGTGAATTTGTTGGACAGTCTATGCCAAGATTGCCAAGAAGTTTTCTTTCTTTGATTACGTGCTTTTCCCAGTCTCCCAGTGCTTTCTAAGACTGCTTTTTTAGTTCCTATGTAGTTTTGTATTTTAATACATCCTTCACTCTGTGTTTACTTGTTTTTGGCTTGCTTAAGCTATGGATACTTTTCAGATGGTTTTCAGTGAGAACAGGATTTAATTCCTAGCATTATTAATCAAAATGGGCTTTAAAAACATTTTTTTCTTCCTGAAAAAGAAACAGGAAATCCTGCTGGTTTTCCTGTAATACAGAAGAGCAAGAATACTTTAGGCAGCTGCATTAGTCTGATCCTAAAAGGCTCAAGAATGAATTTTGAAAGAGAAAATAACTGAGCATGAGGCGGACGTGGATAGTAGCAATGAGGTAAAAGAGCAGTGTAAGTTTACTAAACCACTCTTTCTCAGATACCTGATTTTCTACACAAAGGAAACAATATTTGTCTTACTTATCTAGACTTCAGTGAAGCTTTTGACACAGTGCTTTCTGAAAGTTTAGTTGTGACTCAGAAGAAAGGTAACAATTGCATGGAAAGTAAGGAGCTCAGTAAAGAAAACACAAAAGACATTGCAGTTTCTTCTGGATTGGCCTCGATTTTGATGTAATTTGATATTTGCAGTAATGCCCCCAGCACAAGAATAAGAAGTGTAGTAAATAAATTTGTTGATGATACGAAATAGACAGGTATTGTTGAAGCAGAACAGAGCAACTTATGTGGAAAGACCTGAATGACTCTGAAGACTATACAAATAGAAATGGGGTGGTAGCTGATGACAGTATAGTGCATAGTCATGCACTTAAGGACTTGTAAGAGGAATCCTCACTGTAACCTGTAGGCTTTTCTAATGGCAGTGATTGAGAAGGAGAACCAGCCCAGTACATTAGTCCACTTGCAGAAAAAAAAAAAAAAAAATATATCCTTATCTTTGTCTTAGGAAAGCTTCTGTATGGGCTGCCCCAAGCGAGGATCTGCACGGCCTGGTGTACGTCCCTCTGGGCAGATGCTTGTCTAACCTGTTCTTGAAAGACCTGCAGGGATGGAGATTCCCATCCTGTCCAAAGTATCCTATATCATCTCTACTGTTACTACTGTACTTTTCCCTAATATCTAATGCGAGTCTTCCTGGGAGAAATACCAATCTATTATTTCTTGTACTGTGTGTATGGGGAGCATCTTTTCTCTGTATTTGCAGCAGCCTTTTGGGTATCTGAAGAACATAATTTTCTCTTCAGTTCTTGGCCTTTACAGTTCGTGTCACACTCACCGTTCTCCCCTGAACCATCTTGATTTCTCCTACAGATTCTCTCTGATGCAGAGAGCCCCAAACTGCAAAGGCCAGTCTGGCTGGGAGAATTACTTTGGAAGGTTTCCTTAGCAGTACTGGTGACATTTCATAGTGCAGCCACAGGGAAATGTTTAGCTTGGATGGCTTTTGCCCTAGAGAGGGCAAGCGGCAGAGACAAAATGTGGAGGAGAAAAAGAAGAATCTAGAGTATGGTTGTTACTGCTTATGCTGCCACTAAGGGGATGAGAGAAGTGGGGCAGGAGCCAGTCACTGCTCTTCTGCTGGGGATTAATCTGCTGATTTTGTGCCAGTGTAGTGCTGAGAACTCACATTCCATTTATGATCAGTTATGTCCCCAAATAGGTTTTTTTTTCTGAAGTGAACAACACTTCAACACTTCAGTTGTTCTCCATCTACTATTTACACAGTTGTTGATTTGTATCTTGATGTGGAATCTTGCACTATTTCTGACTGAATTACACCCTGCTTTTTCAAACCATGTCTCCAGCTTCTCAGGAGTTCACTTTTAACCATCTCTCCTAGCATACCTGTTAGCCCTCCAAACTAGATGTTAATAGGACATGTAATGAGCGTGGGTTTTAGTTCATAATCCATGTTGTTGATGAGAGTAATTCTGAACTCAGGAACAAGTGGTCGTTTCTTTAGAATAAGCAGAGCCGCAGCCTTGGGATATTCTCTCTCTCTCTGTCTTTTCTATGCCATATCATATCAATTCCAAAACTTTAAGCTTTAGTGAACAAAGTGCTACTGACTTTAAGTGAACCAGCACCTTCATGTACCTTTACCTGCAGACCAAAAAAGTTGAAAGCATCTGCCAACATGACTCCTCAAAGCACCAACTTGGTTCCTATCTTTTCTAACCTGGCTGTTTCAGTTTAACAATCTTCAAAGCCTGAATAATAGCACAGAAGTAAAAACAATCCACACAAACTTGTGGGAGAAGAGGCAGCCTCTCAGACACCCCCAGAGATAAGGAAGGAGGAAGAATGTCATCCTGTCTTGGAAATAAAATAGGCTAGGAATACTGCGTGAAGCGAGCGTGAAGCAAGCAGTGGAGGCGTGAAAGGAGGCCTGAGTGTGTGCTCAGCCTGCACGGACCATGAAGGAAACGGGAGCATCACAGAGCAAGGCCCACAGCAGAGACATCTTCCAGAGCAGAGATGGCTGGGACCTGTCAGGGTACTTGTGGCAGCTGGGGGAGACTTGTGTTGAACCAGGCCCTGGTTTTTAACAACAGAGACACTTATTTTCTAAAATTTTATGGAAAAAAAGAGAAGGGTTGATAGAAACAATGAAAAATATTATTTTTCTCTTACTTTGGGAGTAGCAGGTTAATAGTTGGACTCGATGATCTTAAAGGTCTTTTCCAACCTAAATGATTCTGTGATTCTAAGATGTTCTGTAACCTCCCTTTTGTGCAAAAACATTGCACAGTAGTTTTCCTTGACAGTGAGTGGAAGAGTCACAGGAAATAGGTTTAATTCTCAACTGGGTGACGTTGGGCAAGTCACTTTGATCCACTTGTACCTTGTTTTCTATTGGCAAAACAAAAGAGCTGTTTCTAGTGATTTCTAAAGTGTGTAGGGAACTACAGTCACGCTAGGTAAGAGCTGAGCTTTTGGTGGGTTGGTTTTGGATTCTTTTTTTCTATGGCTACAGTGAGACCACCATTCCTTGACTTTCAAGTGTCTGTCCCTGTGCTTCGCTGTTCTTTTGAGGAAATATCTTTATTCCATGCCTGCCGGGAGTATCCTGGCAGAATACAATGCATACTATACGGGACTGAAATTCAGTAGCGCTTTACTCCAGACCGTAGCAAAGCAGCCAGCTGTGGTTGGAGATGGGAGCAACCGCAGCTCGTTGCTTTACATATAACCGAGTACGGGCACTTTACGAAACGTAAGCCCCGCGGCCCTGATGAGCGCGCTCCCGCTCGCGCAGCGCTGACCGCAACGGCGCGAGAGCCCTGGGGCGGCTGCACCCCCGCCCGCGCCCCGCACGAAGCGCGGAGAGCCCCGCCACGGGGCCCATTCGGCTTTCTGTCTTCCACCTCCAGCTCGGGGAGCTCTCGCCGCGCACCGGCCTGCGCCGGGCGGGGACACGCCGCGGGGCGGCGGCTCGGGCTCGGCTGCGGCGCGGAAGGGGTTAAGGCCGCTCCCGCCCGCGCGTCCCCGCTAGACCGCGCTGACCTTCACGGGGCCGCGCCGGGCATGCGCGCCGCCGCTCTCGGGGGTCCGCGGGA
>WBNH01003626.1:0-49810 GCA_013401255.1 Urocolius indicus | reverse complement strand
CTGCCGCCGCCGGGCCCTGCCCGCGCTGTGCGCGGCGAGCGGGGCTCGCAGGGCCCGGCCAGGCGCCGGCGCTTCGCACCGAGCCCTCTGCAGCGAGCGGCCGCGGGCCCGGCCTTTTAATGCCGTTTAATGCGGCGAGGGCGGGTGCGCGTTCCCCTTAAGGAACGGGAGTGGCAGCACTTGCAGGGGCCCGTGTCGGTAACGGCACTGCAGGAGAAGCCGCAGCTTCTCTGGCGAGAGCAGGAGCCGATGGTTAGTGCCGTCTGTAAAGCAAATGCGTGTCGTCTTGCTGGGAGCAAGAGACTTAAAAGATGGGAGCTGGCATTTCTGTGCCCTTCTGAGATCTGAAAAACCAGTGCAGATGCAGGCCCAGTGCCACCTTGCCAGGCACGCCGACACGTGGAAGCATTCAGGTTCGAGTCCAGCCATTAACCGAACACTGCCTTGTCCACCAGACGCATAGCAGTTTGGTTCTAGTTTGCACGTGGCTTTTGTTCAAGTCAGCTAGAACCTCAGGAATAGTTCACACACAGAATAAGGCCACACCTTGTTGCTTGGGTCACTCCTGAGGGACAGAAGGAAAGAGGAACTGATAACAATGCCCATCCTTCTGAAATCTCTGACTTCTAAGGCTATTGCCACACAGTAGCAGTCCCTAAAAGCCAGTGGATGTTGTTGCCGTCATCTCCAGCTGCAAATGGTCTCATGCTCTTTATGAGGGGCTGTTCACTGCAGGCTAATGTCGTATACCTTCAGCGCTTGTGTTTTATTACGGGTTGAGGGCAGAAATGTGGTTACTTGTTTCAGATGTGCTTCTCTGCCGCTTGCTGTCTTGCCAGGAAATTCACAGGCCCTAGACAAGAATTTCAAGCAGAGGAATAGAATAAACCTCTCTTGTAACCTGGCAACACCTCGCCTATTGCTGTGTTAGACTGGGAAACATCAGCCCCTTGCAAACTGCAGACACACAAAGAGCTGTCGGTAAGCAGGTCGGTGTCCCGGGCCACTGCTGGCTGCTCTGCCATGATGGAGGAGCCAGCGCCGCTGCTGCCGCCGCTGCGGAACAGGGGCCGTGCTGCCAGCCCTTTGCGCTCTGCTGGCCCCCCTTCGTCCGGGACAGCTGGCAGGGATCGGGTCTCCGCTCTGTGCCCTCTCCTCCCGGGTGGCAGATGCTCCAGCCCCATCCTGGGGTGACACGTTGTGGTGCAGGGCTTTGTGCGATGAGCAGGGAGCTGCTGATGGCTGGTGGCAGCTGCGGTGTTAATGATTTGCCTGTATCTGTCAATCACCCGGGATCTCTGATGGCTCCCTCAGCCGTACAGAGGCATCCTGCAGGCGGGCAGCTGGGAGCAAAGCAGGCGTTGTGCCTTCCGCCATACTGCCCCCCCGCCCCCTTCCTCCCGCTGCTCTCACACTCTTTCTTTCCCCTCGCTGGCTCTCACACGCTGTCCCTCCCTGTTCCCAGCTCTCTGCCTCCCGCTGTTTCTCTCTCTTGTGCAAAGAGGTTTAGTTCTCAGCCTTGCATGCTGGAAATGCTGCCAGTGAATGTTTCTGTGTGCTGCCTGCCAGGTCCCTGGGGAAAAGGCCTGGAAATGCAGTGCAGGAGGAGCAGTGGGAGCAAGGGAAAACCATTGTTTCTCACTGTTTGCCTGCTGCAGTTTCTAATGGGAAAACACTCCCTGTGAGGTACTGGGTTCTGTAGTG
Source organism: Urocolius indicus (assembly GCA_013401255.1). Lineage (NCBI taxonomy): Eukaryota > Metazoa > Chordata > Aves > Coliiformes > Coliidae > Urocolius > Urocolius indicus. The sequence continues at coordinate 48,106 of WBNH01003626.1, read as the reverse complement.
TCGCTGCTGAAGTTACCCCCTTCCCCCTTGCCCCAGAATTTGCCATCTCCTGGTGCAGAGGAGGAGAGGCTGCAGCACTGCTGCAAAAAAAATCTGAGACGTGTTTTCAATTTGCCTCCCGCTTATCTCTGCTGTTTGGACAGAGAGGTTTAAAAAGCTGGATTTTCTGTCCCTGCAGAGTAAACACACAGAACCCGGCAGCACAAACTATTTCTGGCTTATCAGTGGAGGAATGCAGCAGCTGAGGCTTAGCGTGAGTGGGCCGTCAGGAAGGCCCTGAAGGGGCCCCCTCCCCACTCCGCGCTATTAGAAGTGTGAGAGCCCAGCAGGACTCAGAGGGGAGAGTTGGAGAAAAAGGCAGAAAAGGGAAAGAAAGAGGAAGAGAGAGAGTGAGAGAGGCTGAGCAGACCCTGATGGCTACAGACGAAGTTACAGGAGGGGCTCGCAAAGCTACGAAAAGCAAACTTTTTGAGTTTCTGGTCCATGGGGTGGTGAGTCGGGAAAGTTAGTGAGCTGGCTGGCTCTGAATAGAGGGATGAGTGGAAACTGGAGGCTCTATGCTGGGCTGGATCGGCTCCTGCAGCATGCTGCTGGGGCGCTGGTGACCGCCTTGCCAGGAGAGCACCGGGGTCTGTAAAGCCCCTAGAATATGCACGAATTCATTGATAATTTAGGCTTGTGTCTGGGGGGATGTGTGCTGTGATTTTTTTGCTTTGATTCTCCATGAATGGTGAATAGTGTGCTTTCGAGGCTGATCACGGTGCAGAATCTGCACTGGATCTGACCCAAACGGGCTTGTAGGGCACTTTGTTCCTGTAATCAAACTTGTGTTTTGAAAAAAAACCAATTCTGATGAAAGCCTGATGAAGCCTTGTGGTGCTGCCTCAGGTTCTTGTCTCCAGTCTTGGCTCTTATGTATCCTCTGGCTACTTAACAGGTGACTTTCAGGGGCTTGAAGAGATTAGCTCTGCAGATCTGTAACAGACTATGGGAACTCACCCACAAGAGAATTTCAGGGTGCCATACTTAATTAAGGCAATCCTCCAGGTCTCTAAAAATTTTCCAGCTTTTGTTTCAGAATTAGGTCTTCGATCTCCATTTAAGGGGAGACGTTAACCCTGTTTTGCTGCCACGGGGAATGATGTTCTTTAAAGGACTCTCTGGTTACTGAGAGCAGTCATCATTTGTAACATTTGGATTTCTTGTACCGATACACATTTAACAAAAATGATACTGTTAAAGAGGCCTGAGGAATGCAGATGTTGTTTGGATGCTGATGGTCCCGAGCGTTTTCTCTCCTGAGGTTTCTGACACCTCCTGTGACACGTTTTTGAAGACGTCAGAGATCACAGGAATCTGTGGAGCTCATGGCGGGCTCCTGAGCGGCCTCTGTGATTCAGGCTGGCTCTAGATGGGCAGGATCCAGCGTGTGTTCTGGTGGGACTGGTGGGGCTGAGGCCTCTGAGGTTGCTTTCTGTGTTTGTGAGGACGGTGCCCAGGCAGTGCGATGCCAGCGTCCAGGAGCAGTCTGTTGCGAGTGGTGGATGCACAGGGATGGCTGCAGGGCAGGTGTGCAGGTCTGAAGCAGTGCTGCTGTTGGAGGCTTGTGTGTTCGTGGAGGTGGCCTGGCTCAGGATGGCCGCACCGAGTTGGGAGGGGTGGGCATGTGGAATGCTTCTGCATTGTCCATTATTTCTGTTGGCATTTGCACATCAGTGGTCTTTCGTTAGCAGTAGAGTGGCAAAAATAGTTACGTGAACTTGTTTCTTCCACGTCTTCATGGCCTTCATGTGAAAGCAGCATGCTGGCCTCTGAAGCACAAGATTTTTCAGTTGATGTCAGAATGAGTATGGCAGAGCTCCTCTCCGTGGCCTGTTTGGATGCTAGCAAAGTCTGTCTTCTCTGCCCTGGGAGTTTTGCCACTGTTGACATCTTATTTGAATGTCTGTATTTCCCTGGAATAACTGCATTTGTTTGTCATCTTCCTGTTACTTTGTTAAGTGATGCTGGGGATTCTTCTCTGTTATTCTGTTGCCTAAACACCTCATGTATGGTCCTCTCCTTTCCTCCTTCATGATCTCCTTTAGTTCTGCTTTTGCTTCTTTCCTTTAGTTTCTTCCTCGTCTCGGGTTCACTTTGAACAAAACACAGTTTAGGGTCACCAGTCTTCCATTACCTAACAAAGATTAGGAAAGTTACGTCTTCATTTTATCTCTTTAGGTCCTGTGTCCTACCAAATGAGAGATGCCAACCAAAAGACCATCACAGCCCTTACTTTGAGTTTACCTATTGCTGACTGTCGAGTTTTATTACCGTCCACAGCGTGTCAGCATCTGATTTAATTCTTTGAAAAAAATCCAGTTATGTGGCAAACTTTAGTGGGGTTCCTTGGAGCCAGATTCTGCTCTTAATTTCAGAGGCAAAAAATCTCCTCTTCAAATTACTTACTGTTTATTTTATTTATGATAACATGACTTGATTTGGTTCTTGGAGGTGGCTTTATTTTTTTTCCCCCTCTCCCCAAAGCGGGGAGAGGCAAATAGAGGTAGAAGGTTGTGAGAAGTTTTTTACCATGGGAGAGGCAAATAGAGGTAGAAGGTTGTGAGAGGTTTTTTACCATGTGAACACCTAAACGAACAGGGTAATTTTGCAGCGTTTCCTAAGGGTAGACACCTTTTGCATTCACTTGGTCTTTCTGGAAATATATGTTCCTTTGCTAAGGTCATTTTGTCCTTTGCTGGTGTGTGCCTGATCCTGCCTTTGTTCTTTCCCATATTGGCAACTTAGAAGGTGTCTTCTTCCTTATTAGTCCCAGTCAAATAGGATGCGTTTGAAAGGTGAAATCTCTTAATGATTTAAAATCACAAGTGTGATATTTCATTCTTGTCCCGCTCGAGTTCTTGATAGTTTGTTACACTTCTGGTTAGCAACTCTTCTTTTTAAAAGGTTAAGTTTCTTTCAGATATTTATTTTTACGTTTCTTTTACTCCTGTTCTGTCTCATCAGGGTATTGCACATTGTTTCTGTGGGAAGAGCAAATTGCTTTTTTTCTTCCCCAAAGGCTTCATCCTTTATGTTGTCCTTTTGTTTGTTTCTTTTTCTGCTGTATTTCTAGCACTGTTATGGATAAATATGGCCTTAATCACTGCATTAATGTTGATTTATCTCTTTATTGATGCATTTTCTACAGTCTAGTAGTACATTTCAGCTGTCTTTATGACATCTCCCTCTGTGTGTCCAGCTGTTGCCTTAAATGTCGTTGACCCAAACCAAGTTATTAATCTCCCTGCAGACCTTTCCTTTTCTGTTTCATCTATCCTCCAGACCCTATCATAGGCCTCCCCACTGGCTGTATCTCTTCAGTGGATGTTACCTTTACCTCCTTTGTTTTTATTTTTTCTCTCTTCCTTTTTTTCACATCCCCCCTCCCCTTCTTTTTCTTACTCTAACAGGTCTCTTCTCATATAGCCTTGAGAAAGTCCACAGTGCAGATCTGGTCAAAGCTCTTGTCCAGATTGTGACTCAGCTGCAGCAAGCTCCTCTTTGGTGCCTTGTACCGTTGACCTTGCCCGTGTCTTCTTCACGCAAGAAGCTGCTGAGAGGTTCGTTTTCTTGTCCCGTTGTTCTGACCTTTTTAATCTACTTCTGTGTCCTTTCTCTGTTCCCACTTTATCTTCCTTCCAAAACCAATCTTCTTGCCTTTTATACACAAGATACACCTATAAAGGTCTATGTCCCTTCTGAACTATTAAGTCGTATCTGTATTTACGATACACTTGCTGTCAGCTCAGATCACCTTCTTTTTCCCATAGCGAACTTGTTCTTTGTCCTCTGTGCCGTGCTTAAGAAGCTCTTCTGTTAATAAAAGTCCTTAACCATATTTATTTTCTGCTAGTATGTGTTTTTTCATAGTGCCTCCTGATCTCTACAGTTTAATATTAGTTACACATCAAGACTGCTAATCTCTACAAACCTGGGCATCACTTGTGTGACTCCTTTGCTTATCTTTGGTCTTCTTTTTGTCTGATTATCTACCTCTCAAATAGTCATAGGATTTTATGGTGAGTACAGAAACTGTGTTACACAGAGTGGCATTTAGTGCAGTGAAAAAGGGTCTCAAGTCATGTCGTCACGTAAACAAATAATTAATATAGTGGCAAATAACTCATTGTCAATGTTAAAACAGACAAAAAGACGGGTGTGGTGCCACAAAGGTGTGTATGGAGTGCCTAGCACATTTGTCAGGGATTTGGAAAAGGAGACAAGCAAGTTTTACATCGTCTCGTGTATTGCTGGGTTTTAAGGGAACTGTAATCATCCAGGAAGAAGGCTTGGATGGCACTGTGTGCTGCCTAGGGTGTAGCAGCAACCAGTGCTGCTTAGACAGCAAGTCATCAGTCAGGCTGGCTGAGAAATGGGGCAGAGAATAATACAGAAGGGATTGTAAATCTGTGGCAGATGCTTATAAGAATGTTTCTCTGATTTTGATCATCTGCATGACTACAAGCAAAACGAGGGGTAGCTCAGAAGGCAGGAGCAGGGGCGGGCCTGTGAAGACTTGGTCTTTGGAGACTTTATCTCCAAAGAGAATGGGATATTTGTAAAATTGGTATTATCTAAGGACAGAGACTGACTGTGAAAGTTGTAAAATCTCCGTTCCTGGAGGCTTTTAGATACACTTCTGTAACCAGTGACTACCAAAGGTGATGGAGGTACTGGTGATATTTCTTTGAAACGAGGAAGGACTGGATCAACTCAAGGACTCATGTTTCAATATACCATAAAAATTATACTTTATTAGAATGCAAAAAAAAGAAAGATGTTCTCCCCAAATTGAACAGCAATCTGTTTTAAGTGGAGAACAGTGACTGTTCCTACCAGCCAGTCACCAGTTTGTAGAGATGACTGCGAGAAGTAGCGAGGTGAGGAGAGTATTGGGTTTGAAAAAAGTAGAACTTTACTCCTGAGGAATATCCCAGTAACTTTTATGTTATCATGGGTATAAATACTGCCTTCTCAGAGCATGACTCAATTAACGTGAGAAAGGCTGGAAAGAGCCTTCTGAACTGATAGTTTTGGGCAGTTTGTTCCAATTGCCTAGCACGGGGCTGTCCGAGTGGCTCTGCTGGGACACTGATCGGGGAACAGGTCCTGGACCGGAGTCCTTGGTTTGCTGTGTACGTGTTCCCTGGTTTGTTAAAGAAGGAGTTGTTTGGGGTGAGTGTAAGGGCAGCCTGGAGAAATCAAGGCACCTTTCTGCAGTGGCAAGATGTGATTGGGAAGGTATTTGCAGGAGGCTGCTCAAGCCCTGTCTGTGGATGTTATTTACATAGGTCAGTCCGCTGGTGCCTTCCTGAACTCATGTAAACTTTTAGCGTTCAGGATGTTTTGTGTCAAGAATTTTTGCAGCTTATCTGCTGCAAAAGGTGCATTCTGGTAGTTCTTCACACAAAATCTGTTCCATATGTTATATCACAGTAGTAATCAGATACATGAAAACAAGCAAGCTGATGGAAGTCAAAGATGGTATATGTGGTTTGGTAGTTTCAGTCCCACAACCAGTTTAGTTTTTCACTTGGTTGCATCCAAGTGACATCTGTGATTCCCTGAGTCTGTCAAGTGCTTCTTTTGAGGTTTGGTGTCTGAGTATTGTGAAGTGTGAATGGACATGCATGAAACAGAAAAGTGGTCACTGAAGATCTCAAGTTGCAATTCCGAGTTGTGTAAATGGGATGTTTTCCAAGTTAAAGGTTTTTGGATCATTGCGAACATTATTTAAAAGCAAGTGGAACCTGAATTGCTTGGACCTTGATTCTAAGATGTGAGAGCTGTTGAGAAATGGAGGAAGGTGAATATGGCAGACAAGCAGGAAGAATTGCAGTGGTGATGTTTCTGCTTACTAAATCTTTCAAAGATTTATAGATGTTAAAAGCCCTCTCAAACTTGCATGAGGTAACATTTATAGTTAGGGGAGAGGAGAGAAGCTGTCCACAACTTTTTTTCTTGTACTTCTAAGAGTCCAATTTGAAATGGCACATTCCGCTGGGAAACTGTTTATGCAGTTGTGCAGTGCCTGTTGTCATCAGTGTCAGTCTAGTCTAAATTTCATAACTGTTCCAGATACTTCCGGTGACCCATTCTTACCTCCAGACAGCATCTGGCATCTCCTCTTGCTTATCTTCATGCCTTATAGAAATCAGTAGCTACTGTAATGCCTTGACATGTTCTGTTCTCTACCCAAGGTAGCTTCTAGTTTTAGTTTAAAAAAATATGCCGTGTCTATACTTAGTAATTGTTGTTGTTGTTCTCCAAATCCATCAGTTTCCTCGATAATGGGAAGCCTGCGACAGCTCCTTTGTGCCATCGGAGTCCTCTTGTACAGGCAAGATGGACAGTCTGTGTCTGTCAGGAGAGGAATTGCCGTGGGTGTAGCTCAATGTTCCATTGCATTGCAGGGATTCTCTGCTCAGGCCCTTGCTGATGCACTCGTAGGTGGTTTTGCTCTTCTTTTCTTGACACTTTCTTTTATTTATCAGTTCTCTAGGTTATTTTCCTCTATCTGATGTGTTCAGACAGGAACCCTCCTTTTTTCTGCTCCATCTTTTTGACTACTGTGAGGTTGATGTCCCCTGAGAAGAGATTCTGCAGTAGAAATGCATAGGAAAGCACCACTCCCATGTCATCTCATTCCTGCCATCAGACAGGAGAAGTTCACTTGAAGAATAACGAAGAGGAAGAGGAAAGAAGCAGTCCTCTGATCTGACAGGAGGCTCACACGGGAGAAAGCAGAAAAGCCAACTGCCTAGCTTGGGAGACTGGGCAGTGGAAGGTAGTGACAGGGACTTGGCAGCAGTTGCTGGGGAGGTGGTGTGCTCGTGGCACTCATCGTGTGCTCAGCTTTGGAAGGGTGAAGTCAGGGCAGTCAAAGGCTGTGTACTGGAACGATGGCAGTTGACAGAGTTCTCAGGGAACGGTGTGTGTGCGTGAAGTACCAGTTGTGTGTCTTTCTCTGCCTGCCCTGCTGTTCGGCCTTGCCTCACTGCTCTGAGGGCAGCTCTGCTCTACTCTTCGCTTCATCTTCTCAGAGCTATGAGAGTGGTCCCTTCAGCTGGGAACATTACACAGTCTTCCTCACTTCCCATGGCCCACAGTGGTTTTGCCATCTGCCCTTTAAGTGCTCGAAGTACTGCAGAGTAATATATGCACATGGAGTCGATGGAGGACAAAAGGGGACAGGTTTTTGGGCAAGGTTGGGCTGGGTAGAGTGGTGTAGGGTCAGTGGTTTCCCAGGACAGAGAGTGCCTTGCTGCAGCCTTTCCCACGGGTGAAAGGGGTTTAGGAATGATTCTGTCCCTCTGAAGAAGGAGGAAGAGACAGATCCTGCCCCACAGACAGATCCACCTTCACCTTCTCCTTCAAAAGAGGTAGTGGTTTTGTAACACTCTTAGTAGCAAGATTTGAATCTTTTTAACATCGGTGTTGTGAAACATCCAGTGTCTTGTCTGCCACTGACTTGTCCTGCTTGTGTGTTTGAGAGCAAAATAAGCTTTTAGATAAGGTAAAGTACCACTTGCATGTTCTTTTAGGAAAGTTTACATAAAGCATTTCTATACTGGGAGTCGAGTTAGCTTGCAGCTGGCAGTGGCCTGGTGACTAATGTTTTATCTATGGATGATATTGGAGACAGGAACGTGAGGAGGGAGGGGAAGGAATGAGGTGGGGTGAGATTGAATATGCTTCTGCTAGAGCTGTGGCCATTTTCTCAGTTTCATCTTTTCGTCTACCTTTCTGTATTTTGATGCTTAACAAAGAGAGCTGAAGGAAGTTCAGAGATGTCAGACTTATATTCATAGTAGATTTTACTGACTTCGTTCTCCAGGCCTTAAAGTGTCCTTTATGGAAGCAGAAAAGCGGGCCTGCATTCTGACCCTTGTGGCCAGGCAGTCTCCAGGAGACGAGAACATGAGATTGCTGTGCTCAGGATTTTGTCTCTTCTGAATGACTGTCAAATGTCCCCAGCTGACTGACAGGCAACAGCAGGCTCAACGGGCTGCTCTTTGCTGGAAGAAGGCCACAATGTGTGAATTAACAAACAATAGAGAGATCTTAAATACAAGCTCAAGTGAGAAGCATTTTCTGGGCTGTTTGCTGACTCTGCCTGGGTCAGAGGGTGGGGGTGAGTGTGTGGGAATGGAGAGAGCTGCTCTGTTCCAGCATTTTTTGTAGCATCTCATTTATGGGAGAAGGTGTTTCCAGCTCTGCCCAAAGCCTCCATTTTGTCAGTTTGCCTTCTCTCACTGCCTCTCTGCTCAGTGGCCGTGCCCACAATCGGTTTCCTACACAAATCCTTGCAGTTCTGCTCATGCATACAAGCATAAGGAACATACAAGACTTGTGATGATCAGGGAGGGCACTGATCTGGGGCTTTGGGGACCACAGTGGATTTGGATGGTTAATATGGAGCTGCAGTTGCAAATTATATCTAGAGTGATATAATATATGTTTAATTATATCTTTGGAAAGTATTAAAGGATGATATAAAGGCAAAATAAACTAGTTAAATATTTGAATTTATTTCTTAATGCTGTAAGCCACATTTTCCTGCCAGTCCTGTGCTGCATACCCTCTGGGGTGCACACAACCTCACTTTGGAGACCACCGGTGCACTTCCCCCAAGTACTTTCTCAATTTTCAACTTTTGATAGCTTAAAGAAGTTTCTGAGACAAGTATGTTTTCCATGTCAGCAGCACCCCTTTGGAAAGGGGTTCCACAGACTGACTCCTCCCTCTGTGGCAAACTACTCCCTTCTGGTTGTCTGTGAGCTTACCTTCTTCTGGCCTGCTCAGACCACTGCAGTTCATGCGTTCTGGAAGAGGCAGTGAACAGTCAATCCCCAGCTGTCCTCTCCAGGACATTTAGGATTGTACAGTGCTCTAGCAAATGACCCCTTAGATTACCTGAGATCCCCTCTTTCCAGATGGAAAGTTGTAGTGTATTTGTTTTTACTTATGTGGATGCAGTTCCATATCTTAGTCATTTCTGTGCGAGTCTTTGAACTTTTTCAGACCTAGTCTATCGTTACTGAACAGCAGGAGCCAGAACTGCATGCAGTATTCAACATGTGGTCAAGCCATGGACAGTGGCACAGCGATGTTCTCTGTTCCCTTCTTTGTCCTTTTGTTTAGTGGCTTTTTTGGCCTCTAGGAAGCAGGGCACAGATCTTCCTCTTCCTCTCCTTTTCTTTATTTTCTTTTTTTTTTTTTTCCCCTGAAAGTGTCTGTTTAAACTTCAAGATTTTCTTCTTCCCTGAGAGGGGTGTCAGCCCCTGTGCCAGACTGCCCAGGGAGGTGGGAGAGTCCCCATCCCTGGAGGGATTCCAAAGCTGTGGAGCTGAGGGTTAGTTGTGGCTGTGGCAGGGTAAGGGGAGGGCTGGGGCTCCAGGAGCTTCAAGAGCTTTTGCAACTGAAATGATTACATGGTCTTGCTTGTGTTGGGCAACAGTTAGCTCAGGGCCCATGGCTTTGTATGTGAAGACTGGGTTGTTCTTTCCCATGTAATTCACTTCAATATGTACTGAAATCGCTTTTCATCTTCCTTTTAAGTGTTTGTTCTGTCTTGTAAATTTCTTCTGCAGTTCTTTGAAGCTGCCTTCATCCTTGTCAGCTTGAATAACTTAGGGTTACCAACAAACCTTTTCACTTCCTTGCTTTTTCTTTTTTCTGTCCTTCTTTTTTTCAGGTTGCTTATGAATATGCTGAAAAGCAAAACTCGGCATGCCTGCCTTTTATTTTCAGGACCAATTACTTTTACCTCATTTCTATCCTCTAACCAGTTATTTATTCATAGTCGATACCATTGCCTCTTGGTTTCCTTAAAAGACTTTGTAGAGGGACTTGACTCTCAAAATACTTCTGTGTATTATTAGTCCTATTTACATGCTGGTTCAAATGTTGTGGAGTGTGTGTATTTGTTTTCACTCAGACATGTAACAAACATCTTGATAATTCTTAGAACGAAAATAAGCTCCTATTTCTGTATTAAATTGCATCTTAAAAATGACAATTATTTTATTGTTTTTCCTTGATGATTGTAGACTTGTAGGATTTAGAATTGAGTTTACTATGTGTCTTGTACAGCACTAAGCTTGTGATTTGACCCAAAATGTCTCTCCAGAGTATGTTGATGTCAACATAAATGTCAAGACTCCAGAATGCCTACAGGGTCTGCTGACAACCTACCACAGACCTTTTCTTTTCTTCTTCTTTTTTTTTTTTTTTTTTTTTTTTAGTTGTGTAGGCCTGATCAGAGCTGAGACTTTTTCTGAAAGGATTCTTGTCACTTTATGAACTTACACTGCTCTGGTGTAGGTGAAAGAGAGGGCTCGTAATGGAAGGTGTTTTATTGTGGTGTTTCCATGGTTCACCTTGGGTTGCTACAGTCTCCTTACTGATCTGAACAGCCTGCTAGTCAGTGCAACATCTGAAGCACCGTGGATGTGAGCTTGTAGCTGTGGTTAGCACGTGAGCTGCACCGGTTTGGGCTGCATGTGACTGTCATGGAGCTTGTTCTTCAGTCTGAAGGCAGAGCTTTGTGCTGTAAGCTGGCCCAGATATGTTACTGATCACCAAGAGTTTTCCCAACCCTAGTATTTTTCCTTCCTCTTCCTATCTACTTCCTATCTACTGAATCCCTCTTTAGGACATCCAGGAAACACCAGTCCAGAGCTCATGTGCTCTATATTGCTGCTAAGGGCTTGTCAGGATGGTCAAAATGGGGAACTGGCTGGAGCCAGTGTCTGATTATTTATAAATGTCTTTGCAGCTGAAGGAACAGGGACCAAACTGACTCTCTGTTTCTGTCCTTCTCTAGCGACCTGGGATGCCATCAGGAGCTCGAATGCCCCATCAGGGGGCTCCCATGGGTCCCCCAGGCCCCCCGTACGTTGGAAGTCCCTCAGTAAGACCTGGGATGCCCCAGGCCGTGATGGAAACGACACGCAAACGTGCTGCTCCGCAGCAGGTCCAGCAGCAGCAGGTGCAGCAACAAGTGCAACAGCAGCAGCAAGCCCCTCAGAACCGAACCAGGAGGTGAGTGTTCTGGGGAGAAACATGGGAGCACAATTTGAGAAAGAAAAAACTGTCTCTTTTTAGCGATAGTTAAGGCCTTTAAGATCAAATGAGACGGAGTAGAAGTCATATATTTTCAGTTCCATAAAGCAGAAAAAAACCTTGGTAAATTTGAGTGTCTGCTTTGGTAGTGAATGGTTTCGGAAAAGCTGACCTTTACTGCTGTCTAGTCTCGCAGTTAAGATGCTTTTCCCTCACAGGTTTATCAGCCCAAAAGTCTGGCTGCTACAGTTACTCTTTAAAGTTAATGGGCAGTTCTCTTCCAATCCAGTACAATTAGTGTGTTATTTGTTATCTGTTCTGTTTAATTGCTCCGAATTCTGTCTGGCTAACAAAATGGTTTGTAAACAAGACAAGCAGAAAATGTTTTTTTGGTTAGTGATGTGCATGCTTGTGCTGCGGTCATTCAGGAGGGTGGTCATAAAGCTTGCAATTGTCACAGGTGTTCCTACATGTAAAGTGAACAGAGATGCATGGGAAAGGAATTCATGGGATGAAAGGGATTTGCTAAAAGGAAAGCTGTTTTAAAACTGTGCTCACTTTGCACGATGCTGAATGCATTCTCTCTTAAAGAACAGTTCACTAATTTCTTTTGCAACTTATTAAACCCCAGCAGTCTTGAGTTCCAAGAGTGAGCCAGCTCCTGATAAACACATAGGGTGCTGTCATCTGGGTTGTCTGCCTTCTGCAAAACCACGATAGGTGTATAAATAGGTTCAGACAGTGTTCTGATGGTGTCATTGTTACCTAGCTGCAGGTAGAACGTGACTTCCTAAGCTCAGCACTTCAGGAGCCCTGCTCTCTCCGGGTTATATGCCTTGGATCAGCAAGCCAGAGAGGGCAATGCTTGTATCTGAGATGCATCTGGGAAAGACACCAATCCTGAGAGTGTTAATACATGATGATTGAATAAGATTGAGTGCAGAAGGAATGCGTGTGTGTGCAGCACCTAAGCTTGGGAGATGTGTCTACATCTCGGAGGCCTTGCTGAGCGCTACCCAAAATGCACGTTCCACAGCACCTGGAAGGTGCCATCCAGGAAGAAACTGAACAAAATAATGCCTAACCTTCAAATGTACGAGATAGAACCTGAAAAATTGCCTCTGCAGGATAATTAATGTAAACTTTAGTCACTAACCAGTTGCCGGGGATCATTAGAGTATTTTCTAAACGTTGATGGCCTATAACTCACAGAAGGAAGCAGTTCCCCCTCCCCACTTCTTGTCTTTGGTGCTTCTAATTTGGAATCCATCATCAGTCCATCCTGTAGTGAGTCCAGCTCACACCAGTGCTTCCTAGGTACACAGGAAAGTTTCTCTGTTTCTTCTGCCGTGCCTTCCCTCCAGGTAATGTGCTGGATGTTTTCCCCTCGTTGATTTCCACTTTCCTATAATTTCCCATTAGAAATGTTGTTTTTTTTCAGGCAAGCTTTTCTGCCCCCCTGTGTCCAATTCTGTGAGTAATTGAGTCCTCTGGTACAAGTGGGCCGAGAAGGTGTAGTCTCTTTCTTGGCAGGTTTAATGGTGACAAAAATCTCATTTCTGTAATAGACTCTCAGAGAGCTGGTTGAGGCTCAAGCTGTTGAGGATTTTTGGTTTGTTGGTTTGTTACCCTCTTTTTAATTGCAAGCCTTTGGGGTTTTTGCAGGAGTGTGCGTATCCCATTTCCCTTTGTGTTTCAGTGCAGGTTTGATGTTGTGAGCTGTGGAAGCTGGTAGAGCTTTACACCACGTAACATTCCAGTCCCATTATTCTGGTGCTTTTAAAAAGGGACATTGTTCACCTATGAAGCTGGGTATGACTGTGGACCAATTTTCTGCTCCCGAGGAAGGATGTGGTTTGCACCTCCAAGCACAAATAGCTCCTCAGGCTTGGCTTGTATAGGGATGGGGAAGAATCTAAGAACCTGATATTTCAGGCCAGGCTTATTATTAGTAATCGTACGAAGGGAGTATGCCACATTCGTGTATGTGGAAACAGCTTTTATGTGGACATGGCTGATGACAGAGTTCCTGCGTGGAAACAGTAAGGAGGGGCATCCTGGTGACATGGCAGAACAGTGGCAGGTGGTTTGCTTTCTCCCATTTGTCTGTCACAGATGGAGTGATTCATCTCCTGCTTCAGATAAAGGCCTCACAAATTATGGAGGTGAAGAATAAAGCCTGAATTTCCTGTTAGAGAAAGCTAGGTGACAGGTTTGGTGGGCACAAGTGGTTCTTAGAATCTGAAGAGTTCAAAAGTCAGTGTATTTGTCAGTCTTTCTGAGGGGTACTGTTGCTTAGGCACACGTATAATTGTGTGCATGTACACAAACACAGGTATGTTTTTAAAAGCATAGATGTATAAATATACTTGTGTTTGGGTAGAGGCACATTATGTCCTAAAGACGAACAGATACGGAGCCGTAAGCCCACTTACCTTTGTGTGTCTTGCAAATGTATTGCAATAAAACCAGGGTATATACGTAGGGAAGGGTGTGTATATACCTGTGTTTTCATACATCCTATGAAATACACATATATGTGTGTGTTTTCATCAGCACTCGATTCTGGGCATGAATGAATGAATGCGTGGCATCTGTTTGGGGAAGTTCACGTTCTGTTCAGAGGCATTGAGCCACTGGGATGTGCATATGCATAGGTGCATCCGTGCACACCTCCACACGTGCGCACTGTCCTCCCACTCGCTTCCTCTGGATCTACAGACAGCATGTGCACATGCACTTGCATACATTGCTGCCCTGCAGCACAGAATATGCTGCGATCAAAGAACTTGCACACTTCTTTCCAAGATGCATAACAGACAGCCCTGATCTGTTCGTAGCTAACTGCCTCCCAGGCTGCTGAGAGAAGGGGTCCTAGGTCCTGGGCATGGGTGAGACCCTTTTGCTGATGCATGCACAGCTGTGCACCAGCATGTGGAGATGTCAGGATAATTTAGCAGGTGGCCTCGTTACTCCTAGATCTGTCACCATGGTAACGTGTTTTTTTCTTTAAAAAATGTACAGTGCCAAGAGGAGGAAGATGGCTGACAAAATTCTCCCTCAGAGGGTGAGTCGCTTTCATTTCCTATTCCCTTCACAATCAGTTCAGCATCTCAGTGTAATGAGTAGGATTTTAGAAAATACTTTCACTTTTTGTTTAAAAATCTAATTAAAAAGTAAGTAGTCAGTGAGTGCAAGTGTGGGGAGCAAGGCTGGGCTGGGCTGGGGGCTGGGAGGGAGCGCGAGTGCCGCCCGGCCTGTGCGCCCCCAGCGCTGGGTTAGCCGGGCCAGCACTGCCGCTTGCTGGATGGACGCCGGTGCTGGGCCGCGCTGCGGCGCTAGGGCCGCTGCCTTGCCAGGGTGGCTTTGATCAATGTTTGAAGCTCGCCAAAAGCTGGCTGGGAGTGCAGCTGTGCCGGAGGAGATGGGTTCACCCTCGGGTCTCTCTGGCCCAGCAGAGCTGATGGCTACTGATGTTTGTGGCTGTGTTGCAGCAGGGCTGAAGTGAGCCTGTGTAAACAACAGAGTTCAACAGGCCCGCCTTGTCTGTAGAGTTGTTAATTCTCTTATCCCTGGGGATATAGCTAGCTTTTAGTGCCTGCCTGTGCTTGATCCTGAATGCTTAGATCTGCAAATTCTGTTTTAAACGTTAGAATTTCTCTCTGCTTCCCTTCTCTTTTGTGATTCCCAGACTTTTCCATTCATGTGCCCTCTTCTGTACAGTTCCCCCAAAACCTTCTAGGTCCCAAAAGGCGAAGCTTCCTTAGTCTTCAAAGCACACACCCTCGTCACATTCTAGTCCCAGTTTCCGGTGGGTTCTGGCTTCTAGTGCTTTTTTCCAGGTTCAGAGTCCCCTTGACAGATGTGTAGATCTCCTCATCGTTTCTGAGCCTGCCTCTCCACTACTAATGTAAACCCAAAGTAGCTGGCAGCCTCCAGATTCTCTTTTGCAACATTCCACAGTTCCTAGTGCCCGTCACCCAAGGAGGTGAGCCCACTGTGGTACTCCTGATGCCGTTTTATCACCAGTTCTCCTGTAGTTCCTGCCACCCTCTGAAAGAACAGCCTCTCATAGGTTTGCCTCTAGTTCTCTTACACTGCTGCATCAAAAGGACGAAGCTACTGTTAAATTCAGACCTTTGAACTGCTTGCAGCCTCCATGGTATTTGTGTTAAAGCCTCATTCCTGCTTTGCTTGGAGCCTGTACTTTCCTAAATGTAAAGCTACGTTTCCTGTGCTGTCAGTCCCGTCTGTCCCACACAGATTGTTGTCACAGACAACACCACCTCTCGCTTCAAACATCACGTCCATTTCAAGGCTTTTTTTGGGTTTTTTTCCTTTTGGTCTCTTAAAAAAACGAAAAGGTCTCAGAACAGAGGTAACCAAACTTTTCTGGCAACAGAAGACCTGTGCCTCAGTTTAGCCATGTCGTATCCATGATAATTCTTTAATAGCCACAGCCTTATTCAAAGATGTCAAAACCTATACAGCTGCTAGCACCTTGCAGAACCATGCTGCCACCAAGGCTTCTGGCCTCACAGTATCTCTGCTGCTGTCAGCCAGTAATCTGAACACAGCACCCATTGTTAAGAGTTCTGTCTGCAATGGAGTTTTTATCAGTGCAGCTGGAGTGCTGGTACCGATGGTGGAACATTGTGTCTGGATTAGGTGCTCCATTAGGCACCATTAGCAGTCAGTGTGTCAGAACCTCCTTACGCTCACCATTTGTGGGATGAGAGAATGCTGTGTGCGCTGACGTCGAGTCGAGGCTTTGCACCGGTGGTTGTGGAGCGCACATGAAACGCAGGTCAAAACTTCCAGCTTTCTGGAGCTACTACTTGAGTATTTTCCAGCCAACCAGCATGTTACCCACAGATTTTTTGCAGACTCTTGCTTGTGTTTTTTGGAGGAGCTGCGAAGGGGAGTAAAGAAGATATTAGATACATTTTACTCTTCAAATATGTCTTATGTAGCAGTGGAAAAGGAGATGGGTTCTCAGTGCTCCGTGCTGCACTGCGAGACAGGCAGTTGGCATAGGTAACCTGCCCTTGGACTTATCTCTGATCAAGCCTGTGCTATGGCACTGCAGTGTATTGCTGGGTGGGTAGGGTTGCTCAGCTGCTACACTTCACCTGTTTGAGAAGGATTTGATTTTGCATGGGTGTAATGGTATGAGAAAGCTCAACCTAGCAAACTATTACATGTAGGAAGATGAGATTATGGAGCTGCATGGGACCTCCCGGCGTATCTAGTCTGGTTTCTTCTGTCAAGGAAGCCATGATACAATGGCTGCCTCAAGCCTAGTCAGCTTCCTTAGTTAGGAGATACTTTAGATCCAGCAGCATTTTTTTTTCTTTTTGGATGGGCTTGACGAGGCAAGTGCTTTCAGTTTGCCAAGCAACAGTTGTTCCTTACAATTCTAATCCTCACAACCCTTCATTACATTGATTCCAGGCTAAATTCACTTCTTTTGAACCTCTTCAAACCTACCTGTCAGGTTTCAGATACGTGCAAAGTTTTGCAGATTACTAGTATCACCAGTGCTTGAACACCACTAATGCATTTCTATCTGTACTGGAATAGCTAACCATGCAGATTGGTACAGTATATGGTCATTATGTGCCAGTTCTTTATCGCATACTGTTCTCATTCTGATCTCTATTTCTGAGCCTTAACTAGAGGTTCCCTTTATGACTGAATGTCAAATGCTTTCCTTACGTGCAAGTCAATTGGATCTACTGCATATCTTTTGTGTGAAATGCAATTTTAATGGAAAGAAGCTCAGGCTGACCTACTGCACTGTAACAAGGCTTATCATTTTTCATGATGTATTCAACGTTGACTCCACTTCTGTGCAGTAGGCTACACCTCACCCCAGTGTCCTTACCTCTGGGTCCTTCCCTTGTTCTCAGGTCACCAAAACCCTCGTTCAGTTTCAAAAAAGTTCATAGGCGTCTTCATTCATAGCTGAGGATCTAGATCTCTGGAGCTGATGTGGCCTTTGTGACCCAAGTCTCAACCTCATGCCACAAACCGTAGAGAAACATGACTGCACGTCAGATTGCATCTCTTCTTTGTCTTGTTTTCTCTTGGTTCTGAGTTACAACATTTTTTTTCCCAGGCACCATGACTGTGATTCACTGTTCTGTTTCTTCATCTTCCTTGCCTACCCGTTCTGATGCAGAATCTCAGCTGAAAGTCCTTCTGACTGTCTCTGTCTCTCTGCTTTTCCTTATTCAACTTGCTGAGTGGAGTGCAACTTTGAAACGGCAAACTGCTTCTCCTTCAGTGGCATGTTTGTCTCTTAGACTGGCTACTGTTCTTCTCACTGGGCCTCAAACTCCTGACAACAGAGGCACGTAAGTCTGAAGCACTCACTTTGTCTGCCCTAACATTGTCTCCCATAGCTCTGTGATCAGCGATTAACTCTAGGATTACTCAAGAAAACTAGACCCATTCAGCATCATGGTGCCCAACAGGCTTCATCTGAGGGTGCTGAGGGAACAGGCCAACATCCTTGCAAGGCCACTCTCTTATCACCTTTGAAATGTCATGGAAATTTGGGCAGGTTGCTGGTGCATCCATCTGTGTAAAAGGCCAAAAGAAGAATCCAGTGAACTGCAGCCAATCGGCCTCACTTTAGTCCCTGTGAAAAGTCACTGGGCAAGTGCTCTGCCAAACACGTTTCTGAACACATGAAGGAGAAGGTAACAGGGAACAGTGACTGTGGATTTAGCAAGGGTAAATCATGCCTGGCCCTCCTGATTGTCTCCTCTGATCAAATGACTGGATCTGTGAGAAAGAGATAGCAGTGGATGTAATGTACCTTGGGACACTTTGGTTGAGGTGGGTGGACAACCATGTGGTTCGGTGATTTGACTTAGAGGGTAGTGGCCAATAGATTGCACTCTACCCAGAAGACAGTGACAAGCAAAGTGCTGTGGGGATCTCTCCTGGCAGCTGTTCAATTTAGCATCTCTATCAATGACAGAAGAGGTGGTGGTGTGCTTGCTTGCAGAATTTGCAGGCAACACCAAATCGTGGGGCAGGGAGAACCAGTCAATATGCTTGAGGACAGGCTGGCAGTTAGTGAGAGCAGGGCAAGCTGGGGAAGGAGCCAACAGGAACTTCATGACATTCAACCAGGCTAAATGCAAAGTTGATTGTTGAGAAAGTGGGGAGCAGTAAGCTCTTGCTGGAGCTGCCTGACTGGGGAGCAGCACTGCAGGAAAGACCCTAGAGGCCCCTGTGACCAGTGAGTATGAACGTGTGCTCTGGCAGCAAAGATGATCAACAGCGTCCTGGGCTGTGTGAACAGGAACACAGCTAAGAGACTGAGGGACTTGGTCATCCGTCTTTGCTCAGTACTCATTAGCTCACAGCTAGAGCACTGGTTGCAGTTTTGTGACATTAGTGGCAAAATATTGGGATCAGGACAGACTGAGAGAACTTGCCTTGTTCAGCCTGCAGGAAGGATAGTTCTGAGTGGACCTAACAGAAGTTGGCCAGATCCCAGGAGAGGATGTTCAAGAAGATTGAACCAGGCTTTCTAATGGAGCATGGCAGGAGAATGAGAGCCAGCAAACATAAGCTGAAACAGGAGAGGAGCTGGTTATATGTAAGGAGAAACTTTTTCCACAAGAGGACAGTCAAGCATTGGAATTTAGGGAGGTTTGGGGATTTCCACACCTGGAGGTTTTCAGACCCTGACATATCCTCATCATTGATCCCACTTTGAGTAGGAAGTTGTTCCAGAGGCCTCCTTACATCCTGTCGAGGTGGTACCTATGATCCAGCTGCTGTTCCATAGAAATCTCTAGCAGAAATCAGCAGAAATGTTGCTTTTATATGCAATCTGTCTCCCTGCTCTAGAGCTGATACTTTTCCTTGCTGATTGACTTGGTGGTCTCATCTTCAGTTGTTTCTTTGGACTGTATGCCTCAGAGGTTTGGCTGGGTCATAGGTGCTGCCGGGCCACTCAACATAAAGGAGGTACTGAATTGCTTTCGCTCGAACTTTGAGAGCAACTCATGACTCCTCATAATCCTAATTCAGAGATATGACCTGTCATCTTCCTTTATGTAATTAAGCATTCAAATATAAACAGTGTAGAGCTTAGGTATTTGCACTGTGCATCTGCTGTAGGTAGTAAAAAATTTGGCCCAGGATCTGAGCTTGTCAGACTTGGAGGGAGCAAGAGTTTGTGGCTTTTGTTACCTCTCTGAAAGATGGAAATTATAGGCTAGCCTAATTCTAAGGAACTTGCCAAATCTCTTTTCATTAGTGTCTGATGATTATTTTTGTCTTAGAAGCAAATTACTGAAACCATTTTTTACTGTCCTGCTCAGATAGTGAAGAATACAGCTCCAATTGTTATTTCCTACCTGAAATGGATCAAATTCCAGTGGTTTTGTGGTTTTTTTTTTTTTTTTTTTTTTTTTTTTGTGAGGGACCTTTAATGATAGGCAACTTTCACCTGGAAAGAAACATCAATCTGAAGGGCACACTCTTCTGCATTGTTTTTTGGTTTGTGAAAGAATTTTTAACTGACTGCAGTACGATTGATGATGAATGAGCATGATTAATTTCCTCTGTGTGGAAGGAACAGAGGAATCTTTTCTTCTGTGTGGGACAGGATAAAAGCATTGGGATATTTTGTAGGGTCTAAAGATACGTATTCACTGTAGGGAGGAAGTATTGCCTAGCTGTCTTTATTCTGCAGGCTGTCTGGTGACTCCTTGATGTTTCCAGGGCAATGCTTGCTTTTCACGCTTCACTCTTAAAAATGCTCACAATCTTCTATTATTCTGCTGATACTGAGCCTTTGTGAAAGAATATAAGCAGTTAAAAATACTGTGGTTCAGCTAAAGCTGAACGGAGTGTCTGGCTGTGTGGTTTCTGCTTCTCCAAAGCGTTAGTCTTGCTGCACATGGAAGAGGTGCTGTTGTGCCTGGAAACAAATACGGTTGAAAGAGGCATTTATTTGATAGTCTTGATCAATATAAATAAGGAAGGGAGCAATGGCTCCTTTCCAGGCTAGAAAAGAGAAATATTAAGAAGGAGATGACAAAAAACTGTGCAATGTATGAGCGGTATGGATAAGGTGCGTAGGGAATGCCTGCCCACTGCTGCTCCGGCCAACGCAAGAAGATGGCATCAAATGAAACTAACAGATGGTCAGTTCAAAGTGAGGAAAAGGAGGTTCCTTTTCACACACTGCCTAGTGAGGCTCTGGAATGCCTTGCCTCAGGCTGTTGTAGGTACTGAAGGGCAACAACTTTCAAGTGCTGTCAGAGACACAATACTAGGAGAGATGAGTTTTGGGGTGACCTAGCGCAATACTTCTTATGTCCTTGCAGGACATTGGGAACTGGTGTTTGCCTGTTGTCTCTCACACAGGTGTTTGTGTCTTCACAGAATTCACAACTCGTCAAATTAACTTGCGCATCTTATGCACCATTCCTGAATTTTATCACACCTCCATTATTTGCAAAACTGTGTCTATACACATAAGGAGCTTTTTTCTTAACAGCTTCTTCCATATTCCCTACTGATATTTCAGGTCTGCATCACAGATTCCATTTCCTCTTCTTTTGGTTTCAAAAGACATTATTCTCTCTTGAGCTGGGGAGCCCAGAACTGAACATAGTACTCCAGATGACGCCTCAGCAGGGCAGAGCAGAGGGGCAGGACACCCTCCCTCAACTTGCTGCCCACACTCTGCTGAATGCCCCCAGGATGCCGCAGGCATCTTGCCCAGGAGGCCACACTGTCATCAGCAAATGTCTTGCACCAGATTGAAACTGTAGACTTCTGATTCTAAAGCAAAATGGGAATACCAACTAGCTTTTTGTTCCCACAGAACAGAGGTGTTCCACAAATGAAATGTTTTAGTTGTATCAGTGAAAGCTAGAGTGAATATCATAGAAATGGACAAGACAATCCAATAGATTTATTATAATTAGTTACAATTCCTTTCTTTTATTGTTTACCTTCATGAGTTATTCCCAAGTAAAACACAGCTTTTTCACATAAGGGTAAACTTGTCCATTTCTAAGCTGATATCCCTAGGTCTTCCTCCCAACCTACTTCATAGCAGCTCCTCGGCTAATTTCTCTGGAAAAAGAAAATAAAAGAGGTTTTGTTAATAGAACTAATGTAGTTTAGCTGATGTGTTAAAATACCAATAAAAGTTGACAAGATTCTGAGTTAATACTTCATATCTGGTCACGCTGAAGCTTTGATGTAAAAGTCAATTTCATTTCAGCTGAGATGTGTTGACAAAGGTTGCCCTCCTAAATGGCAGTTTTTACTTACGATGGGTAACAGTGGTTTTTAGAAATTCAGCATGAACACAGACCCTTTAATTGTAGTCTAGAGAGACCCAGCACTTGTTTAGTTTAAACAGGGCAAATGTGCTGTTTTTTGCATTGCCGAGAGCAGTGGCTCACAGGCTCCTCGTAGCTAAGCCTCACTTGAAAAAAAGAAGCCATGATTCAGGCCCTGTGGATCCATCTGGAGTCTTCCAGAGCTTGTTAGCTTTAGTTCAGTGCATCGATATTTCAGTTGTAGGACTGTACCACGCCACTGAGACCAACCCTGCTAACCCACAACTGCTGCCTTTGAGTGTTTCCTCCTGAGCAAGTCTGTCTAAGGGCTGGGATAGTGTCAGTGTTGCTGCTCTGGAATGTGGTGGATTGTTGCTTCCAGTGCTTGGATGTTCCTTGCTTCCTTCTCAGATCCGGGAGCTGGTTCCTGAGTCCCAGGCCTACATGGATCTATTGGCCTTTGAACGCAAACTGGACCAGACCATTATGCGGAAGCGTGTGGATATTCAGGAGGCACTCAAGAGGCCAATGAAGGTAGGTTTTCAAACATTTGTGTATTGAGCTAGGGGGGCAAAAATAATGCTTGCATTGAACGGTGGGATGGTCATTCCAGTAAAAGTCCTGTTGGGTTATTTTGAGATAGGTTAGACAAAGCTTCTGAGAGTAAGCAACTGGGGAGCAGCATGCTCAGGCAGCATGGGTTGGATGAGTGGATGGTGAAGTGGATCAAGAACTGACTGAATGACAGAGCCCAGAGGGTGGTGATGAATGGAGCCGAGACAAGTCGGAGGCCTGCAGCCAGTGAGGTTCCACAGGGATCAGTTCTGGGGCCAGTCTGATTCAACATCTTCATCAATGACCTGGTTGAGGGGACAGAGCGACCCTCAGCAAGTTCAGTGATGACACCAAACTGGGAGGACTGGCCGATTCACTGGAGACTGTGCTGCCAGTCAGTGAGATCTCAGCGAGGCTGGGGGTGACCTGCTGGAGAGCAGCTCTGCAAAGAGCGACCTGGGAATTCTGATTGATAATAAACTAAACATGAGCGGCAATGTGGTCTCCTGAGCAAGAAGCCAATGGCATCCTGGGGGCATCCAGAAGAGTGTGGGCAGCAGGTTGAGGGAAGTTCTCCTACCCCTCTCCTCTGCCCTGGTGAAGCCTAATCTGGAGTACTGTGTCCAACTGTGTGCTCCTCAGCTCGAGAGGGACAGGGAATTTCCAGAGATGGTTCAGTGCAGGACTACCAAGATGCTGAGGAGTAAACGGTGTACATCATCAAGTTCGACTTCCTGCTCATAATAGGGTTGTCAAGCCTTGTTGAGTTGAAAATCTCCTAGGATGAAAGTTTCACGGTCTCTTCAGGCAATCTGTTCCAATGTTTGGTCACTGTCATTGTGAAAACTTTCCTTTTATGTCTTGTTTAAGTTACTGTGACTGTATTGAATGCTCATACTTACTCACATAGTAAGTCCTACAGCAGGAAGAGTTTTGTAGCTGGACGTCTACTGTGAAGTAAAGCTGTCATTCTTTTCTGTACCACAGTAATGGGGATCAGCCATTGGCTCGGATTCCACTGTTTTTGTCACTGTACAGGTATCTGACAAGATGTGGAGGGCTTTTATGTCCAGTGTTTTTCCAGGTGATATATACAAAACAGAAGAAAATTGGAAACATATCAAGTTTCACAAACATGCCCATTTTATAGACAGGAAACCAAAGTGTGAGGGGTGTAACTCACAAGTTTGTAGTCAGAATGTGTTGCATGTACTAAGTAGATCGGACTCTTAGAAGGATTAATTTATCTTAGCTTCCTAATGTGGGTGGAACACCATTGTTTCAAACCAGCTGGACCTTGGCTATGTTTAAAAGTAATGGAAGGCTTAGGCTCACGTTTAGAAATCTGCAGGAAGATGTTTGTTCTGTGGCAAATTCTTTAACTAAGGAATTGACCAGTACATGAGCTTCCACCTCTAAGCTGTGCAATGCTGATATTCAGGGCCCGTAATGGGGAGGAGTATAGGAGGCAAAAATCTGTCTAGGGCTCAGCAGACGCATTTTAAATACCAGTTACTCATCTAGTTAACATCTAAAGAATGATCAAACAGATGTTTTTCAAATTAGCGTCTAGACTCAGCCTGTAGCAGCTGTGAAATTCAAGACCTGTCAAAACATAGCTAAGTCTAGATGCATTTGGATTGTTCTGATGTTAAGAATATTCCTTTTATGATAGTTGGACCATTGGTAACAGCAATAAAAGTTATCTCTGCATTTCCATCTCTTATCAAAGCTCTTGTAGTTTTGAAGTATTTGCTTTTAAATAGAAGATCCCAAAGTGGGATTGTAATCCTGGGAAAAATGTAGATTAATCTGAGCTATGTGATAATACATAGGGAAGGAATATGCAGGACTGCTCAGAGTTGTCAGCTGAAATTGCAGTTACCATATTGGTCAGAGAGATTGAGTTGTAGCTACAAACAGTCTCTTTCAGAACTGCAGATTTACGGTCTAGTGTTGCTCAGGCTGTTTTTTTTTTTTTCTGTCTGAAGACTATTTCTGCTGGAGAAATTTTAGTGGGGAGTGTGTCAAACACTTTGATTGAACAGTTGCACTGCTGAATCAGATGGCAGCTATGGGGATTGCTCAGGAAGCAAGGAGACTGTATGCTTATGAGGTTAGTTGAAGGAGGTGAAGTGGCCTTGACCACCTGCCAGCTCACTCCCTCGCTGACACCAACCCCTCTCAGCTGTCCAGATCCTGCCTTGTCTGTTTTCTGCCTGTTGGATACTAGTGTGTTCTCTCCTCCTCTGTCTGTCCTATGTTCTCGGAATACATCTGTCTCGAGAGTCTGTGAATTCCTTATTCACAGAGCAGCTGCATGGCACTGGTTGCAGGAGTCCCTGCCTTGACTTCATGGCAGACCCACCTGCTCAGAATTCCAGGAAGGACTTTTTAGGAGGGAGTCAGGCGGACAGAGCTGTGGCTCAAGGTACAGATATAGCAAGCTCAATGGTCTGAAGGAAACAAAAGCCGTATGGCTCAACTCCAGACAAGTAGAGGTCATTAAATAAGAATATATTACTGGAAATCTGGACATCTGTACCCGTGGTGGACTTTGGGAGTGGGATTTATTTGGCTAAGTATAGACACCTATGTTTTTCTTTATATAAGGAAGCTCGTCGCCTGGGTCCCTTTATATATAAGTCAGGAGATTCAGTTAGTGTAAGCAATGGAATTCAGGGCACAGTTATTCTCATGAGGAAGCAGATATTTAAAAGAATATGAGTAAGTCATGCCTTAAAATGTTCCTGTTTCTCTCCACTGTCTGGATAACTAGTCACTTGTGGACATAAATATAGTTTTTAGACGGAGATGATTTTCATCTCAAGGCTTGAATCGGAGGTCACCCGGCTGAAAGAAGAGCATCCAGACCCATCCCACAAGCAATATTTCTACTCTAAGCCTTGACCCCACAGACAGTAGCTTGGTCTCACCCAAACCAGAGACTGTTATCCAGGGACTGTCAGTTTTTCACAGTGAACTGGTGTGGGACATTGAATTTTCCAGACCTGTGTGCAGTTGTGGTTCCTCAAACTGAACCAATGTGTTCCCACATTCTCGATTTTTAGGTTAAAAGAATCTGAATACAGTCACAAGGCCTCTCTTCCTGGTTTTGTGAAGTGAGATTCATTTCCTGCTTTCAGTCTATTGGATTGTTGGCAGAAGGAAATCTGCATTTCTTCTGAAACACTAAGGTTTCTGTCTGGTCCTCTGCCCTCTCAGGCAAAACTAGGGGTTTTTGCTCAGTGTGCCTTGTATCTGCAGCACCTCATAGCCGAGTGCTGCGTTTCTATCCTTCTGAGAGATTCTCATCTTTTCCACTTACTGGATTCTAAACCTTGAGCATCCAAGGGATATTCTTAGAGTCAGGAGAACAAATAATTTGTGGAGATTTTTCTGTCACTCTCTGAACCCTAC
This sequence comes from Urocolius indicus, assembly GCA_013401255.1. Taxonomy (NCBI): domain Eukaryota; kingdom Metazoa; phylum Chordata; class Aves; order Coliiformes; family Coliidae; genus Urocolius; species Urocolius indicus. The sequence goes on along the minus strand of WBNH01003626.1, from coordinate 22,694 downwards.
TGTCATTGAATTCCTGGTATTAAATGTGCGCTCACTTCAGTCGACAGCTGCCGTAGATATCACTTACCCCAGTTTGAGAAAAGCATTTTATTCATTCTTTACGGGATGTTATGGAGAAAGAGATGGAGATTGCTAAAGAAAATTTAAGGTAACAAAGAGCAGTGGTAACTCTGTCGCTTCTTAGCTGTTGCAGCTTCCCCTCTACACTTTGAGGTCTGCAGCACATGGTCAGTCTGCTTACTTTTCTGTGATTGTCATGTTGGTCTTGATGCTGGCTGGGACCGATTGGAGGAATTTCTGCTATAAAGTAGTTGTCAGTCGATTAGCACTAGGAGTTCCCAGGTTGTCTTCTCTGGACTAATCTAATGTTTTCGAGAGGATGGGATTCCCAATGGGACCACACTAAGATGTGTTACTGCATTGCTGGTTGGCTTGTTGCCTGGAGAGTTGCTGTCAGAGACTGTTTCTTCAGCCTTACTGTACTACACTGCCTTTAACTGGATAGGACTGCATCAAGGCACTAGGCAAAGAAGTCCATCAGCCTTGATACAAACAGTGAAAGTACATGTGCATTGGTAACCTCTCCCAAACTAGATTGTTTGATAAGAGCACGGTTAAACCTTGCATAATCACTCTCTCTCTCCCACATTCAGTGGGAACAGGAATTATAAGGCTCATGTGGATTGGTGTCTTTACCGGTAATGACTAGTAACTGGATCACAAATTGGTTGAGGTTGGAAGGCAACTCTGGGGGTCACTTTGTCCAACCCCCCGCTCAAGCAGTGCCAGCTAGAGCTGGTTGCCCAGGACCTAATCCAGGCAGATTTTGAACATCTCCAAGGTGGGAGACTCCACAGCCTCTCAAGGTACTGTGCATAGGAAGGTGCCAGAAACCCAGGTAGCAGTTCCACTTAAATTCCAGCAATCAGAGATCAGTTTATATTAAGACACAGAAAGGTCTGACATCTTTTCAGATTCCCATATGTTGATACGACTGTCTGTTGCTGGGACCCGTACAGAACATAGCCACTCCAGCCCCTGTCCTGGGTGTCGGTGGGGTTTTTTTAAAGAGCTTTTGTCTTTGGATCAACAGCTAGTAGTTCAAAAATAGAGTGTCTGAGGCTGATAAATGTGCATATTTACAACCACTAGAGCAAGATATCAGAGAGGTAATAGATTGTTCTTTTTGTCAAGTCCTTAAGTCTGGATGGCCTTTAATAACCACTGCTCTGTTTGATGAACGATTAGAGACTGTGTTGCACAGGAAATTGAACTGGACAATAAAGTCTCTTCTGGATTAAAATCCCGCAAATTCTCAATCTATGTTCTGTGACAGTGAGTTCTGCAGGTTAACTATGGTTCATTATGCTTTGTGTAGCGTAATGACATACTTCCATTGATCAAGCTTGAATTCATGGTCTTGTGGCATAATTTTATGTGCTCTGCTTCTTGTATTGTGAGAGAAGGAAAATGCAAACAGCTATTCTCCTTCAGATCAGCTCATATTTTAAATATGTATTTCAGGTTCTTTAATGGTCTCTTTTCTTAGGTAAAAACAATCAGTCATCTCAGTCACTGCAGAGTGAGAACTTTGGAGTGCTTCTTAGCACTCACCAGTATACACTTCCTGATTCTGTTCCGGAGAGAGTATAGTACGCAACCGCCAAATAAGCTGCTCTGACTGATTTTACAGGCTATGGTTCACACAGTTCTCTGGTTTATTCCTCTACAACATTTGTTTGACTTTTCCGTAGGTTGTAGGTTTTGTGTTTTGGGGTTTTCATGTTGAAGTTTTTATAGAACTGGCTGTGAGTGTTTTTGATGTGTTCATGCAATTTTGAACTGGGTAAATATTGGGCAGTGCCTTTTAGTGTTCATGGTACTTGTACATTCTACTAAATTTTCCTGGTTTGGGTGCAGTTGCCCTGTGTGACTGATTTGCTGGTGAATAAGAAGCAAGGATCTTCCTGTGGTGCCATTTGGAGCTGATCAGTACCTTAACAGTGTTGCAAATTTCCAGTACCTTCTGGGACAAAGTTTGAAGACAGCCCCTAAGGTGCAGGTTACACGTTTTTCTTGTTGGATAGAACTCTTTGCTTAGCAGAGACTAAAGGCTCAGCATTCCACAGCATTGCCAGCAGCATCTGTAAGGTAGTAGTCAAAGACTAAGTGTTTTTTGATCTAGAATCAAGATATGTAAAAAGCAGGACAAAAGATTACTTTAGAGAGAGCCATTAGTTAGGCATTCAATTCATAAATATTCAAAGTTCCTTTCTGACCACAGTGTGGAAGAAGTGGGCTGATTTATAGGGGTTACCAGGGAGGAAAGGATTAAATTGGAGTAAGGCAATTCATTGTGTATGAGAAAACACTGTAAATTGAAGAGAGATGTGTGAGAAACAAGCAAACAAACGATACAGGGACTCTAACTGTGAATGAGCAGGGAAAGAATAGAGAACCCAGCAGTAGACCGGTTCTGAAGTGTAAGCTGCATTTGGCTTGGCCATGACCTGAAAGGAAAATTATAAGGGTTTTGCAAAGGGAAACAGTGGAAAGTATCAAGGAGAGGTATTTTTTTTTTATTTCACAGTGGAGTTAGGTGTTGATGCTGACTTGGTTTTAGGCAGACTGAACGAGGCAGCTATGGCCTGAGAGCATGGAGAAAGGAAGGCAGCTAAACCCTTCAAACTTGAATAAAGTCATTATTGCAGAGGATGATCTTAGTGATGAAAAGTCAGATTTTAGAGGAAACAGACGCAGTCCCTGTCTGGGAGAAGGGAGGTAATGTCTATGAAAACCAAAAGAAGAGGAAATAGAATCTGTAATGCAGACCTGAAATATCAGTAGGGTATCTGGGAGGAGCTGTTGAGAAAAAAGCTCCTCATATGTATAGATACAGTTTTGCAAATAACGGTGTGATAAAATTCAGGGATGGTGCATAAGAGTTGTGGATTTAGAAAATGTGAAGTCCTCCACAAGTCATCCATGCCGAATAGAGATTCTGAGCATTAAAAACTCCAACATTTTATATAATGAAAAAGCACTTAAGCAACAGAAGTCCTGTAGGAAAGGATGGAGGAAGAATGGATTTCCACGAATATTTTTCTACGTATCTGCCTGTTCTTAAGTGTGTCAACGTGTCATTTTCTAGACCTTTGGCAATTTTGACTATCTCATTCCCTGTCAATGCATGCTGTTGACACTCCATTTCCATCAAACTTTTCATTCACTATCTCCTCTAGATTTGGAAATTGTAGTAATTTGCTTGTTCCTCCTCAGCCAAACATCTCTGTGCCACAGCAGAGTTTTAGTTTTCCCTCTTTCCTCTATGTTTGTGTGTGTGAGTGTGAAAGCTGTGTGCAACTACTCCTTTCTTATGTTGAGTGAAGTTTGTTTCTATTACACCAACTTGACAACTGTAGCCTTTTTTGTCATTACATTGTAAACAAATATTTGAGGTTAGAGTCCCAAAGAAATTTTTGGCAATATCTCCTCTGGAATCCACGCGTTGGAGTTAATGTCAGGTTTTTTCTCACGGCGCACAGAAGTGAAGGACACTGGGAAATAGCATAGCCTGAGGCCAATACAGTGATTGGGAAACCGTAAATAGCCTGTAAAAATGACAGCAGGTAGGCGTGAGTGTGTCTCTCACAGACTTGAGAATCTGTTAGGGATTAGGGGTGAAGCGCAGTGCCCTTCTCCACTTAGGTGTCACAGCAAGTTGGAGCTGCAACAGGTTTGACAGTTAAAGAGGAAGGTGAGGCAGCAGAGTGTGTTTGGGTGTGTGTCTGTAGGAAGACTATTACCAGGCTTTGCAGGATGGCAGGATGAAGATGGGCAGAGATGCACTCAGCATGTAGTTTGCAGCATTAGCTGCGTTTGTGACTGCCATTTACAAATCTGAACCGAGGCAACTATGGAATATGTTCATGTAGCAAGAGATTTGTGGCTGAGTCTTAGCAATCTATCTAGGATCTATACAGGAAGGGCACCACATTATGCTTTTCTTAAGATGTTTTCTCAGATATCTAATCCAGAAGTATGGGATGCGTACCCTGATGGGCTTGGTCCTGCAGCCTCCTGTCTTTCTCTACTTACAGCAAAACTTAGTCTGTTTGTTTAGCCAATAGTTCTTGAAGGGATCAGATTCACCTCTTTGGTGTATTTTCTTACACATAAGCAAATCTTGAATTCTAGTATAACCTGATGCAGTTGTACAAAATGTGCAGATTCTCTACGAAATGTGTAACTGTCACCTTTCCTGTGGCTTCCTCAGGTCTTGAACTTAAACTGGGTGTATCCTGTTCTTTTCTCTATTTGTATAACAGCAAAAGCGGAAGCTGAGACTTTACATCTCCAACACATTTAATCCTGCAAAGTCTGATGCTGATGACTCTGATGGCAGCATTGCTTCATGGGAGCTGCGAGTGGAGGGGAAGCTCCTGGATGACGTACGACTTACCTGTGCTACACTGGGGCTGGCAAGGATCTAGAGATTGTCCTGTGGGGTGGGGATATCAGCTCAAACGAGACATCTCTGAATGGTAGCATTGGCTTGTGGCTGCTGGGAAGGCAGTGTGTCCAGGTGGAGTGAGGGATAAGGCCACAATGAGAATGCTGGGGAGGGCAGAGAGGGCAGCAGGAAATGGGGCAGACTTAAAGAAAGGCTGAATCAGATGAGGTGGAGAGAACAGGGCTGAGATGATTCTCTTCAAAGATATGTCAGGTTCGGGTCCTCAGAGGTGTGATAAGTAGGTCTACACCAGGCATTGCATCGTGCGAAGGGTACAAGTTCATAGTCCTGGTGAAGAGGAGAGGATGTACGGATGGTCAGAGCAAGGGCGGAAGAAAAGTTTTATCATTCAGAAACCTTAGCGATGGATTTAACTTTCCTTGGGGAAGGGTGGACTCTCCTAATAAGGGTCCCACCTATTTGAATAGACTTCACGAGCTAAGTATTTGATAGGATAAGCAGATGGAGAACACAGGTGGACGGAGAGGGCAAGGCTTCGGAGGCACATCTGTCTGGAGGTAGCTATACGTGAATTGGAATCGGAATCTTGCCAGAAGAGGAAGGGGTGACACAGCACAACAGTGGGAAATTGATGTTAGAAAAATTAAGTTTAGAAATTAGGCCGTATATTTTGACTAAGAAAGAGATGCTTTATTGGAACCAAATAGCTTCCCCAGTACTGACAAATTTAAAATCAAAGGAGAATGTATTACTTAAAGTTTTGACTAGATGATCTCTAAAGGTCCCTTCCAGCCCCTACCATTCTATGATTATCTGCATTAAATAAGAAGAAATCAAAAGAAATCCCATGGACTGTATGCTATGGAAAGATGGGATTATGTGATTATATACCTCCTAGTTTTTAATTTAGACAGTATGATCTGTGTAGCAAACAGAAAATACCGATAATTGAATGGAAAGGGAATGTGTATTTACTTAGTGTATGATTAATCTGTAAAATTTACTGTTATACATCAGGCCAAGAAATTATCATTCACCACCACCACCACCACCCTTCCCCCCACCCGCCAAAAAAAAAAAGCTGTGAAAGTAAAAGCTATACAGGATGGTGTAGGTTGGGAGGGACCTTCAAAGATCACGTAGTCAACCCACTTTGCTACAGGCAGGGACACCTTCTGCCAGCCCGGGTTGCTCCCAGCCCCATCCCAGCCCCTGCCCTTGAACACTGCCAAGGATGAGGCATCCACAGCCTCTCTGGGCAGCCTGTGCCAGAGCCTCAGCACCCTCAGCGTAAAGAAAGTTTTCCTAACATAAAATCTTCCTTGTAGCTAATCTAAACCTACCCTCTTACAGTTTTAATCCATTGCCTCTTGGCCTGTCACTACAGGCCCTGCTAAAAAGTCCTTCTCCCTCTTTCTTATCTGCTCTCTGTAAGTATTGAAAGGCCACTATAAGATCTCCCTGGAGCCTTCTCTGCTCCAGGCTGAACAGCCCCAACTCTCTCAGCCTGTCCTCACAGCAGAGGGGCTCCAGCCCTCAGGGTGTCTCCATGGCCTCCTCAGGGTCTGCTCCCACAGGTGCTATGTTCACATTCCACACCAGTTCTTTCCAATAATATTAAGAGAGTCAGGAAAATCTTCCCTTAAGTGTGCACTGTTGTACCACTATTGAGATTTTTGCACTTATCCTGCATTTGTCAGAGGGAAAACTAATTAGGATGATCAACCTGTGGTCTACATGGGAAATTAATGCTCGAGAGCAAGGGAGAAGGAAGATAAGAATACAAGCTAATATGTGCAGCCTTAACCATTTCTGTTCCTTCCGCCTGTGCAGCTCAGCAAACAGAAACGGAAGTTTTCATCCTTTTTTAAGAGTTTGGTTATTGAGCTGGACAAAGATCTTTATGGACCTGACAACCATCTTGTGGAGGTAAGGTCTTGCACCCTATGCATAAGAGCCCAGTGCTAGCACAGATAACAACTCTGTGCTCGTTCTCTACCTCGTTGAAGTTACCTTGAATTCCTTGTCTCATTTAAGATGTTTTCAAAGTTTTCAAAATTCTATTCATTTAAAGAATATTTACTCTCAGAATCTATGGGATGTAAAACAGAGATGGTAGTGGTGCAGCACACATCTCAGAACAGAATGTAAGAAACGCTGACAAGTTTGTGTGCGTGTTTCCTGACAAGTAAAGCATGCTACCAGCAGAACAGACTGTGTGTTGAAGCAGAGCGGGAAGGGCAGAGCAATACATGATTTGGGGAGGGGGATTGTCGTGTCTTGGTTGTTTTAAAGGGCAAGATCTGCGGAAGGTCTGTGCTGGTCTTACTCTTGCACAGTGTACTGGGCAAGATGCACCTCCGTGGACACCACTGAAAAAAGGAGTGACTGTCTTGCTTGTTTTTAACATTGGCAGTGGCACAGAACACCCACAACCCAGGAAACGGATGGCTTCCAGGTGAAAAGGCCTGGAGATGTCAGCGTGCGGTGCACATTACTCCTCATGTTGGACTACCAGGTCAGTGCACTGCGTCTAGCATGGAAAATACAGCCATTGGGACATTGTGCAAATTCATCCTGTCGCATACATCAAAAACCCATATACTTGAACTTGGAACATCACATAGATCATTGCGATTACTGATAGCAAGCTGCAGATTACTTAAAATGTAAAGGGGATGCATGAAGTAAGTTTATATTACAGTCAAGGAAAATATTGTTCTTGGCACTATGATAATGAATGTTTTTATTATCCACCTGCAGAAAGAACGTGTACTTCCACCTCGGGCTTCTTACAGAATAGTCAGATGAGTTGCACCTAGGCTATGTGTGTGGTCCTGTACAGAAATTCAAAGGAGTGGCTTTTGCTAGTGGTACCTGAACTAGCTCTGTAGCTGTGCCAGCCTTTTCTTCAGAGCAGAGTACACAGCTTCTCTGGTTTGTTAAGTTTTGGTTACGTTGTCATGCTGATTGCATCAGAGAGCACTGCCTTGCAAGGGTTAGACTTGCCATTACTTTTAGGCTTTGTTAGACATTGTACTAGTAGCGTTTGTGTTCAGCCCACAGAATGAGTCAGGGAACTGATACATTTGAAAACCAGTCACAGGAAACAAACAAACAAAAGGAATAGGCAAAGTTAGGTTCTTCTGCCTTGGGCTAGAATATAAAAGAAGTTCTTGGGCACAGTTTAAAACTGTACTAAGCCTTTGTAAAGTTAAGCTGCTGCACAGAACCACTTCCACTTCAGTTGTGGACGTGCACTGCCATAGTCTCTACTTTCTTGGCTCTGGTGATGGAGATTTGAAGTTGTGAAGCATACTAATCTGAATGAAGCCATCCCTGAAAGAAATATAGCTGTCTTAGGGAAGCTGATAGAAATGCTCCACTGGGATGGGATGGGCTCTCCCTTTTCAATGAAGTTCAGTCTCAGATACATTTTGGTTGTGTTACTTGAAGATCTTGTTCCATGCCGTTCTCTTTCTTGTCCACACAAATAGCATCTGTCTAGGATAAAGATGTTCAGTTTTACATTGACAGAGAGAAAATGGTGCTGATTTTGCGGAGCACGTGAGCTAAGTGAAATGCCGATATAGCCAATTAGAATCTTTATTGTTAAGACAGTATAATGATGTTTGTTATGCTCACAGTTACTACAAATTTAGGCTTTAAAATAGATGTTCTCTTATTCTTCAGTCTGGATTTGCTATAAAGCTAGCTTTGGGTGACCTGGCACCCAACAGGGTAATCCTTGCCTAGTATTTTGGCAAATATTAAACTTGAGTATGGATGCACGCTTGAGGGGCACAAAATACCAAATTGTCGCAGGAGTGTACATTAGTAGAGATGCAGAATGGGGTGGTTGAGGAGTTGTGTCACAGAAGCCAGGAGAAGAAATAGATTGCATTGACTAGTTGTGGTAGGGTAAATTTTTGGGTATGCGGCAGGATTGTGTGAATGGACGTGCCTGAAAAGCGAAGTTCCAAGGTACTTTGTTGAAGTGAGGCAGCTGAGCAGTTTTTAGCAGCAGTAGAAGCATCATCCTGACTTCATTCTCTCTTTCTATGGTTAACCTCCAGTAGTTTACAGGAAGGGCTGTTTCTTCTCTTCCCTCACTGCCTAAAGTCAATTTATACATCAATGTTGAAAAGGAAAATTAATTCCCCAGCCTACAGGCAAGTTGTTATCATCTAAAGCACGTGACAAAGGCAGTCTGTGTGCATAGCATGTGTGAGATGCTCCTCTTTCTTTTCTAACCCTGGACATAGCTCTTCCAGAGCACTTAGGGTGGTACACAACTGAGCAACTGGTCTTTGTGCAGTTTTTGCTGTTGAGTGGGGCGCTTCTCCTGAGGAAGAGACTCCCCCGAGAATTAAAACTGAAACTTCATATCTATCTGCTTTTCTCTCTGTTGCCACCTCCATCTCCTCCTTCTGTGACAGCCTCCGCAGTTTAAGCTGGACCCGCGATTAGCCCGTTTGCTGGGGATACACACGCAGACCCGGTCAGCCATCATCCAGGCTCTCTGGCAGTACATCAAAACTAACAAGCTGCAAGACTCCCACGATAAAGAATACATTAACTGTGACAAGTACTTCCAGCAGGTAACTGTTCTTTGGACAGAGGAAGACGATCAGTGATTTTTATCTTCTCGTGATGATCTGCAGTATCTTTAGTACCGAGCGGCTTTCAGCACACCACAACTGATAGAATAAGCTCCCTCTCCATGTGCCGGGACAGGGAACTGCTGGAGAGAGGCCAGTGCAGGACCACCAAGATGATCGGAGGACTGGGGCGTCCTCCTTTTGAGGAAAGGCTGTGGGAACTCGGGCTGTTTAGTCTGGAGGAGAGGAGACTGAGAGGGGATCTCATTAATAGTTACAAGTATTTAAATGGTGGGTGTCGGGAGGTTGGGGCAGCACTTTTTTCTGTTGTATCTGGTGACAAGACTAAGGGTGATGGGAGGTAGCTGGAACACAAAAAGTTCCATTTAAACATAAAGGAGGAACTATTGTACTATGCAGCCTGGCCCAGGCTGCATAGGATGTGGACGCTCCTTCTCGGGAGGTTTCCAAACCTACCTGGACACGTTCCTGTGAGATCTGATGTAGGTGGGACCTGCTTTGGCAAGGAGGTTAGGACTAGATGATCTCTAGACATCCCTTCCAACCCCCACCATTCTGTGATTCTGAGATCGAGATATGGAGGGCAAAGGAATTGGTCTAGGAACCACCTTCCAGTCTGATGATGTTTTTGGAGTTTATGTAGATTAAGGTATGTAACTCCTGGAAAAAAAGTCATGGTCGTGGCTGGCAGTGTGCAGCTCCCTTAGGGCAGCAGTACGTAGCACATCAGTGTTTCTAGCATTCCCTTGTAGATACCAGTACTTCTCATGCGGTGCACCAGTTTTTCTGAATCCCACTCAGATGTGCATTCTTGGTTATTGCGTCTAACAGCACGATACAGCACAGGCTGAAAAATGATCCCAGGCTGTTACCTCACATACCACAATTACTGTAGCCCCATAGGCTTGCAGAGACAGTGGTTGTAAGTGTAGACTCTTAACTCCAGTTAATTAGAAATTTGAGAAGCTTTAGGAAAACTCTGCTAGCCTTAGTTTCTGGTCTCCCACCCTTTCTCTCACTATTGTGTGTCCTTACTCCCTTTTCCTTTCTTAAATCCTTTGTCTCTTGGGCATCCACATTAGGAGGTGGCCATCAGTGTTGAGCTTCCGGGGACAGCAGATTAGATGGAGCGCAGTATGCAAAGATTTTCAGTGGAAATTCCACAGTCATCTCTAATAGGTGTCAGAATTCAGAACCGAAGTAGCGAGAGCTGCAGACTCAGTAAATTTGGTTACTTCCTTGCTCTTCAGAAAGTAGCTGGCTGAATTGCTGGATGCAGGTGAGTCCAGCACTTCAAACAGATTCGAGAGTTGGAGAAGGATCCACTTCCGAGTTGAAAGAGTGTTTACAAAAGCTGGGAGGTTTTAAGTCCTCTGTGTTACAAACAAAAGCAAGAGAAAATGTCCAAAGTTATTTCAAAAGCCAGAGCAGGCTTCTAGGCATTTCTGCTACCAAATTCCCTCATTCCAGAAAGTTATGGACTTCAGAAGATACTCTGAGGAACCACGGCATCCTAGCTGACCAATCTGACTTTGTATGTCCATTCTACAATCTGATAGTCCATTCTTTACAATCCTGCCTGCATCCTTTGTCTCAAGAGCCTATAAAGCATGTTTCTGTTTCTAGATAGAACACTACAAGCATTTTCCCCTTCCGTCAGGGGGCAGCTTGCCTCAGAGATGTTTGCATTTGCATTGGCCTCACCATTTTTACAAACTGCTTTCACATGATGACACATTTCAAGGCTAATGTTAAAGTGTAGATACTTCTAGCTTTTTAAAGTAATTTTAAATGGAATATCATTAGGAAAACAAGCCTCGTTACCTGTTCAGAGCATTTTAAAACACAGTAGGAAAAATAAAGGCTGTGATAATTATATTTCTGAAAACTCCAGGTGAAAGAAGTGGTTCTAGATTCATGGAAACACATTGCAATTACAGAAAGTTTGCGAGAATAAATCTGGTTTTGCAGTTTTTTTTCCTGAATTCGATACCTATTTAACTGCTGGACCATAGTAAGGAGAAAGGTAGCCATTAGATGTCGATTGGAAGAGAGTGAATCACTCCTGAGAGGCTTGCTTATGTTTTGGTTAAAAATCAGTGAATCCACGTGGACTCTTCTTAATCTTAAAAAAAAACTCCAAATGGTTTCAAAATCCAAAACTGTTTTCTTGTATTTTTCTGTAGCACAATATATTGCAGGAGACCTGTCTTGGAAAAGAAAACCACAGCAAGTTTTATACTTCCTCTGGTTAAAAATCCTGTTTTCTTTACGATATGCTGCTGCAAGCCCTCGGTGAGAGAGGAAGTGTTTGCTTCTCTCCCATTACCGATGCAGTTGTTCCTGATGTCCTGTTAAAGTGGCCCGTGCCCTTCAACAGCTAGATCAAAAGTGAGACACCTGAAATTGTTGTCATGTGGTGCATCTGTCAGCCAGCCCAGATTGTGAGCACATCAGCAATTCAGAGGGACAGGAGTGACCAAAAATGTATGCTGTACAAGCAGCCAGAATTACAGCTTTCAGAGTCATCTTACTTTCAAACTGTTGATTTCTTATTTTCTCCTTGAACTGCAGTTTAGTTTCTAGACAGGGATGACACGTTTAATTGCGTTCCAGATCTTTGACTGTCCATGGCTAAAGTTTTCTGAAATTCCCCAGAGACTCACGAACCTGCTGCTGCCACCAGACCCTATAGTGATAAACCACATCATCAGGTAAGCTGGTCAGTCACCTCAACACGCTCCTGTGCAAAACTCACTGCATGAAATACAGAAACGGCTACAGTGGCAGGGACCAGAATCCAGATCTTGTAACTTCTGTGAGAGTCCCTTGGAAATCGTTGCGTGTTTGTTCTCTGTGTCATTCTGATCCACGTAATGCTGAATTATTTTCCATAGAATGACACCAATTCTCCAGCAGTATGCAAAAGAACTTAATTTTATCCTTACGAGAATACCATTGGAAGATTTGGTCAGGTTTCTTTCCCAAGGAGAGAGGAAAGAGTTTGAATCCACTTAAAGGGGGGAAAAAAGGGAATTGAGATAAGATATTGTACATCATGGGCAATCACTCATTCTAATCGGCAAGTTATTATGTAAAATGTACAATAGTATTAGAGTTTCCAAGAGAGAAGCCAGTCCATGAGTGCTTTGTTGGATTCAATCAGCTGTTTGGGTGTCAGTCTTATTCTAAGAATGCCAGATAGCCGGAGGTGTCAGGAGGTTTACAGTAAAGAATGCCTAGGTTCTGACCAAGAGGTTGAGTGTCTGACATCCTTGTCAAAACAAATGTGCTTCTGGCAAAGCAGGTGAAATGTGGCTTTCAGCTATCTAGGGCACTTGCGGCACATTTCCTGGTTTAAGTGACAGCTCCACATGTGTCAGGGGCAGAGGACGGATAACAAAACTTCTGGGCATTGCAACCTTGCTGCTAAGGTATTTCAATCTTTCCGAAGTTGCTTTGTGATCTTGGCCACAACAACCACAACAACAATTTAATCAAAGGGAAAATAACAAAGAGAGAGAAATAGAACCCAGCACGTCCCTGAGCAGCCCACACCCCAAATTTATTGCTGCACGTGCCGCCCCATGGTGTGGGATGTTCCTGGGTCAGTAGGGGTCGGCCCCCACTAAATCCTAAATAACAACTTAGAATAGGACAGTGCTGCATAGCCGACCAAACAGTTACAGTGCTAGGAATTTAGAAGGACCCAGGAACCAAATTAAATATCCTTATGTGCTTACACCCTGACTGGTGAACAGTTCTAGTCATTCTATCTGAAAGCAGATGCAGTCGAGCAAAGACCACTCCAAAGTGATATTTATCAGCGGGGCTTGCTTTGGAGGCCAGAGGTGTAACACATCTCAGGAAGATGAAGGCTCTGCCCATTAGTAGCTGTTAAAGGCGATGGGCTGGACAAAAGCTTCATCTCAAAAGTGTCTGAGTCGCATCCCGAAGAAAGATGAGAGGATACACAAATACATATAAAGGTTCCCCGTTCTAAAACTCTTCTTGCATCATCTACAACAGACTTACAGCAGAGTGTATTCTGCACTGGGTGGATGCCTATGCTGATTCATTGCAGTATTCTCATGACCTCTGTTATACCCTCCTTAGTGTTGACCCCAATGATCAGAAGAAGACAGCTTGTTATGACATAGATGTAGAAGTTGAAGATCCATTAAAGGGACAGATGAGTAGTTTTCTCCTCTCAACGGCTAACCAACAGGAGATTACAGCACTGGACAACAAGGTAAACAAGGAGTAAAGTATCCCCTGGCACATACACTCGGTGTGCACCTTTGTGTGCGTTTGGTGTCACACATCAAAGACATTAATGTTCTGAGACAGACATTTCTCGGCTGGCTGTGCTTTCAAGGGATTGACCAGCTGTAGGCAATGGCAACAACAGGGTTGGGTGTCCTTCCCGCTTAGGATTCGATCCAGGGCCTGGCGCAGTTGTTGAGGTGATAGAAGCAGAGTTTCACAGGTAGTATAATGCATCTTCTGGCATTCAAGAATCGTCTCAAGTGTTTGACTATAACTGTTTGTTGAGAGGAAGTGGTATCTTGCTGAAGTCCTCTAACACAAATCTAGGAGAATCTCATGCTCCAGATGTGTTTTATCCGTGCACAGGTGCAGAACAGCTCTGTGCAGTAGGTGCAAATATGGAAAATGGCCCGGCAGGAAAATCGCTTGGATTTGGCAGGGTTGTTTCCAGTGTCATCGAGAGAGGACCGTGCACACTTCAGACAGTAGCATCTGCCTTACAGCAGTGGTGAGCTTTGTGGACTGTGAGAGGCGTTCATGTCAGGGACACCTTTTGGCACATGTCTAAATGGGTGATTTGGCTTGGTAGGGGATAAACAAAAGTGGCATCTCAGAGCAAGGGAAGAAGAGGTGTGACACAGTATACTGGAGATGATTTGTGTGACACATGGTCAGGCTCAGTTTCTGTTTAACATATTTGTTTGTATTAGAGGTAAACTTAGGTCTTCGTGTGATTTTAAAGGGGGATTGAAGACTGGCGATCCTGGGGATTCTAGTAACAGTAGCAGCTTCTGGTTTACGGCTCTTGAGAAATGCCACTTTCAGCAGGTTGCTGCTCAGCCAGTTGGTTCCCAGCCTATACAGGCTGGCAGATAGGATTACTGTTTCCAGTCCAGCTCCCCTTTTCCCACGTCTGCGTCACCTCTGTAAGGAGCACTTAGTGAAGCAGAGAGCAGACTGTGGTTAGAGAAATTAGTGGAGTCACTGCTGCTACCATCCAAACCACTTACTGTTGTGCTGCCAGAGTACCCTAGTGGAAACCCAGTGCATGCCAACACATTGCTGTCCAGCACAGCTACATCGTTTTCCCAAATAAGGGATGATTTAAAGTTGAGAGCAAGCTCTGTCGTGTTAGCACACCATACAGTTGTTATGCCTACACTACTGGCCTTGGCAGCACAGCCAGATCAGGGGAGGATTATTTGCTCCCATGTGCTTGGCCACATTAGCTGTTTTGGCAAAATGGATGTATACATGAAAGGAAACAAAGACAGATTTACAATCTAAAGTAGACCTTTAGAGGAACAGAGTAGCAAAAGTTTGCTTTTCTGTGTGTGTACATGGAAATGATTCATTAACTGTGCTCCCGTTGCTCATGCTTGATTTTGTTACCCAGGATGATGATAGGACCTTGACTTTTCTTTGGACTCTTCCTTCTTCCCTGTTGGTTAATGCTCATTTATTTATTCATATTTCTGAAGATATGACTCATTTTCTATAAAGCTTTCATACTCCTGTTCTCATTGTTCAAACACCTTTGTGCAGCCATTGTGCCTTTAACAGGCTTTCTCTTAAGAAGTATGGAAGTCTTGGCTGTTACGTGCGTTCATTTAACATGGACTCAATCAGGCAATCACTAGAAACTAAAGATCACAGCAAGGTATCAAAGAGATGATGATGAATAACCAGGGCAATAGCTGCTTTCTTTCACCGGGTGCTATTCAAAGACATATTTATATAGCACCTTTGCTGGAAAATCCCAGACTTGGCAGAAAGACCGATTACACACAGGGAATTATTACACTGTGCAGTGACATGACCTAGCTCTTCAGTATTGCATATAGCATGCCATCCAGCAGTACAGTGCCAGAGGAGAAGAGTCCTACGTACACAGAGCGTTGAGGTTTAAGATGGTAGCAAGGCACCATGCAGCTGCTCACTTTCTCCCACTGCAGGCTTTCCCTTCTGAAACACTTGTGGCAGAGGTGCCTGTTTGGCCTGGCCTTGGCCAGAGAAGCCAGGGAAGTTCTGAGCAGCTTCTTACAGAGACACCACTGCAGCCCTCCCCTGTTACCGAAAATAGCTCTGCACAAACACAACACACAGAAGTACGAGTGAACCCAAAATACAGTTACAGGGTGACAGTTAACTCCCTCCTTGAAGGCGAAAAGCCACGGGAACCTGCACAAGTCTGTGGTGTAGAATTGTCACCTTTGTACATTACAAGAACAAAGATGCCAATGGGCCTGACCTCGTTGTCTCTGGAGCGTGGGAGGAATTAAGTAACATCTGCTTTGTTTTTTTTCTGTCAGATTCATGAGACAATTGAATCGATAAATCAGTTAAAAATACAACGTGATTTCATGCTGAGCTTCTCTAAAGATCCCAAAGGATACATCCAAGACCTTCTCCGGTCCCAGAGCAGGGATCTTAAGGTGAGCTGAGATTTGAAAAAGAATCAATAGTGGAACCAGAATGTGAGAATTTAATCTAAATGTATATAGAGCATATGGCTAAAACTTCTGGGATGGAAGATTGGTGGAAGGAGTTGGTGAGTGGAATACTGCAGCCCCAGAGCGTACAGTGTGCAGGGAAGCCAGTTTAGTCTGCATTCCACTTCTGGGGGAACAGCAGTGCTCAATGGGTGGATTTGTGGTCAGACAGTAAGATAGAAGTGCAGGGCTGTGTTGGTGTACTCCATAAAGTGAAAGCTATATAACATTCAGCAGCAGCACCCTATAGTACTATAACGCAGTTTAGGTGCTTTGTTAGTTGATAAGCTAATCTTATTTAGGATATAGGCAGATTAAATATCATGTGCCCTTGAGCATAGCTTTGAGATAGCCAAGAAATGCACCGTAAAGAAGTTCAGTTGTTTGCCAGCAATAATGAATAATTTGTCCTCATTTTCTGCCTTTAACTCAGGTGCCTCAAAACCATTGTATTAATGAATCCAGGACATTATTTTAAGAAAATCATGGTGTGTTCCAATTATGAATGTCTAGTTTGTTAGCCAATCTTGCAAAAATCTACTGTTAAGATTATGATCATTGTTATTTATTGTATTCAAAGCTCATCCTGTCCAGCCCCCTGCCACAGGCAGGGACACTTTCTGCCAGCCCAGATTGCTCCAAATGCCATCCAACCTGCCCTTGAACACTGCCAGGGATGGGGCAGCCACAGCCTCTCTGCGCAACCTGTGCCAGGGCCTCAGCACTCTCATCATAAAGAAAGTCATCTTCATATCTAATCTAAACCTACCCTCTTTCAGTTTAAAGCTATTGTGCCACTTCCTGTCGCTACAGGCCCCGCTAAAAAGTCTCTCTCTCTCTTATCAGCCCCCTGTAAGTACTGAAAGGCCACTATAAGATCTCCCTGGAGCCTTCTCTGCTCCAGACTGAACAGCCTCAACTCTCTCAGCCTGTCCTCACAGCAGAGGGGCCATGGCTTCCGCTGGACTCGCTCCAGCCGCTCCACATCCTTCTGATGTTGGTGTCCCAGAGATGGAGGCAGCACTGCAGAGGGGTCTCACCAGAGTGGAGTAGAGGGGGAGCATCTCCTCTCTTGACTTGCTGGCCACACTCCTTGTGATGCAGCCCAAGATGCAGTTGGCTTTCTGGGCTATGAGCACACATTGCCAGCTCATATTCAGTTTTCACCCTCCAGTATCCTCAAGTCTTTCTCCACGAAGCTGCCCTCAGTTCACTCATTCCCCCAGCCTGCATCTGTGCCTGGCTTTGCCCTGACCCACATGCAGGGCCTTGCTCCTGGCCTTGTTAAACTTCATGAAGTTCTCTAGCTCCACCTCTCAGGGCTGTCAAGGTCCCTCTGGATGCCACCCCTTCCCTCCAGCGTGTGACTGTACCACGCAGCTTGGGGTTGTTGTCCATATCACCAACGAAGGTGTTAACACCAGTCCCGATAGCAGACCCTGAGGAACGTCACTCGCCACTGGTCTCCACTCGGGCATCGAGCCATTGACCTCAGCTCTTTGAATGTGACCATCCAGCCAGTTCCTTACCCACTGGGTGGACCATCCATCACATCCACATCTCTCCCTTTCAGAGATGAGGGTGTTGTGTGGGACAGTGTCAGATGTTCGGCACAAGTCCAAGTAGATGCCATCGGTTGCCCTTCCCTTACCCACTAACACTGTAACCCTGTTGTTCAAGGCCACCAAGGCATGATTAGCTCTTAGTGAAACCGTCTTGGCAGTCACCAGTCACCTCCATATTTTCTGAGGGCCTCAACATAGTTTGCAGGAGATCAGCTCTGTAGTCACGCTGAGCATAGAGGTGAGACGTGGGTCTCCCGAGTCTTCCTTTTCTCCCCGTTGCTGGTCAGTGAGAATTTCAGCAGGCTGCCGTAACTTCTCAAAGATGATGGACAATAGCTCGGCCCCTTAATCCACCAGTTCATTCAGGACCTGCAGATGCATTTCCTGAAGTCCCATGGATTTGTGCACCTTCACTTTCCTTAGATGGTCTCAAACTTGATCTTCTGCAGTGGGCTGTTCTTCCTTCTCCCAGTTCCTGCCTTTTCCTCCTGTGACCTGGGCTGGTGCATTTCCAGGTGAAGACTGAGGCAGAAAAGTGAAGTATTCAGGCCTTCTCCCTGTCCCAGATAAATTGTTAGAGGTCCTGGCACTTCACCTGGGCAGCTGCTGGTGTCTGGCATTATTCCTTGCCACAGCTGTGGAGCGGACTCTAAGAGCCGTTCACAGCTGACAGTTTGTATGCGATGTCTCGTTTTGGTAGCAAGCACACGTGCAATTGCCGGACCGTTTGCCTTAGGCTTAGAGAACAGTCCTGAACACTGCTACCATAGCAATGTAGATAAATTTTGTCTGCAGGTAAATCTGAATGTTTCTCTACAGTGAGAAATGTTTATGTAACAGGTGATGACTGATGTAGTCGGAAACCCGGAGGAGGAGCGCAGAGCTGAATTTTACCACGAGCCGTGGTCTCAGGAGGCGGTGAGCAGATATTTCTACTGCAAGGTATGAAGGAATCATCCAGGCTGCTGGCTTATAAAGGAACCTTCCTGCACCTGAACAATGGTATGTGCTGAGCTGTACACTTTCTCTGTTTCTTTCAGATCCAGCAGCGCCGGCAGGAACTGGAACAGTCTCTGGGAGTGCGCAACACATAAGCACCTCTCAGAGATCCCGTTGGCATCCTGACCATCAATCCAGTGGACTTTTCGGTGTTACTTAGCTCACTGTTACACACAGACCTGCTTCCTGACTGGATGCGGATGTACCATCAGCACTCCAGTCAGAACACCAGCTTTTGAGTGACCCTTGAAAGCCTTGCCCATGGTTTGAGGGTATCTCAGACCATTCCAGGCCAGAGATAGCAACATGCACATGTCAGCATTGAAGAAGATTAAAGGTTCATTCATCAGCGTGCATCATTTAAGTTTTATTGGAAATCTCAGACACTACACAGCAAATGCCAATGGACTATGCATAGAATTGTGAGTGGCATTGATGGGAGAGGAGGTGAGATAGGTGTTGTAGGGGACTACAGACTTAGAAAAATAAATGCAGTTCTCATCCTGTGTTACCCAAGAGTCTCAAATGGTAACTTCTCTGGAACTGGCCAAGACAGTCTTTCTCATAGGTGTGGAGTGCTTTGTATCCCTGAATAGAGTTTTTATTCCAGCTGGAGCAGTGCAAAAGGCCATCTGACCACGTGAAAGAACACAGAGGAGGATTTTCATTCCTGGAGTGAACAGCCTCTCTGGAAGAAAGATGTATAGTTAGAACATCTCTTCTGCAAACTCTGCCACTTCCCCTTTTCTTTGCCCCTGCAGTGAAAGGTAGACTGAATTGCGTCACTAGATGGCTATGATGAACTTGGTGTACTGAGAGGAAGAAAAGCACCCCTAGGATAAGAGCTTCTTAGGCATCCTTAGCGTCAGTGGCGTTAGTAAAGCTGAGGGTGGAGCAAGAAATGAGGAATTCTGAGAAAATGAGGCATAGTGAGACCTGTCTGGAACACAGCAGGTGTTAACAACAGGGATATGCAGAATACGAGATGTCTTCGGTGTTTCTCTGTGTGCCAGAGGGTTCAGCACTGGACAGAACTTCCCTAATTGCGCAGTAGGTGCAGAATCCAGGAAGCTGAACTTCAATATAACGTGGTAGTTTTCTCTCTAGTTCAACATACGACCACAGTCCCCGGATGGGTGTCACACTTTGGTCATAGGGGAGCTGCCACTTGCTCTGAGTGTTTCAGTTCCTCCAGACATTACGGTGTCCTGGCTGTGTGGGATGCTGCTGGGTTATAAAGCACTGTCAGCCTTGAGCAGCGCAGAGAACGTGTCCCTTGGCAACCCTGTTCTTTGTAAACGTATGACAGATGCAGAATATGGGAATTTGTACCAAATGTATTCAGAAGCAGGGGCATCTCCACTAAATGTCACCCCCCTCGCTTTCTGAGGCGTACAGATTAGTTTGTCATTAATGGCCCAATGTGATTTCTGGTCACAAAAGCAGCTGCCAAAGTATTGACTCTTTGTCCAGATGATGTGGCACTGAAAATCCTTTTCTAGGTTACTCTTTTTCATCTCCTTTCTTTCATGTTCTTGGAAAGAGAATCAAGCTCAGAGGTAGCATGGAAGAGAGGCGGCCCTTCTGAGGGATACATTTTGCTGTGTCATTGTCCCTTTCTTCTTTCCAGATTTCTGTCTTGAACTTCAGTTTCTTCTGTTTGGTCACAGAAGTAGTCCTCTTCTCTTCCACCCCTTTATTTAACACCTCTGCTTTCACATTAACAGTGCCACAGCTTTTACTCTGTCCATTGTGTTCAGAGGTGTGTTGGAAAGTTCAGACTTGATGGCAGTCATGTGGCGGCAGCACCATGGTGCAGAGCCATTGGCCTGAGGAAGGGCAGAACTGTGCCTCTTTGCCTGGGGCCTTTACTGGGAATGGCTTTGTTTGGAACTCTTTTTGGTGTTAAAACACAGTAAAATGTGAGATCCTGCAGTCTTAAACTGAGTATAGTGAATGACAGACAGTGAAAGACTTGATATCTTACTTACTTTAGGACTCCACTAGTTGGACTACAAGCAAGTGTGACGAGGGAAGGCAGTGTGGGGGGGGCATCTGCTGCCGTGCTTCCATGTCTCTTGCGCTGCTGTGTCAGTTGTGTGCATGCTGTCCAGTGTATAAAACTCTTTCCTGTGTGTGGTAAGCAGAGCAGCTACTTTCAGGGGATGCATTCAGTCTCCAGTTACAAGAAAAGTAGAGAAAGATAAGCAAGGATGCAAGAAGAGCACGGGACTGGGATAGATGCCTGCAGGATGTGTGCCACAGAATTCTGCTCTTTGGGAACTTTCCCACTGAAGTGGCAGATACTTGCACAGACATCTCAGTCCTGTGCCACAGCTGGCAACGTGTGTATGTGTGCATGTGTGAAGGCAGGAGTCTGTGTGTGTGTGCGAGTGTGTGTGTGTGTGTGTGTGCGCACGTGTGAAGACAGGAGTCTCGTGTGTGTGTGTGCATATGTGAAGGCAGGAGTCTGTATGTGTGTGCACATGTGAAGGATTCAGCCACTACAGCTGGCACTGAGGATGGCAATCCACTGCCCATATTCCTACTCTATGTGAAAAGACTGGTCAGAAACAGTCTGTGGAATGGCCATCAGGGGCTGTTTGTCTGGTTAAACTGGGGTTTGAGGTTTTTGAGGCCTTTTTCGTGTGTACATAAGCAGTTTTGGCCCTTCACTGCAAAGACGTGGAGAAATCTTGTCTTCTGTCAGGAGCGCAGCCAGGAGCTCGCTCATTTACAACAAAGAGAAATGATGTTGGAAGAGAAATAATGGAGCGATAACGGGAAGAGCTGGACCAAATGCTGCTTGAGGACGTGAAAATGAGAGGCAGTGGTACTAAACAGACACGTAATCTTGGTGGAATGGGAATGAGAAATGCATTTTCAGGCCAGGATGGTTGTCTTTTTGTTTGTATGGAAGATGACAAGAAGCTTTGGGGTCTTTGGTTTCTCCCAAAGTCTGTGCATTCTGCGGAGAAGCGTTCTGTTAATGTATAGCTGGTAATAGAGAGTGTTAGAAAATCCAACATCAGACTAGGAAAGGACTAAAACAGAATCCTGGAGTACAAATGGAAGGGAAATACACCTTGGAGCTGAAGTGTTGACATGGCAGGTTTGAAACACTCTTGTGCTGTTGGCTCTGAGTCGGGATTCAGACCACATGTTTTTTTTAGGAATGAAAGAGAAAATTGTTAGATCATGTAACAGAAAGAGAATACAGCACTGGAATAGGGAAAGAAGAGACGGAGCAGAGTGCCGCTGAAGTGCCAGTAAGAGCGGAGGACAATGTGCAGAGTGCTGTTGGAAACAGCATCATCCACGTGAGGCGGTGGCAGCCTGTGTGTGGCCTGGGTGATGGGCACACAGGACACAGCCAAATGTTCTGCAGGTGACCCACAGACACGCTGTCACAGCGTCTCCCACAGTGAGGGACCGGGCTGGGTCGTTCCCCTGGGCAGTGCTGGCAGTTGCAGGGCAGACAGTGTTTCAGCCAGCAGCTTTTTTCACCACATTGTTTGGAATGTATCCTGTGTAAGCCAAGTGAAAATATTGGTACGTATGTCAACATTGGTGCATATCCTGGGGCTCCTGATTTTGCCATAACACCAGTCAGGTTACTGGGGTTCTTTTTGGCCCGTTTTTGGTGTTAAGAACCCTTTTATGGCAGTGCAAAGACATAAGGGGAAAAGAAGGCTCTTTTTTTTTTTCCTGAAGAAAAAGATCTCCTTTCTGTAAGTGCTCTGTTGTGGAATAGCATGCATCTGTTCTGCCAGATCCTGTGCGAGAAACACTTTTTCCAACCTTGCTGAAGAAAGGTACTCCATTAAAAAAACTGCATCTGTGGGTTTGTTAGAGTGAACAAATCGGGGGGGTAAGCAGGGGGGGAGACAGACAGGCTGACTCTTTGCGCTCTGCAGCCACCATATCTTCTTCGTTGTATGATGATGAGTAATTCATAGAAAAGCTTTTAAAAATAAATACTTTGTTTCTTTGTATCTCCAGCACTAACCCTGTGTGTCATGTCACTAGCGACGCCATATTGGTGGGGTCACGGGAGGCGCCGTGACGATGACGTCAGAGGAGGTGCCATATTGGTGACGTGAGGAGCGGCGCCATATCGGTGGGGTCAAGAGCGGCTTCGCTGCCGCCCCTCTCCCCCTCCCCTCTTTTATAACGTGGCGCCGGGGGCCTCGCGCGGAGAGCTGGCGCCAGCTCGACAGACCCGGCCTGTGGCCTTCGGGCCCCGTGTGCGGTCGCTCTGCCTACCATTAGG
>WBNH01003625.1:41815-69718 GCA_013401255.1 Urocolius indicus | reverse complement strand
GCAATTGCTCACCATCCACTGATACATGTCTGAGCACCAATCCACCCCCACACATCATCTTTTTACAGTTTATATTCTGGGCATGACATTCCATGATAGGAAGTATCCCTTTGGCTAGTTCAAGTCAGCTGTCCTGGCCGTGCTCCCTCTCAGCTTCTTGTGCACCCTAAGCCTACTCACTGTCAGGGCACAGCAAGAAGCAGAAAATGCCTTGATGCTGTGCAAGCACTACTCAGCAATGACTGAATCATTCCTTTGTCATCAAAATTATTTTCAGCATAAATTCAAAACATAGCCCTGTAGCAACTACTAGAAAGAAAATTAACTCTATCCCATCCAAAACCAGGAGAAATACATATTTGATTTGAGCCTACATAAATAATATCATAGTTTTTCAATATTATGATTTTAAATAGAGAATATTTAATCCTAAGAAAAGAAAGTAGGATATATCTGAAGCAAAGGCCTATGAAAATAGAATGTTTTTGCAGAAACAAAGAGCAAAGGAGAATGTTATAAAATTGTGAATATGTTTAAAATTGGAGTAACTGCAATGGCAACATATGGATCATATTTCAGCAATTAATGAAAAAGTATGGGATATGGTTGAATCAGTCCTTTGGGGGATTAACTTTCCTGAAAAAATATTTTATGCAGGATAGTAGTTAGCATTCCTTCCTTTACTTAGCAGAAATGTAAGATATCAAAAGTGGTTCTCTGGAGCAGCTTTGTCACGATAGAAAAGTGACAGATTACTCAGAAGCTAAACAGATGATTTGGAGACTGCCAATAGTTTCCCAGTGTTACAGGCAGAAAAATATTTTGCTGCCCCAAGAATCAGAAGCTGGGGTAAGGTACTACTATTCAGAGTAGGATAGATCACTATGAAAATAAATGAGGAAAATGCAGGAACAATTGTCTGTGATAAAAGCCACATACCTTGTTCCCTTATCTAATTGCAGAGGAAACGTTTGGACAGGGTTTCCAGGGCACTGGAACAGTCAAGTATGTCAGCAGTTACACCGTGCTTCTATTGCTTCCATTCATCTACTGCCCTAGATGAAAAAAATCAGTTTTGCCTGTGCTCAGATGCAGCTGTGAGGTGAGTTTTCTAACTATTCTTTTGAAACATAATACCAAAATAGATGGATTTATAGGAATTCATGTTAGTTCAGAATTTATGTTCTTATATATATTCCTAGTTTTCAAATGCAGAGTGGCAGATGAAAATGCTCTTGTTCTGTTGTGCTTGTTGCATTGTATGTGCAAGTGTGTGTGTGTAAACACAGCTTCCAACCACACATATCCACACATCCACATATATACACACATCTGTTTCTAATTCTGTGCTTGCTAACGTGCTTGTGTTCAGGAATACTGTTAGAAAACATAAGGTAAAATTTTGGCAAGAGCTTTGTCTATCAAAAGTAATCAGGTACATTTCAATGCTTTCATCTATACACAAATCTTTTGATACATTAGCTTCGTAAGTACAAATGTTGAGGTCACACTACTCATTCCACTTTGTCTTTAAAGAGCTCACATATCACTTTGGAGGAATAAATACAAGCTTGAGCACCCTAAACTGCATCCACGTAAAAGGGATATACTTCACCCTTTCAGAAATGACTAAGGAAAATATAGTAAATACTAAGCTCTCCTTATTCTTTTATCAAAGGCAAAAAAGTACAAAAACAGTTTTTTTAGAATCAGTTTTGCAGATGCAAGACACTATTTGTGATCACTGAAGGCAAACAACATATATGTAAAATAAATTGAAATACTGACTTTGGTTTTTTTTGTCTATATTTCTACTATTGACTCTATAAGTTGTAGAAATAGGTACTTTAATACTCTTCTACATATATATATTTTGAAATAGCTATACAACATGAAAATTGAAGTGAAATAAGATATCTAAGGCATATAGAAACTTTTCTTCTTGCTTTCTCCTTTTTAAGATGAAAATGTCCAAGAATGGACTGCTTTTCTGATCTATGGCCTGAAAATCTCTCTACCTGAAAATTTTTCTCTCTCTCTCTTTCTATGAGACTTAGTGGAAGTTGAAAAAAATTCAGGGAGTAAGGTGTAAAAGACTTAACCTTTGTGATCCTATGAAAGGCTGAATCACTAAAACAGTTAAAGAATAATTATTCTCTCACTAAAAGTCAGAAAAAAAGATTTTGTAGTGACCAAGTTGCCTTTGCAATGCTCACAAAGCAGCTTAGGTCAGTTTGAATTACTGTTACAGCTAGATATGCTGTTATTTTAGAATGGTGTCAGCAGTTCTACAGCTCGGGTTCTTCCTTAATTTCTTTCAGAGGCTGCTATTCTCAGAAGTTATTAATAACTTGACCATTTGAAATTGCATCAAATTTTGGCACACACGTCAAGACACATATTTCTTGTTATATGAAAAAGTTCAAATCTGGAAAGATTTTTTTCCTTCAATTTTATTATAAAATGAAGAAATACGTATTGGTTTCTGATATTTGTCAATATTTTTTTGTATCCATTTTTGGATAGCAGGGGAGTTTTCGCAACTTCCTGGAAGTGTACACTCGTTATGATACTTAGATGCACTTGTAAATTATATATTTGTTCAACTACACTAATTTTTCAGGTGGATGAGAATATTAAATGTCTCTAAAAATTATCTGATTCCATAAACATTCATGTGATTTTGGTTTCTTTTGTTATTAAACATGATTAAATATATTTTAATAGTTATGAAAAACAAGACAGTCAAGAAACATGTGAAGAATGCCACAATATATACATTTAAGACAGGTACATCTCAGACTGACAACAACTACATATTTAAGCATTTGAAGCTTACAGAAGTTTTTTATCACAATCTAATAAAAGAAGTCATAAAATTATTGCATTAACTGAACTATCTCACATTCTATCTGGAGCTTAGTTATATTTAAACTAATAGTGAATTTAGGTAAAGACATGTTCTTCAAGGCAATTCATTTTAAAAATACTAACTTCAACTGATTTCCCAAATGCTGTTTGAAATAATTCTCATAATCAGTTTCACACATTTTTTCAAATATCTTTGGTTATTTTTGAGAAAAATAGATCTGCTTTCTTGGCATCCAGTTTTATACACACAATATTTTTTTAAAAGACAATGCAAATTGATATAAAAAGAAAGCCTAGCAATGATCAAGTAGAAAGTTAATGAAATCCTAGTACCAACTATCCTTGTTTTCATGTAGCTAGCAGACTCACACACCATCTTTATAGTTTTCCTGACCTTACAACTCCATTTTCACATAATTGTGAAATCAGAGTTGATTCATAAAGAACCATTTAAATGTTTTAGAAAGGAGTCAAATATCCTAAAGATAATATTCTTTCCTTTGCTTCTTTTTAAAGGCTTCTAAGCCAGGTGGTGGTTTTAAATGTTAAGTATCTAATTTATATATAAATATCTAAGGAAAGATGAATTTAGTTTAGAATTATAGCATGCCCAAGAGTTTAAGTGGCTGTTCTAATGCAAAGAGCATTTCAGCTCATATACATTCTGGTTTTATCTTCACAGGATTTACCTTAACCTTCTGGAAAATTAATGAATTACTCATTACATATCTTCATATAAGACAGAATGATGTTAAAAAAAATCTTTATATTATTTTATTTTTAATCTAATGTCTTGGTTAAGCTATTGAGTTTATTTTATTCTAACACAAACTTTTTCCCATTAGTATAACTTATAACTTATGAAATAGTACATACTGTAAGCTGAATCTCATTTCATATTAGATATTTGATAGTTTTTAATTGTTTGCAGTTTACTTAATATGGCTAATTTAACATTTTAACCCATGCAATGTACTTTTTATTATTAGACTATATTTGTATGCCTAAAGTGAACATGTCTAAAGTTAGGTAAAGTTATATCTACCACTAAAGTCAACACTGTGTTATCATACCTTGTGGAAAATAACCCCTGTTCTACTTTAGTTTATGATGAAAGTTACTTCCATTATTAACTTTACACATACCACCAGACAGTTTATATGTTCCTACACTCATAGAAGGATGACTTCAGTACTTCATACTCTTCCTGTATGACTGTAAATAATAATTTTGGAACAGAATACATGAAAATTCATGAATAATATCATGAATAATATACATTTCTATGTAATTTAAGCTCTTTAATTTATCTAAGATTCAAACATTACAAACTAATTTGGAGAAAAGGGCTTAATGAGATGTATGGGTTTAAACCCAGCTGGCAATGAAATACCGCATAACCACTTGCTCACCCCATACTCACACCCTCATCCTTTGTAGCAGTAAGAGGAAAAAAGATAACCAAGGATCTTGTTGAGACAAGGGAAAGGAGGGCTTACTCCCCTGTCATGGTCACAGGGAAAACAGATGCAACTACTCAAATTAGGGAAGGAAACAAGATAATTTTAGTCCACAGAAACACAACAAACAGGAAATAAAAACAGACTATGATCACAAGGAAAATGCAACCAGCCCTTACTGGTCTTACAACCAGGTCTTACTTCCTCCCATCCCTCCCTCTTACCTGGCTCCTGACTTCTCAGCAGTGCAGAAGGGCAGAGAATGGGGGTTGCAAACAGTCCATCACAGATGGTCTCTGTTGCTCCTTCCTGTCCCCCATCCACAGACTAATGGTGGCTAATTGAGAAAGTATAACGAAAGAGGATTTTGTTTTTTCACAGTACCAATATGATTGGAATTGGAAATATATTCCCTATACAATAAAATCAAGATAAAAAACATAGGTTTCCTTTTAAGTAGGCAATTGGTTAGAGGAACATTAACTACATGATATTAGTAATAGCTACTACTTATTATTAATTGAATTAACAGTTTAAAGCTAGCTTAATGATTAATTATTTCATAGAGAAAGAAATATCAATGACAGTAGATGATTCTCTTTCACTCAATTCTGGAGGGGCGTCCCCACTCAAGGGAGAGATTTACAGACACACTCCAAGGAAGAGAGAATGCAGGGATCCCCTATCCTACAGAAATGGGACTGGGTTTTTACAGAATAAAGTGATTGACTGTCAATAATTTGTTGCTGAATTTACAGTTCATCACAGTTCACTAGTTTCTAGTAACAATGTTATCTTGGAGATGTCTGTTTCACAGATCACTAGCTCAGAAATTTTCTTACCTCAACTGCCCTTGGAGATAGCAGAGTCAGGATGGTCTGTAATGGCCTTCCTCACTAAAGACAATGTGATTCCAGCTTTTATCATTTCATTAGCCAGAGTGCCCTGCTACACTTCTTTCTTAGATGAGGAGTACTCCTCACATTCTTCCCCTGCTCCAACGGAGAGTCTCTCCTAGGAGATATAGTCCTTAATAAACCTCTCTGGCTTGAGTCTTTCGCAAGGACTGCAGCTCCTCATAAACTTCAGTGAAGGTCTCTTCCATAGCAACATAACTCCAGGCGCATGCTGCTCCAAGATCACCTCCCATAGAGTCATGGCCCCTCTGATACAGTCACACCCTTTGCCATGGGGTCCTCCATAAGCTGCCAGTATGGGTTTCAGGGAGAGAGACACCATCTCACTATGGGATGCAGTAGAGTGTCTGATCTTGCATACCTCCTGCTGTCTTTCCTCACTAACCTTAGGATCTGTATGGTAGTTTCTCTCTCATCCCACTTCTTCCACCATTTCCCAGAAAGAAAGAAAAAACTCTTCTCATGAGCAATTGGCTCAGCTGCAGAGGTGAATCTGACATAGAGCTGAGGGAAGTTTTGAGCAACTTCTTACAGGAGCCACCGTTATAGACCCTCCCCTGTCACCAGAAATGGCTCCACACAAATCTAACACATAATATTTATGTGAGTTGGTAGTAACTCAATGAAAGATATTTTCCTGAATGAAGTTTATATATGTATACATAATGTTCATGTATGTATATAATTACAGGTACACATACATATATTTACAGGAGCCTGTAGGCTCTCAAAAATGGTTACTTTAATGAAGTGAATTAGACCAAAAATTGAAAGAATCATAAAATCATAGAAAATAAAAGAAAGCTGAAAGAAATTCCTGAAGGTCACCTAGTAACACCTCTTGCCCAAAACAGGAGTAACATCAATATTAATTGAGGTTATTCACAGCCTTATTTAGGTGAGTTTTGAACATCTTCAAAGAGAATTTCTATGAACTCTTGAAGTAAGCTGTTCCAGTGTTTAACCTCTCACTGTGAAGAATATCTGTATCCAGTAGGAATTTCCTTTCTAGTTTTAATGCCTCTAAAACACCCCCTTCAGCTATGGTAGGGTAATGTTAGCTCTCTGCCTCAACCTTCTCTTCAGTCTAGAGAAGTCCATCTCTTTCAATCTCCCTTCATATATCTTATGCTTCAGACCCCTGACCACCTTTTGTTCCTTGGCAAGGCTCAGTTCCATTCCAGAGGCAGTCTCACAAGTATCAATAATGATTTCTTTCACCTGCTGGCTACAATCTTGGCAAGGCAGCCTAGTTAAGGTTCTAGCTGCTGGGGTACACTTCTGGCTTGTGTTCAACATGTTCTATGTTCACATCCCAGGATTCCATAAAAAAGCTTTCTATCCAACTGGTTCTATGTCTATACTGAGTCACTAAGTGATTTTGACTGAGGAAGGACTTTGCTTTTTTTTTTTATTTTTGTTGCTGAATTTAATGAGATGTCTCTTGGCCTCTTCCTACAGTCTGATGAGGCCTCTGAATGGCAGTCCTGCCCCAAACCTACTATCATCTTCCCCTGATTTGATATCATCCACAAATTGTTGCAGATGAATTTCATTTCATTGTCCAGGCGATTGAAGAAGATGTTGTCTCTAATATATGTAGGAAGAATGAAATCTGGAAGTCAAGAAATTGCTAAAAACTATCAATTGCATTTTTTTTTCTTTATCTGCAAACTGGTGAATATCAAGTTTCAAAGTTATAGGAAAAAAACTAATATTAACTTTTCTCTTCTGAGAATATACTGACAGGAAGACAAAGAGTTAAATGGTAATAATCTGAAATTATCTCTGAAGCAGAAGATTACTGGAAGTTTATTTAAACATTCTTTCAGAATGACTGAACATTGCTACACCTTCAGTTTTTGAGGAATGAAGACTGAAAAATAAGTAGATTATTTTAAAGTCAGTTTATTTCCATTTTAATTCATTCTATTTGCCTATTGGGTATATAGTAATTAAACTTCATCTGAAAGCTCAATTGTTTCATAAACGTAGGATGTCTAGTAGTTTTGATAAACATACAAACTAAAAAGAAGCAATGAAAACAATGATCTAACTAGCAAATCAGATCTTCTCTCTGAAATTTTATACACTAATTTTAGTATAGATTTTTTACTGAAGTTTTGAGAAAATTTCATTTTTCAAAAGCAAAATTTATTTTGGTTTGTTGTTGTTATTTAATGTGTTTAGTGACTTACCCTTCCATCAAAAATCCTTCTTGCTAGCATTCAGACTCGATGCTTTTAGCTTTCTTTGTAAATGCTAACATCCAGCATTAAAAATAGGAACCTCATAGTTTCATGAATGTACCTTTTGGAGGAATCTCTCACATACCTTCATTTTTTTTTTCACCTAATGTAAGTTAATCCCCATATCTTTTCCTTCTCTTCCTGTTTCACTGTGTCATCTCATTTTTTTTCTGCAGTGTCAGCTTCCCTCTTTCCTAACTGTCTTTCTCTATTTACCTAGTACGAATGGTTTAGCTTTCCTAACAGGACCTCTGTTATCTTCTATTTTCCCCCTGTGGGAAGTTTCTATTCTCTTCTCTCTCCTGAGGAGAGTTAAGGTATTCTCTAGTCTCTGGTTTTTTCATCTCTGAAACCTGAAAACTTTGTGCTATTAAGGTGGGAAAGGACAGATGCCCTCAGATCTGCTTAGCTTTACAGTGCATAATTAATAAGTAGCATTCTATATTTCTCCAGAATTAATTTTTCTTTTCTTCAACTTTAGGTAGAGAAATTCCTAATTCTAAGTACATATTTTGTCTTGAATCCATACTATTAAAGGACTGCAAATTGATGACAGTAGTAGATGACGTCATAGCAAGCATATTTTTTCCATGTACTGTAAAAAATGACCTATCTTTGACATTTCATGCTATTTCATTGCAGGAGAGACTAACACGGTGATATTTTTTTACATGTTTTTTTTAGTTGTCTTGATGCATTTAACAAAGACATAGTTGGTAGAAAACATTAGTTTTAGGAATATAGTTTCTTTAGATTAGCTATAACTATTTTCTTCAGTTATACAGTATTTACCACGTGATTAGTATATGACATGACAAATCCATTTGCACTGCTAATACTGAAGATTGACCAATTTAAGAAATTTCAGAAGTCTCTCAAGATGTTTAAAAACAATATATAAGATTAAATATGTGAGGTAGGAAATTACACTTTTCACTGAATTCTTATTTCAGTTTTTATGAAGAATTTAATAGGAGGATTTCTTCCCTAAATTTGTCTATTTTAAAATGATAGTATGGTCATTTTTCCCCCATCTACTAACATCTTCTATAGTTAATGTAAGCATATGTACATGCAAAACACTTTTTATTCTTTTCAAATGTGAATAAAAAGGGTCCAACTTCCTAACAAGTTTTAAATGCAGTGAGTGTGCCTGTGCACACAGCATGGGTAACAAACAGGAAGTGCTGGAAGCCATTGTGTACCAAGGAAAGTTTGATATCACCCCTATTACAGAAATGTGGTGGGATGAGTCACATGCCTGGAGTGCTGCATTGGATGACTACAGACTCTTCAGAAGGGACAGGCAGGGTAGTAGAGGCAGAAGGGTATCCCTCTATGTTAGAGCATCTAAAATATGTTAGGGAATGCTTTGAGGTCAACAAGGGTGAGGATAGGGTTGAGTGTCAATGAGTAAGAATCAGGGAAGGATAACAAGGGGGATGTCACAGTAGGAGTCTGTTACAGACTGCCCAGCCAGGATGAGGAGGTAAATGAAAAATTCTTTAGGCAGCTGGGAAAACTCTTGGAGTCACAGGCTCTCATTCTGATATGGGAGACTTCAATTTACCAGAAGTCTGCTGGGAATACAACACAGCAGAAAGAAAATAGTCCAGGAGGTTTCTGGAGTGTGTGGAATATTGTTTCTTCATGCAGCTTGAGAGAGAGACAAAGACGGAAGGCACTTTCCTGGACCTGTTCACAAATAAAGGTCTGATGGGAGACAGGTCTGGTTGGAGGCTGCCTAGGACATAGTGATCGTGAAATGATTGAGTTCTCAGTCCTCAGAAAAGCAAGGACAGGGATCAGTAGAACTGCAACCTTAGATTTCTGGAGGGCAGACACTGAATTGTTTAAGAAGTTAGTAGCCAGCGTCCCTTGGGAAGCAGTCCTGAAAGGCAAAGAAGTCCAGGAAAGCTGGACATTCTTCAAGAAGGAAATCTTAAAAGGGCAAGATCAAGCTGTTCCCATATGCAGGAAGATGAGTCAGCAGGGCAGAAGACCACCCTGACCGAACAGAGAGATTCTGCTGGAGTTCAGGAGGAAAAAGAGAATCAGGAAAAGAGAAAAAGAGAAAAAGGTCAGGCATCCCAGGAGAAGTACAAGGTTGTGGTGAAGTCATGTAGCAAGAAAATTAGAAGGACTAAGGCTCAACTAGAAGTTAAGCTGGCCACTACTGTAAAAGACAAAAGAGTGTCTACAAATACACTAGCATCAAAAGGATGCCTAAGGGGAATCTTCAACCTTTAATGGATCAATGGGGAAAGCCTAGTTTGCAAGAATGAAGAAAAGGTGGAGGTGGTTCTTTGACTCAGTCTTCAACATGAAAACCAGCTCTTCTCTGGACACTTGTCCTCCAAAACCAGGAGACAGGGACAGGAGACAGACTGAAGCCACCTTAGTGCAAGGGGAAATGGTATGTGACCTGCTGCTTCACCTCAATTCACACAGGTTGACAAGGTCAGACATAATTTACCAAAGAGGGCTGAGGAAGCTGGCAGAAGTGCTTGCCAAGCCAGTCCCCAACATTTACCAGCAGTTCTGGCTCACCAGAGAGGTTGCAGAGGATGGGAGGATGGCAAATGTGACTCACATCTACAAGAAGGGTCGGAAGGAGTATCCTGGAACTACAGGCCTGTCATGCTGACCTCTATGCTGTTAAAGGTTATGGAACAGATTGGGATAACCAAGGGTTCAGGCCCAATCAACATGGCCTTATGAAGGGCAGGTCCTGTTTGACTGATCTGATCTTCTATAACAAGATAACCCACTTAGCGGATGAGGAATGGCTGTGGATATGGTCTTCCTGGACTTCAGTAAAGCCTTTGACACAATCTCTCACAGCATCCTCCTGGCTGCCCATGGCTTGAATGGACCTACTCTGAGATGGGTGAACAGCTGGCTGGATGACCAGGCCCAGAGAGTTGTAGTGAATGGAATTAAATCCATTTGGTGGCCAGTTAACAATTGTGTTCATCAGAGCTCGGTTCTGGGGCCTATTTTAACATACTTAGCAATGAATTGGATGAATGGACCAAGTGCACCCTCAGTAAATTTGCAGATAACACCAATCTGGGTGGGTGTGTAGACCTGCTTGAGGGCAGGAAGGTTCTTCAGAATGTCCTGGACAGGTTGGATACATCAGCCAAGGCCAATTGTATGAGCTTCAAAAAGAACAAGTAATGGGTTCTGCGCTTGGGCCACAACAACCCCATGCAATGCTATAGGCTTGGGGCAGAGTGGCTTGAGGACTGTCTTATGGAAAAGGACCTAGAGGTGTTAATCAACAGCTGGCTGAACATGCACCAGTAGTGTGCTCAGGTGACTGAGAAGGCCAATGACATACTGGCTTGTATCAGAAATAGCATGACCAGCAGGACCAAGGAGGTCATTGTCCCCTTCTACTGGGCACTGATGAGACCACACCTCAAATACTCTGTCCAGTTCTTAGCCTTTCGTAACAAGGTGGACATGGAGGTGCTGGTGTGTGTCCAGAGATGGGCAACAAAGTTGGTGAAGTTTCTAAAGAAGAGGTCTTACAAGGAGCAGCTGAGGGAGCTGGGGATGTTTAGCCTAGAGAAGAGGAGATTGAGAGGAGATATGATCAGTATCTACAACTACCTGAAGGGGAGTTGTGGTGATGTGGGGTTCAATCTTTTCTCTATAGTAATGAATGATAGAATATGAAGATATGGGTTCAAGTTGTGCCAGGGGAGGTTTAGATTGGACATTAGAAAGAACATTTTCACTGAGAGGATTACTAAACATTGGAATGGACTGCCCAGGGAAGTGATGGAGTCACCATCCCTAGAGATATTCAAAAGATACGTAGATGAAGTGCTGAGGGATGTGGTTTAGTTTAGTGACAGTCTTGGCAGTGTGAGGTTAGTGGTTGGACTTGATGATCTTAAAGATCTTTTCCAGCCATAATGGTTCGATGATTCAATGGTGAACCTAAACTGTAAAGAATTATTAAATACCTTAGATTTAGAAGAGATTAATTTGACAATATATGGGTTTATATGACTATCTTGGTTTGATTTTTTTTATGTCCTGTCTTTTCTCCTTAAAAATAACTAAAATGTTGGTAACAGCATATCAAAAAAGATGCTACTATTGTCTTTTAAAGAAAAGATCCAAGCAGAAAACACCAGAAAGAATTAAAATGGGTAAAATATAGTGAGAAATGGTAATTTCCAGGATAAAAGTAGGTTAATTTGCATTATGGCAATGTTTCATGGATTCAAAAAGAAACCAGAAAGCATCATGAATGACATCTTAGAGATTTGGAGTAGAAGTGGATGTCTGTGTTTCAGAAGTTTTGCGTTCTGTCATGAGTTCTTCAGGAGGAGCAGAACTTGAGAATTTTGCTGAAATCAGAGTGTACACTAAATAAGACATTTTCTTTTCAATCATATATTCTTTAATACACTCATTTTGCAGAGACATTTAATCCAATAGGAAGTGTGTTAGTTGACAATTTTTTAGTAAACGTTAGTGTTTACTACTGTGGAAAAGTAACCAGAATTTAATTCAGTTTTTACAGCGACAAAGGTATCACACAATTTAGGTTTTACAAATGAGTATATCAGTGAATAGAAATATATTTAAGTTGATTATCAAGAATCTGTTTATAGTAAGTGAACTAAGGTGAAAATAATGCCATTTTAAAATAGATTGTATTGTGGGTTAACCCTGGTAGGCAGCTAAGTCCCACACAGCCATTCACTCACACCTCCTCAGCAGGATTGTGATAAGAATGCAAAGAGTAAAAGTGAGAAAATTTGTGGGTAGAGATAATGACAGTTTAATAAGTAAAGCAAAAGCTACACATACAAGCAAAGCAAAACATGGAATCCATTTATTACTTCCCATCAGAAGGCAGGTATTTAGCCATTCCCAGGAAATGTAGTGGTTGCTTGTGAACTCCTAACACCTCCCCTTCCTCCTTCTTCCCCCAGCTTTTATTACTTAGCATATCATATCCTACGGTACAGGATATTCCTCTGGTCAGTTGGAGTCAACTGTCCTAGCTGTGTCCCCTTCCAGTTTCCTGTGTCCAGCCAACTCACTATTGGTGTGAGAAACAGCAAAGGCCTTGATAACTATTGTTCAGCAATAACTAAAACATGGATGTGCTTTTTCACAACTCCAAAATATAGCTCCAAACTAGTTATTATGAAGAAAATTATCTCAGCCAAAACCAGTACAGATTATTAAATTGTCAGGTGAGCTTTCTCTGAAAATGTTGCTTTCACTTCATTCATTGCAAAGGAATTTTCAGAGGTTCTGTCAGAAGCAAACATACTGTACAGATCATAGAATCATTGAATCATAGAATGAGTTGGAAGGGACCTTAAAAATCATCAA
Source organism: Urocolius indicus (assembly GCA_013401255.1). Lineage (NCBI taxonomy): Eukaryota > Metazoa > Chordata > Aves > Coliiformes > Coliidae > Urocolius > Urocolius indicus. The sequence continues at coordinate 56,851 of WBNH01003625.1, read as the reverse complement.
TTTCTAGTCACCTGTCATGCGCAGCGACATCTTCCACTACAGTTGGTTGCTCAAATCCCCATCCAACTTGACTGATGCTTAAATGAAATTAACTTCACCTATCATGTCTAGTTATCAACCTTTCTCAATAATAATAGAGACAAGCAATTGTATTGAAATTTACATTAATATCTTTATGAATGTCTAAAACCTGTGGGGTAAATTACAATCTAATGTTATAAATCACTCTGTTTAGACCGCATTATTTACCCAATTTTTATGCATTTGAAGTGATGAATCTTCACTTACACATTAATCACAAAAAATTAATGTAAAATGTTTCACTGACTTTCTGTCTTTTCTAAAATTTCTCTGGGCCTCCAAAATAGAGCAAACTGGGTGTTAGAATGAGATTTACAAGCATATGAAAATCCAAAAAAGAATCTGACGTGTCATTCCAAAATTAGATCTCAAGAGTTTCTTAATTAACATAAACAGTGAAATTAATCATAAGGCTTTTAAAGCAAAAGAAACACTGTAAGTCTAAAATACTCCCTGGTCTAACAGCTTGAGGGTCAGGTCTGTCACTCTGTTATCGATTAATCCTGTTGGCCAACCTTGGAACCCAGCAGGGGATTCATACACCAGCCCAGGAATAAAAGTACACTTCCAGAGTGCACAACTAGTGCTTTCATATTCTCACAATGATAGTGGTATTTTTTTAAATGTTGGACAATTAAATGTTTATTGCAGAAACATTCACGTTCTGTGTTTTTCCTTTATAAAATGATTATTTCAGTAGTAGCAATAATAATAAAACAACACTCCTGTTTCACAACTATCACTACACATTTAAGCATTCTGAAGTATTTTAAAGTAGTGACAACATTGTCACCACTGAGTTTGATTTTCGCTGATCTGCGTTTTTCAAGAATCAGTATTTTGAACACTTCAGATACAATACTCGGGTTTTTCCAGCTTTTAATTTTGCTGTATTTCCTCTGTGATCACATGTAAGACTTTTCCCTAAGTTGCAAGATGCATTTAATGATTTCCAGAAAAAAAATAAAGTAATTGTATATATGTTTTAAAATCTCAATGTGACATGTTTTGGAATTTATTAACAACTTCAATTTAACTCATAAAAGTATAAATTAATTCCAAACCTCACAAACTTAATTTCCCAAAAGTTTTAAAAATCTTTAAAAGAAAAATCTCAGAATGATTGAAAGCAACATTTAAAACTCTTGTTCTTCCTTTTTAGGTTCTATTTTATTATCACTGGCATCTTTTGTCTGGCAATCAAATTGCTCATTACCTGTTATATCCAAATAGAAGAGCAAAATTGAGAAAAGTTCTCCATAGCATAAGAATGGAATTATAAATTCTTGTGAAACATAAGAATTATTTTAATCTACATTAAGATTTTTTTACTAAGAAGAATATAAATATCTGTATGAACAAAAAGCTAAATATTTTTTACAAGTATTTTTAGTGGAAAATCATATTTTAGGCAATAATTGAATATGTATTAAACAAGACAAACTATTTTTTACAGAATTTTTACAAACAGAGCTCAAAAAAATTCTTGAAAAAATAGAAATATTCCTCTTTTCCTTGTAATTCAGGGTGGTCAAGAATTTAATTTCTGCTTTGTAATATAGATGTACAATATTTTAACAGAACAAAATGTACTCTAAATAGAAAAATGAACTTGGTAAAAATACAAGTTTAGGAGTTGCAGGTCAAAATTTTGACTCAGTCAAAATTCATTGGGTTTTTACATTTTACTATAAAAAGCTAAGTTTAGTTCTTCTTACTATCACAGTTTTTTTAATGTGAATCTTAAAATACCAAACCCAATCTGTCCTAAGGGTTCTTTACCTCCAAAATAAGATAATAGCTTCCTAAAAACAGTACTAATCAACAATATTTAAAATTTTTGAAAGCCTCTGATGAAAATACTAAGCAAAAACACTGATCAACTATTTCAATAATTATTGCACAATCCTAAAAAACCCATATCTGCTCTCTGGTCAAAAAAATAGTCTCAAGATATAATGTATTTGTACATTGCATTTTCTTCATATATTAATATAAAATTGGACCCAATCTAAATATTTTCTTACTTAGAAAATGTATATGACAGTTTCATAGTATAATTCTTGTCACATTAATTGTTTGAAAATTATATAGTCTATCAGTAAACAGGATATATTGGATAGTTCACTCTTTTACTACACTTGTTTTGATTGCTTTGATATTACTTTAATTAGGAGTGCAATGCTGAATTATAAAAATATTAAGCAAGCATAAAAGCTACTGACTGGAACATTTTATGATGGAGAAAACAACTCTGAGATTTCAGAAAGCTGTCTTAAGGCTGTATAATATAATGTCAAGTGATGAACTACTCAGTGAAATGTCAAATCAAGAGGAATACGTTTTACGTGTTGATCTTTATAAATTTTTGTATATTGAAGGGGGGGAGGGGTTGTTATTCACATTAAAATGACTGTTAAATATCTCAAAATACCTAATGATTTCATAAAAATGTTTGAGTTTAGAGGTAAATATCTTTAGATTTCTTAATGAATTATTATGCCACAGAGATCTAAATATCACAGAACAGTTGAAGTAGAAAGGGACCTGTGGCAATTACCTGGTCCAATCCCCCCGCTCAGGGAGGGTCACCTAGAGCTAGAACCAGGTCCAGATGGATTTTTAATATCTCTAATGATGGAGACTCCATAATCTCTCTGGGAAATCTGTGCCAGTATTTGGTCACCAAATAATTCCTGATGTTCAAATGTACCATCTTATATTTCATCTTGCACCCATTGTCTCTGGTCCTGTCAGCCTGACTCTGTCCTCTTTGCATCTATCTCTCAAATACTTACATACATTGAAAAGATTCCCACAAGCCTTCTCTTTTTTAGGCTAAGTAGTCCCTATTATCTCAGACTTTCCTCAAAGGAGACATGCTTCAATCACTTTATCATTTTAGTGGTCCTTTGCAGCTTATTCCTGTACATAGGAGACTGGAACTAGACACAGGTCTCCAGATATGTCCTTAGAGTGCCAAGCAGAGAAAAGGATCACTTCTGATACATGCTGCCAGTACTTTGCTGCAAGGGCATATTTTTTCTGCATATTCAACGTGATGTCCATATACTTTTCTGCCAAACTGATTTCCAGCTGGGTGGTCACAACAAATATTGGTGCTAGGGATTATTCTTTCCCATGTACACAACTTTGCACTTCTCCTCATTAAACTTTGCGAGGTTCCTTTTGTCTCATTTCTCGAGCATCTTGAGGTCCTTCAGTACTGCAGCACAATCCTCTGTGAGAGTTGCCACTCCTCCCAGTGTGGTGCCTTCTGCAAAGCTGCTGAAAGGACTTGTATCAGAAATAGTATGAGTAGCAAGAGTAATCGGCAACTGCAGGAAGTGGAGATGTTGCAAAGGCACACATTCACCACTGACGGTTCTGAACAATCATTTGAAGGAGAAACTCTAGGTGTCAGCTTAAAAGCAGCAAGTTTGCAATACAGCAAATGGTGTGGCCAACAGGACTAGAGAAGTAATTATGCTCCCTGTACTTGTCACTAATAAGGTTGCACTTTGAATACTGATTTCAGTTTTGGGCCCCTCACTACAAGAAAGACGCAGGTTCTGGAGTGCTTCCAGAGATGAACAACAAAACTGGTGAAGGTTCTAGAGAGCAAGACTAATGAGTAGTGGCTGAGGGAACTAGGCCTAGAGAAGAGGAGGTTGTAGTAAGGTGAGAGGCAGTCTCTTCTCCTAAGTAACAAGTGACAGGACAAGAGGAAATGATCTCAAATTGCACCAGGGGAGGTTTAGTTTGGATTTTGAATATTATTTTTTCTTCACTGAATGTTTGTTAAACACTGGAACAGGATTCCCAAGGAGATGATAGAATCACCGTCCCTGGAGATATTTGAAAGATGTGTAGATGAGGTCCTTAGGAACATGGGTTTGTGATGAGCTTGGCAGTTTTAGGTTAGTGGTTGGACTCGATGATCCCAAAGGTCTTTCCCATCTAAAACAATTCTATCACACTTTGACCCATCATTCAGATCATTAATGAAGTGATTAAACTGGACTGGATCCAATATAAACTTGTGAGGTACAGCGCTATTTACTGGCTTCCAAATAGACTTTTTGTACTGATACCTACTCTCCAGGCCCAGATATTCAGCCTGTTTTCACTGTACCTCACTGTCTGCTCATCCAGCCCATACATGAACAACTTCTCTGTGAGGATCTTATGGGACACTGTCATAGACACTACTGAAGTCCAGGTAGATAATATCTACTGCTCTCTCTTCATCTACCAGGCTAGTTATTTAATCATAGAAGTTGATCAAGTTGGTAAAGCATTTCTTCCCTTTGGGGAAGCTGTGCTGACTATATCTCTTGATTTTATTTTTCTTAATGTGCTTTGAAGTGTTTCCCAGTATTAACAATTCTACCACCTTCCCAGAGACAAAGCTTATAGACCTGGAATTCTCTGGGTCCTCTGTCTTGCACTTCTTGAAGATAGGAGTGGATTTAGACACTTCTCCTAGTCATTATGATTGATCAAAGATTATTGAGAATGACCTCACAATGACAACTGTCAGTTCCCTCAGCTCGCGTTGAGTGCAAGCCTTTAGGACCCATGGACTTATGTATGTACAGTTTGCTTAAGTATTCTCCAACTTGATTCACTTCCATTATTTTGTATTCGTTGCTCCAGCATTTCCCCCGGTAACTGAAATTGAAATTTCTGAATGCTAGTCTTGCTGGTAAAGACTCAGAAAAAGAAGACGTTCAGTACCTGTGCTGTGGAACACCTGTGTTTTACTGCACTCCCAGCAAGGCTATCCTACACATTGTAGTAACTTTGACATATCTGGCTCTTTTATGCATCTTTATAAAAGGAGTTCTACTTGTCATTACATTCATTACATTCATCCTGATCTCATTTCATTTTGTACTGTAATAAACCAAATCACTAGGAAGAAACAAAAAGAAGAATTCCAACAATTTATAGGAAAAAAACAAACAACCTAGCATCAGATACCTCTATCTGAGGCTGCATCTTATGACCCTAACATATTTGTGATAAATTAACTACAAGGTGTCTTTATAATACATGAGTCTGTCATTTCTGAAGTCAGTCCTGACATCAATGTAACTGTAAGGGCGTTATCATTTTCCATATATGTTATCAGCAGTAATAAGCCTCACCTTAATTACAGGATGTGGAAGGCCACCTTCATCCACCTGTGCTGTTTTTCCTCTCTCCCTCCCTCCTTCCCTCCTCCTTGACTCTGAAGCTAGGCCATTCTTATCAATCCTGTCTCTATATTCCAGACATGGAGCAAGATCTCCTCCTTTACAAGTTGTTCTTCAAGGAAGTTCAGGACGTCTCCTTATCAGACATGAGAAATGCAAAGGACATTCCAAAAGCCATGGAGATGGGAACACAAGCACATAGAATCATATCATTATAGAATTGTTTCATCTGGAAGAAATCCTTAAAATCATCGAGTTCAGCCTTTGTCCTAGCCTTGTCAACCACTAGACCTTCTCTTAAACACCTCCGGGGATGGTGACTCCATCACCTCCCTGGACAGGCCATTCCAATGTTTGACACCACTTTCAGTAAAGAAATTCCTCCTCATATCCAGTCTGAACCTCCTCTGGTCAAACTTGAGGTCATTTCCTCTTGTTCTATTGTTTGCTACTAGGGAGAACAGACTGACCCCCTAAGCCTTCTTTTCTCCACACTAAACAGTCCCAGATCTTTGAGCCATTTCTCATAGGAGACATGCTCTAAATCCTTTACTAGCTTGGTAGCGCACCTCTGGACTCTCTCCAGCACCAAAATGTCCTTTTTGTAGAAAGAGACCCAAAACTGGACACAGTATTCAAAGTATGGCCTCACGACAGCCGAGTACAGAGTCCCTCCTCCTGCTGACAACATGGTTCCTGATACAAGCCAGGATGCCATTGACCTTCTCGGCCAACTGGGCACACTGTTGACTCAAGTTCATATGCTGTGAGGTACAAAAATGACTCATTATTGCCATAGAAAATCAACAGAAAACCATAAATAAATAATGTGCTCTTGCTGAAAGAAAGATAAGCTCAATAGCTCCACCTCAAGATTTGAGGGCATGGCTGAAGGCACTTTAATTGCCTAGTGTAGATAAAAACTTTGAGGTCAATGCAAGCAAGACATTGAAAATACACAAAGAAGCAGAAAATGTGAGCAATCTTATACAGAATAGATTGAAGGCATCACATCCAGGAAGGAAAAAACAATGAGAATTAAAACAAAAACTAACTCCTTCCACTTCTGCCTTTGTAATTGAAACTATTAACTGGGGATCCCTTTATATTATTAATATTCTTTTTTTTTTTTAAGTGTCAGATTCTGAGCAGACTAGGTGGTATGTGTAGTCAGAGTAAATGGGGCAATATTTAATTTCACCATTCTCTAACACTTTATGTATATTCTTTTACACTATAAAATATATCAGGAAATAGATAAATCACCAGTGGGAAAGTGTGCAGATAGTCTGACCTTCAAGGGCATGAAAAAATATCAGCCACAGCAATAGATATGCAATTCACTCATCGTCATGCTCAAGGATTTGTGTGACTATGAGGACTGTGATCTAGTAACCATGTACATATGAATCCTACCAGAATAATCCACAGCAGTATTAAACACTGGTAATGGCACTATATGTGCAGTACCTACCTAGCAAGATGACAGTGTAAGTTTAGTACACCCCAGACATAGAGTAAGGGAATGCCAGTAGAGTGGTGGTAGACAATACTCAGATACCTTGTTAAAGCCATAGAAGAAGCAGAACCCATTAGTAATTCTTAGTAGAACGTAATAGGACTTTCCTCAACATGTGGGAGCTGCAGTCAAGGATAAATCTCTCTTCTGTCAAGTGACACAGAAGCTGCTGAGTGAATTGCAACAGTAGTGTATGAATCTGTATCTGTATCTGTAATCCATCAAGTTGCAATGACTACCTATGCAACCACTAAGTTAGTACATAGCATATGCATAGCTCCCCTTACATACATCTCCCGTTTGTATTGTGTCTTTGTCAGCTAGCTGCTATCAGCTTCCAGACTGTTATAGTTAGCCTCACATGCTATCTTAATACTGTTTATATCTCCTACACTGTTAGTCTTTATATAGTCTTTATAGCTGGATTGTTATGCATTGGTAACAGTATAAAGAGCAGGAAGCCTGCATTACATCCAAAGTGATCTCTTTCCAAAGTAGTCTAGTGTAGATTATAGGGTGGGCAGGCTGCCCTGGATAGTTGAGCAGATTGAAATCCTGTGTCTGTGAAAACAATGTCTGTGCCCAGTATCCTGAACAACAGTAATTCCCTGGGGGAAATCAAGTGGTGGATTGCTCCAGTGTCACAGATCCCTTAATCTTTGGAATGCTAAGGACCCTTCTATTTGAAATTCAATGGTGTGCTTTTCACTTGCATCTACATAACCTTTCACATAAGTGCTGTAGCTGTATTTTCCTGAAACTGTTGTGGAAGTGTTTTTCCCTTGTTCATACATATTTATGAGCAGTTGTGTAATAAAAAGTGACTTGAGTCAATCAAGTCATTTCTCAGAGAGGACTTTTCTGCTGATTTATGAAACACTACAATAATTTTTTATGTGTACCAAAATGGACTGGAAAATAAAAGAAAAAAATATGTGAAGATTTTTTTTAAAAAATTAACAGATATTCTATATTCTTGTGTTTAACCTTGCCTTTTTTTCCTTGTTTTTTTATGTCTGTATCCTTTATAATTTCTTTCAGTCACATTTAAAATAATATATCATGTCTGTATCAGGTCACTTTCTAGATTACAGGACTAATTTGGACTAATTACAGGACTAATTTTCTTATTATTTTAATCAAAGGTGATACATATTGGATGATATCAAACGATCTATGAGTGTATGTTTCTGTTCAATGCATAAAAACCTCCTGGAAATCTTCATATATTCACTTATCTCAGAAGTATGGTTACCTGACTATGCAGGTGGAAAGAAATATTACTTTTGCTCCATTATACATGTTCTTTTTCTCTGATTTTTTGGTGGTGGAGGTGGTTTGGTTTTGTTTTCTAATTCATGCTCATTGGTATAAAACAAACAGATCCTTACAGACACAAAGACGACATCTTCCTTGTGATACTGCTGTGAGCCAGTCCTGCATGGTTGCAAATTAATCCAGGAAAAAAGAAAGACTTGTGATATATAAAAGAAGAAATGGATTAACACTGTAATCTTAAATTTGCATTTGAAATTGATTGTTGAATAAGAAAAACAGCAACCACAGGTGAATTCACTCAGCTAACTGCAGATGATTATTGGTGAACTGTTTAGCAACCTTTTAGATTCCTCTTAGAAAACAGAATAAAATAAACAATTCAATGGTTCATCTGCTTAAATTTCCAATTTCTTCCTTAGGATATCATGAAACATGGCTAGAAAACAACAAAACAAAACAAAAAAACACTGTACAAAACCCCCCAAAAAATCAAATTTATTTTCTTTATTGACACAAAGAGACTCCACAAAACTGTCTCAGATGTAAATTCTGAGTGCAATGGGTGCCAATCTTTCTATTTGGGATGTAGACTTAAAACGATAGCTTCTGTCTCATAGCGCTTAGTAGGACAAATTGTCTCAAGGCACCAAGACATGAAAAACTAAGATGTAAAATTACCTAGAAACAAAAACCTACTTCCCAGAAGCTGTGCTTATTAAATGTGTGATTTCCCTGAAATTCCTGAACGTATTTAGAAAAGCAGAAGTGAAAAGATCAAAACATAGTTTCTTCAGTCCTCGTTTAATAAAGCACTACAACTGATGGCTTGGAATCCTGGATTTAAAATCCTTCATTTCAAAACAAGAAGACTAAAGTCAAATTGAAACATTGACTTTAAACACTTGCTTGGCAATATGTGATAATGTGCTTTGATGACTGGTCAGGTATAGACATGAAAATAATGATCTATTATTACAGGAAAATGCAGTAACATCCAGATATATTTTATAATTCACATTTTAAGAATCCCCAAGATTTTATAATTGGGGCACAAAATAAAATTCTGATCCTTTTTTTATGCAGATCAGAATGGAAAACAGAATTAAAGAATTGCAAAACAACATTTGCTGTCTAACTATTATAGAATAATAGAATGGTAGGGTTGGAAGGGACTTCTAGAAATCGTAATGTCCAACTCTCCTGCAGAAGTAGGTTCACCTAGATCACGTGGCATAGGAACATGTCCAGGCAGGTCTTGAGGATCTCCAAGGAAGGAGATTCCACAGTCTCCCTGGGCAGCTTGTGCCAGGACTCCCTCACACTCACAGTAATATAGTTTTTTCTAACATTTAAGTGAAACTTTTTGTGTTTCAGCTTCATCCTATTTCTCCTTGTCCTGTTGCTAGCTCCAACTATAGGAATATATAGTATATCAAAAACCTAGCGCACCATAAAAGATTATTGTATCTTTTTCATGTGGTAGACATCATTCCCATTGTCACAATAAAAGTGTAGGCTTCATATTTACAAAAGAGATATTCTCACAGTGTTTATCACATGAATGTATCTAGGAACTTTGCTTTATGCACATATAGTATAAATGCATACTGATATAATTATAGAAAATCCATAAATATTTTTCAGGATAATGTTTTCAATATGTTATAATTTGACAGTTAGAAATGTCAGATTTGATTTTATTTGTTCTTGATTCATAATACATCAATATTGTGTTAATTTGACAGAACTGTATGTTAAGTGTAAATATGAAAGTATTTCTGACCTTATACTAATATACAGAGCACTGACACCTCTCTCTGAAGGAATGAAACATGCAGTCATTTAATATCACTCAATATACTGTGTGAAGGAACTCAAAAATGGATAATGAATTTGAAAATCATATTTTTCTCCCAAAGAATGCAGTCAAGTAAATTTATTGAAGTGAATATTTGACTAATGATATTGTAGTATTAATACAATATACAATAAAAACAAAAAAAAACCAAACAGACTTCCTAACTGTGCACAGTTGTTTCTGAACTCATCTGAAAAGCTTAGAGGCATTTAATGTTATAGCTGAATTTCTCAATTGTCTTGAGATGTTGTGTGGGTGGACTGAAAGAAAAAAAATGATTAGCTGTTTTATTCTTCCTGACTTTAAAACTGTGGAATTTTTTTTGCTTATTTCTCAGTATGTCCTTTATGACTAACACCCAAGGGTAGATTCTATTGATTAGGATTTTGTCCTTTAGATGTCATAGAGTAATGTAGATTACCAGAATCTTTGAATCCTCTACAGATAAATGAGCATAATAAAAAGACTGCCTTTCCACACTTACACTTTTTGATGATATTAGTGAGAAATAGTAGCCTGTTCAAAGATTTTGTATAGAGTTGAAGATAACAAAAAAACCTAAGATAATACCCACAAAAGAAAAACACAACAGCATGAAATAACTTGTTATGTAGGAGATCAGATCAGATCAGGTGATATAATAGTTCCTTTTGGCCTTAAGTCTGTGATAATATGAAGTAATTGTTTGTGCACATATACATAATCCCTTGAACAACTGTGAGACTGTCTGGATCCAGCCACACCTAGACTCCTATCTGAGAACTTTAGAAAGCAAGGGATTCTTTTCTGAACCTCAGGACTCAATGGGAGGGTCTCCATTACAGTTTTTTCTGATTCTGCCCTCTATGCAGTAAATACCAAGTGAACATTTCCATCAGATCTTGTCATTCCAATGTCACAGAATCACAGAATCCTAAAGGCTGGAAGTGACCACAAAAGATCATCTAGTCCAACACCCTATCAGAGCAGGCCACCTAGAGGAGGTCACATAGGAACTCATCCAGATCAGAATTACTATCAAAGTTTGTTCTGTATTGATTACCTGAAGGACATCGTTTAGCGGTGGGCTTGGCAGTGTTAGGTTAATGGCTGGACTTGATGATCTTAAAGGTCTTTTCCAAACAAAATGATTCTGTGATTTTATGATTCTATGATTCTACAAGTATATTGCAACTTCTCTCTTACAAGTGAAATGTATCACTCCATCTGCAACGTGTAAGTAAGTTGATTAGTCTTATCACCTTATAAAGTCACCATACAGCTTGGAAAATAAGGGCTTTTTTCTTATGAGATCCTTCTGCTGCACTAGCTCGCAGGTCCCCAAAGTAGCAGAAATCTAACCCCTGGACAGGTTTCCAAAAGTCAGAAGAAAATATGACTTTTGACAACCTAACTAGAAGGTAATCACAGGTATCTCACAATGAAAATCAAGGATTTTCTGGGAAAATGATCACATGTTGTGATGAGGATAGTACTGTTTCATGTTTAGTACCCATCTCTCATCAGTAAATGGTAACTTTCAGCAACCATGTGGTTTGGCAAAGTGCATGATTGTTTTCTTTGGGAGACAAATATTTTCCAGCCCAATGAGGAGCAAGTTGTTAACAGAAAGACTCAAAAGGTTCACTAGTTTTTGGGAACAGAAGTCTGAACTGGAGTTGAATGCCAGCATAAACAGGATATTCTAGGCTGTTAGCATAATCATCCTCTTCACAGAACAATGGCTTTTGTCCTGAAGCTGGTTCAGAGAAATACAGATAAACTTGCAATTTATGGCAAAACACAAAACTGAATCCCTAAATTAATATGAAACTCTCTTTCTTTGTCCCGTCTGAGCCTTGCTACTTTTTATTATTTTACAATTTATTTTTGTTGACTCTCAATATGTCTGTGTGGGTTTTTTTTCTTTGTTGTTTTGCTTGTTCAATTTGATTCTATGCACACTATTATCAAAATCTACTTAAGATGAACTCACAAAGGCAGATCTAGAATCCACTCTTTTTTTTTTTGTTTTGTTTACCATAAAATGTTTTTCTATTTCACAGTTTTCAGGTCCCCAGTTATTTTTATTTCTGTTGTTCTTCGAAGTAAATCATAGAAGTAGGAAGTAAGAACCTCAGTGATAAGGAATAGTACAAAATTAAAGTCAAATTAGAAAAGCTGTGAGCAGAAACCAATAGCTGTAAGAGTGGACATATATTCACTGTCATTATTAAACACTATGAGTATATATATATATATATATATATGTATAAGTATGACAAACAGACAACGTATATCACTTGTCAGGAAGCACATTTTAAAAGTTTATCATGGTATACTAGAGTATAGAAAGTTTCATAACTAAAGTAATTAACATACTAGTTCTGTTGTTTCTGTGAAACACTTGGATACACACATTTTAAAGAAAAATAAGAAGAGTATAATATCATCTGCTTAATTCTGTCAACTACTGCATGGATTCCTTAAAGACTTAGAACCTCAGAAGACAATGAAATGCTATCAACTCACACAAGAGGGTGGAAGTGAGACAGAGGGTGAGGGGTGTAGACAGATGCAGAATTTCATAGAAAAATCTCACCTACCTATTTTAGGAAATAATCTTCTCTCACTGAAGATGTAAAATGTGTAACTGTGTCTGTGGGAAAGGTTCTCTGCTGTAAGGGAACAGTTAGAAATACTGGACGTTTCCAGGCTTTGAGGATGCTGTTTGTACAGAAATTCTCAGAAGATAACAACTCATTGGAGAAGATTACATTGATCACTGCCATTTGAAAATTGCAGTTTAGTAGTTACAGATCTTCAGAAAAAGGAGGTCTTGTTCAAGCTAAGAGTATTTTGGATTAATTTTATCAAGATGTTCTGAAAGGAAAGTGAGAATAGAAATTGATGCAGGGAGATTCTCTGTTTACAATTTTGTGATCTGGGTACTCAGCTTTATGTAAAGATCACTATCACCTCTCAACAGAGTTCATGCATATATCTACCTATGCTTCATTTTCTGTAGCACAAATGAGGGGACATGAGTACTCGTCTCCTTATAATACACATTTTTGTGCATGTAGAGTGATCACATGCTTAATAACTTTAATAATTTACATGTTTAGAGAGTCTTGAACTAGTCTGGTTTTATGTTTACTGAGTTTAGGCAATTATGCCCAAGGTTACTAGTGCTATTTGTCTTCTTAATAGAAAATACCAGACATCGAAAGCAAAGCTTCTCTTTAACCTTTAGACCAAAAGATATTGTTAGGCACAAAGCATCTGTCACACATTGGTTCTGGCTGTATTAAAAGCATTGTTTGATTCTCATCCCTTTACAATAGGCCACACAACATCAGTATCTTCCAGAAAATAAGCAAGTAGATAAAAAATGCAAATAAATATTTGAGCATTACATCAGGTGCCTTCTGTTCCCCTGAATTACTGGCTGTCTGTCAAAAGTCAGCATATTTGCCAAACTCATTGTGCAGTTTGGCACACTGAATGCTAATAAAAATGCAAATCCTCCATGGAAATCTAAAGCTGTTGGCACATTTCAGTACTTGCAGTAATCTCATGCTTACTATTTTATGCATCCAGTGCTTGACCTGTAGCCTTGAATATTCAGACCAAGCTTTCTGAAAACTTTTGGTGATGCAACAAATACAGAGAGAAGAACTGTTCTCTCCACCACAGATCAGGGAATGTATAAACAGGCAGTCTAAACTTGGGGAAATACCTCATCACAAGTTGCATGATGTGAGTTTGCATCATTAAAGATCATTGTCACAGCTCAGTAAGTCACATTGTACACTCACCTTTTCACTGGGCAGTGTAGTACTTCTATGACTGCCATTCTATCTGCAGACATCTTAAAGAAAAATATTTATCCAACGCATATTCTGAGAAGCAAAATCACAAGAACATAATAATAGCTTTGACTGAAACTCAGGGTAGAAAAGTCTTCCATCGAACTCATCAGATATTTTCTGCATGAGTCTTCTTGGGATCTTTCAGATCCCTTCCAGAATAGTAGTAGGATCACTTCTAACTTTACAAAAATAGTAGATGATGGAGAAAAGGATAGAAAAAGTTGATGCATATTTAGTTGTGATATACAGCCTAGATTGGACTGAAGAGTGACTCTAGACTCTGGAGCACAGATCTTCCATGTCTTTCATAATAAAATTTCTAATTCGTTCTGCATTCCTCTGTCAAGATGTGTTTTGTCTCCCTTTCCTTGAGACAAAATCAAATATGCCATTGTCACTTTTGATATGTTCTCAAAGATATCTGTAAATTTAGTGTCCAGAGACCTCACAGTACCTCTCCAGGTAATCTATTCTAGTAATTCATTATTCTTATCAGTAAAATGTATTTTCAGGTATTGAAATAGTGTTTTTCTGTTTTTTCCTCCTAAACATATTATTTGAACCATGAACTCCCCTTGGTATATATATTTTTTTTTTATCCAGACCCATTGACAGCTCTCTGTTTTGTAATATTGATAAAGAAACACAATTATAACTATTCTTAGATACCTTCTTAATTGTTTTCTGTTCCTTTTAAAAGGTAGGAGCTCTTATAACAGAAACTAAGCCAAGAAATTACATAGACTATAAATTTGACCTTTTTGGTACCATTCCAATAGTTACAAAACAGTAACTGAATTAAATGAATTATTATCGTAACATAAAGATTACCATAAATTAAATAGGGCAAAAATATAATGTTATTCTTGAAAGAAAATTATCGAGAATAGAAAATCGAATAGAAACTCTGACAGTAATTTCTATGCAATGAAATGACCTGACTGAAAAGAAATTTATACAACTAACCTTCAAGAATTTAATAAACGAATGAAATCAGCAGCAGAACTATTTTTAAATAAGGAAAATGAAAGATACTGAAGGCTAAACATATAGTATTTACCAGTTCAGGTTTTGTTACTGTCACAAATCATAGAATCATAGAATGATAGGATTGGAAGGGACCTTTAGAGATCAGAAGCAAGTTCACCTAGATCAGGTGGCATAGGAACATGTCCAGATGGGTCTTGAAGACCTCCAAGGAAGGAGACTCCACAACCTCCCTGGGCAACCTGTTTCACTGCTATG
>WBNH01003625.1:0-41743 GCA_013401255.1 Urocolius indicus | reverse complement strand
TATGCACACTATTATCAAAATCTACTTAAGATGAACTCACAAAGGCAGATCTAGAATCCACTCTTTTTTTTTTTGTTTTGTTTACCATAAAATGTTTTTCTATTTCACAGTTTTCAGGTCCCCAGTTATTTTTATTTCTGTTGTTCTTCGAAGTAAATCATAGAAGTAGGAAGTAAGAACCTCAGTGATAAGGAATAGTACAAAATTAAAGTCAAATTAGAAAAGCTGTGAGCAGAAACCAATAGCTGTAAGAGTGGACATATATTCACTGTCATTATTAAACACTATGAGTATATATATATATATATATATATGTATAAGTATGACAAACAGACAACGTATATCACTTGTCAGGAAGCACATTTTAAAAGTTTATCATGGTATACTAGAGTATAGAAAGTTTCATAACTAAAGTAATTAACATACTAGTTCTGTTGTTTCTGTGAAACACTTGGATACACACATTTTAAAGAAAAATAAGAAGAGTATAATATCATCTGCTTAATTCTGTCAACTACTGCATGGATTCCTTAAAGACTTAGAACCTCAGAAGACAATGAAATGCTATCAACTCACACAAGAGGGTGGAAGTGAGACAGAGGGTGAGGGGTGTAGACAGATGCAGAATTTCATAGAAAAATCTCACCTACCTATTTTAGGAAATAATCTTCTCTCACTGAAGATGTAAAATGTGTAACTGTGTCTGTGGGAAAGGTTCTCTGCTGTAAGGGAACAGTTAGAAATACTGGACGTTTCCAGGCTTTGAGGATGCTGTTTGTACAGAAATTCTCAGAAGATAACAACTCATTGGAGAAGATTACATTGATCACTGCCATTTGAAAATTGCAGTTTAGTAGTTACAGATCTTCAGAAAAAGGAGGTCTTGTTCAAGCTAAGAGTATTTTGGATTAATTTTATCAAGATGTTCTGAAAGGAAAGTGAGAATAGAAATTGATGCAGGGAGATTCTCTGTTTACAATTTTGTGATCTGGGTACTCAGCTTTATGTAAAGATCACTATCACCTCTCAACAGAGTTCATGCATATATCTACCTATGCTTCATTTTCTGTAGCACAAATGAGGGGACATGAGTACTCGTCTCCTTATAATACACATTTTTGTGCATGTAGAGTGATCACATGCTTAATAACTTTAATAATTTACATGTTTAGAGAGTCTTGAACTAGTCTGGTTTTATGTTTACTGAGTTTAGGCAATTATGCCCAAGGTTACTAGTGCTATTTGTCTTCTTAATAGAAAATACCAGACATCGAAAGCAAAGCTTCTCTTTAACCTTTAGACCAAAAGATATTGTTAGGCACAAAGCATCTGTCACACATTGGTTCTGGCTGTATTAAAAGCATTGTTTGATTCTCATCCCTTTACAATAGGCCACACAACATCAGTATCTTCCAGAAAATAAGCAAGTAGATAAAAAATGCAAATAAATATTTGAGCATTACATCAGGTGCCTTCTGTTCCCCTGAATTACTGGCTGTCTGTCAAAAGTCAGCATATTTGCCAAACTCATTGTGCAGTTTGGCACACTGAATGCTAATAAAAATGCAAATCCTCCATGGAAATCTAAAGCTGTTGGCACATTTCAGTACTTGCAGTAATCTCATGCTTACTATTTTATGCATCCAGTGCTTGACCTGTAGCCTTGAATATTCAGACCAAGCTTTCTGAAAACTTTTGGTGATGCAACAAATACAGAGAGAAGAACTGTTCTCTCCACCACAGATCAGGGAATGTATAAACAGGCAGTCTAAACTTGGGGAAATACCTCATCACAAGTTGCATGATGTGAGTTTGCATCATTAAAGATCATTGTCACAGCTCAGTAAGTCACATTGTACACTCACCTTTTCACTGGGCAGTGTAGTACTTCTATGACTGCCATTCTATCTGCAGACATCTTAAAGAAAAATATTTATCCAACGCATATTCTGAGAAGCAAAATCACAAGAACATAATAATAGCTTTGACTGAAACTCAGGGTAGAAAAGTCTTCCATCGAACTCATCAGATATTTTCTGCATGAGTCTTCTTGGGATCTTTCAGATCCCTTCCAGAATAGTAGTAGGATCACTTCTAACTTTACAAAAATAGTAGATGATGGAGAAAAGGATAGAAAAAGTTGATGCATATTTAGTTGTGATATACAGCCTAGATTGGACTGAAGAGTGACTCTAGACTCTGGAGCACAGATCTTCCATGTCTTTCATAATAAAATTTCTAATTCGTTCTGCATTCCTCTGTCAAGATGTGTTTTGTCTCCCTTTCCTTGAGACAAAATCAAATATGCCATTGTCACTTTTGATATGTTCTCAAAGATATCTGTAAATTTAGTGTCCAGAGACCTCACAGTACCTCTCCAGGTAATCTATTCTAGTAATTCATTATTCTTATCAGTAAAATGTATTTTCAGGTATTGAAATAGTGTTTTTCTGTTTTTTCCTCCTAAACATATTATTTGAACCATGAACTCCCCTTGGTATATATATATTTTTTTTTATCCAGACCCATTGACAGCTCTCTGTTTTGTAATATTGATAAAGAAACACAATTATAACTATTCTTAGATACCTTCTTAATTGTTTTCTGTTCCTTTTAAAAGGTAGGAGCTCTTATAACAGAAACTAAGCCAAGAAATTACATAGACTATAAATTTGACCTTTTTGGTACCATTCCAATAGTTACAAAACAGTAACTGAATTAAATGAATTATTATCGTAACATAAAGATTACCATAAATTAAATAGGGCAAAAATATAATGTTATTCTTGAAAGAAAATTATCGAGAATAGAAAATCGAATAGAAACTCTGACAGTAATTTCTATGCAATGAAATGACCTGACTGAAAAGAAATTTATACAACTAACCTTCAAGAATTTAATAAACGAATGAAATCAGCAGCAGAACTATTTTTAAATAAGGAAAATGAAAGATACTGAAGGCTAAACATATAGTATTTACCAGTTCAGGTTTTGTTACTGTCACAAATCATAGAATCATAGAATGATAGGATTGGAAGGGACCTTTAGAGATCAGAAGCAAGTTCACCTAGATCAGGTGGCATAGGAACATGTCCAGATGGGTCTTGAAGACCTCCAAGGAAGGAGACTCCACAACCTCCCTGGGCAACCTGTTTCACTGCTATGTCACACTAAAATAGTTTTTTTCTTATATTTAAATGGAATTTTTTGTGTTCCAGTTTAATTTCATTACCACTTTTCCTATTGCTAGCTACAATAGAAAAAAAAAAGGATATCCCAGCCTCCTGACGCCCACCATTTAGGTATTTGTAAATAACAAGATCTCTCCTTAGTCTCCTCTGTTCTAGACTAAACAACCCCAGTTCCCGCAGTCTTTCCTTGTATGAAAGATATTCCAATCCCCCAATCATCTTGGTGGTCATGCATTGGACTCTCTCTAGAAGTTCTCTGTCCCTCTTGAGCTGAGGAACCCAGAACTGGACACAGGACTCCAGATGAGGCCTCCTCAGGGCAGAGTAGAGGGGGAGAAGAACCTCCCTTGACTTACTCATCATAAATCGTAAGAAGTAAAAGATTTCAGATCCAGTAGTACTAGCTGTTGAGAACTGAAGTTTCATAAAAGTTACAAAAACAAATTAAAAAAAAGGTTTTAAAAATTAGAGAATTAATTACAAAACAATATAAGTCATGAAAACACTAAGATTACTATATAATCTGTATTACAGTCTCATAATCTATAACGATATGCTCTTTTCCAGTATGTACTTCTAGTACATAAGGGCACAGTATTCTAATAGTATGTTTCTGCATGTCTTATAACCTCTACATATGAATGGACAAGGCCAGTGTATTGGCATAATGCACAGTGATATGATTCAGTATTAATCAGCAGTAGTATAGTGGGTGAACATATAACACAGCAATAAATAGAAACACAAACAAGAAAGTCTTTGTCTTTAGATGAATATCCATGTTTGCAGTGTCGGGGTCTGCAAATGGTACCTTGATCAAGGACAGACAAGCCTATGTATGTAGATTTCTGCAATAGTCTTTCTGCCTGCATCTTACAGTTTCTTTCCTTTTTTGACTATTTAGATTTTAGCTATTTGGATTTAGAATACTAATTAGATTTAGAATAGCTTCTGAGTATTTCTATAAGGTAGCTAAAATCTAAAACTTCTCGTGTTGCATCTATCCTGTATCATCATCATAACTAGGAATATTTCTTGAATTCTGTAATCTGTGAGGCCACTGTTTCATGATTCCATAGAAGATTACCTGATAAATGGTCATTGCCTTAACTTTTTGAAAAGTTACTTATTATTTTATATGAAACCATGTCATCACTTGTAGAAAACACAAATATTTGTCAAATGGATCAATCTTTTCAAATACCTGCAATTTACATTAAGAATATTTTTCTAAAATCAACAAGTGTCACAATTATTGGAGTAGTATAGAATGAAGTTGAGTGTTTTGCTAATTATTTTATTTTTGTAGCAAATTTAAAATTTTTTTGTTCATCTGCTTCCTGTTATATTACATTGGATTACAGCTGCTTCAATTTGTATCAGCTATTTGCCTCTCTAAATAGGGCACTAATGTATATCAGATAGATTGTAAGATTTTTAAGTTAATATTACATAATTGTAGTATGATGGAAAGCAGTTGAGTTTTACTGATAAATGACAAAATTTCAGAAAAGCAAGGAAAAAATTGACATTTTTTACAACTCTTAGAAAGAGAAAAGGTGGAGACATATCATATCTCCAGAAATCAACAGATTTAGAAGCTTTTGAAAAGCTACTGCCTATTTATGAAAGCAAAACTATGAAAGAAAAACCCACATTTTTTCAATGTATATCTTGCAAGTAATAGCGAAGAACATGTTCTAAGTGCAGTATGTACAAGTGCAGAGGTCATTACTCTGAGGGAGAGGTCTCTCTTCTGCTGCTGATGACAGTCCCTGGTGGGGCACTTTAAGAGAGAGCAGTATTTGTAAAACTGAAAAACAAGAATTTCTTTGAATAATAAAACACTAGTATAACAAGGAGAGGCAGAAAAGTTCAGTTCTTAATGCAAGATGAATCTGTAATGCAAACCCGATGGAAAATTTCTTTTCAAGAGTAAGTCGTGAAAAACACTATGCCTTTGTGTTCTTACAATGCTTAAAAAATGTATTGTGAACATCACATCTGTAAGAATAGGTTTAGTGAATATGACAGAGTGATTATTTCTTCTTGTCACAGCACATATCTTGCCGTCTGTGAATATAAATTATAAATAGAATATGACACAAAAATTTTCCTTCATAATCTTCCTAAATTCCTTACTGCAGTAGCCACCACTTTTCTAGTATCAAAATTGGAGAACTACTCTTTTTTTTCCTGAAAGGTTTTAAAGTGACTCCTATTAATATGCAGTGTATTCAAATGATTTTCTTTTGTACTTATATTTATGACACATCATTTATATATACATGCATTTAGAAAAAATGTTTCATAAACTTATCTGTGAAGAAAGAGCAAGAGATTTGCTGTGTTAACAGAAGTCCACCAAAATGCACTTTTATACTTACATCATTGTAACTTGTGTTACCTTAAGGCTATATCTGATTGAAATTTTTAAATAAAGGATAAATACTTATTTGTGACTTGATTTATATTTCTATTTCATATTAATTTCAATTTACTAATATTTTATAAGTAATAGGAAAAGTGTTTTTTTCTTTAAAAAATCTAAACAGTTTTTGAAAAAAAATTGTAGCTCTTCATATACATTCTTTATTTACTATTTGTTCATTTGTTTATATCCATTTAGAATTTGTCAAAGGTCCTGGAAAAGAATTCATATGACCTGAATTTATCATCTCAAATAAGGATGACTGTGTATTAACTGGTCATTCTTAGTTTCTTTTTTTTACTAATAAAAGAGAAAGAGGAACTCTTGGGGTTATCTTCTTGTCACACAACTATAAGGAATGTAGAGGCTTGATTCAATTGCCTTAATGTAGGCATCTTGTGCTTTCTGCAACACATTACAGTCTCCAGGTAGGATTCAGAAACATGTTTTTTTTGAAGAAGCAGAAGAGAAGGTCTAGTTAAGCATCTTAAATTATACTAGAAATACAAGTTTAAGCAGCAAATGCAGATCAGGGACCTAAGGTCTTATGCATGCATCTACAAATGTTTACATTGTCAAAGGAGACATCTATAAAAAAGATACAGTTGTATTTTATAAAGATGCTTTATTCTCACCACAGAATGGAAAGAGCTTGTTTTTTTTACTGTTGGTTTATCAATTTCCTCCAGTCTGTTTTCTAGACTGTAAATCCTTTAAAGGTACACCTTATTGTACACGATGAGAAAAGTAAGGAGTAAGTGAGTTCTAGAACTCCTTTTATAGTCGATCTGTTCTTGACTATTCCTTGGCAGGGTTTCTGACATATTCACGCCAACACAAGTAGCTCACAAAAATGGAAAAGAATGTCCTTGGAAGACAATCTTCAATAATATTTGTCAGAGTTCTGTCTGATTATTGGTTGTTCCTGTGAGAAGTGCCCACACAAGGTAAAAGAGGTCATATGTTTCTGAGTGCATAGGCACGCTAAGACACTGTACATCTAGTAGTAAGTGGTTCCAAGGAGAAAAACGTCATTAGAGGAAATATCTCAGTTTTTCTTTCTGGAAAAGAAGGCAATGCTATATTTTTATTTTATTTATTTATTTATTTTTATTTTAAGAGTGAATTATTTTAAGAGGTGGGAGACATACTGAGAAAATTTATAAAGNAGAACTCCTTTTATAGTCGATCTGTTCTTGACTATTCCTTGGCAGGGTTTCTGACATATTCACGCCAACACAAGTAGCTCACAAAAATGGAAAAGAATGTCCTTGGAAGACAATCTTCAATAATATTTGTCAGAGTTCTGTCTGATTATTGGTTGTTCCTGTGAGAAGTGCCCACACAAGGTAAAAGAGGTCATATGTTTCTGAGTGCATAGGCACGCTAAGACACTGTACATCTAGTAGTAAGTGGTTCCAAGGAGAAAAACGTCATTAGAGGAAATATCTCAGTTTTTCTTTCTGGAAAAGAAGGCAATGCTATATTTTTATTTTATTTATTTATTTATTTTTATTTTAAGAGTGAATTATTTTAAGAGGTGGGAGACATACTGAGAAAATTTATAAAGTAAATTGCCAATAACCATATTCAGTGAAAGCAGATAGTATATTCTCACAAATTAAAATACAGAACTCCTCTCAAGAAATACAAACAATAGGACTTTTGTACTGACTATTGATTCTAACTGCAGATTTTTTTTACTTATTGCAGTATCTAACATCAGTAAATTTACTATTGTCATTATTTCTCTTTTATATTTTTAACTCTTTTATATTTTAACAATATTTGCAGTAGTCTTCATTGTTTCATAATATTGATTTAATGGTTATGTGCTCTATTACTTTTTTAACATTTTCTCTTCAAAGAAAGAAATGATTTTGTACTTCTATGTTTTCGTTGTTCCCATGTAATTTGTTTAGTTGAGAAATAATGTGAATATATATATGCTATTTTGGACTGCCAAAAAGAATATGATGAGTAGGAAAAAAGAATAAGATTTTTGATAGTCATCACTTCGATGTGTTTATTAGACATAGGTGTGAATACAGAAGACATCAAAGCCTGTCATAGAAAATGCATTACTGTCAACTCTGAAAGTTTTCTTATTCTTCTTGCTACTCTGACTGTCTTGCTTGCAACTTATTTCAAAGGGTGAATGCATTACAACAAAAACATGAGAGAAGGTTGGAAATGAAAAGTGCTAAGAGCTGGCATATCCACTTGGAAAAAGCAGAATCCGAAAACTAGTTAGAAATCTGTATATTTGGAGTGTTAAGACTAGAGAAAACTACCTTTACAGATCTTCCACTCACATCTTCTGATGATGACTAAGCACTGCAGAGGTGGCTGTATAATAGCAGTAGGAGTTTGAAGGATTTTGAATGCTAAAGCAAATACAGATTTAAATGTCAGATGGGAAACTCAAAGATGTCTCTGTCTTTTGCCTTCAGGCAGGCATCTCTGTGATAAAGTTTGTGCTTATTATTTATGAAGCACATTGTTGAGTTACTAACACACTGCTTTGTAAGTTGCTCTGTGGAGGTCTGCAGTACACTGGGTGCAAGTTTTCCATGACTTAGCTTTTCTTAATGATAAGTAAAACACAGATAATTGTCTCATACTAGTATTCTTGTCGAGAGATAGATGAGTGACAGTCATGCATCCTTGTGTCCTTACCTACTCACAGGATTGCAAAAGGACCAATAAGAAGTTCACAGAAATTTTTAGTAAGATTGAACCTAACACATTCAGGATAAAAAGGAGCTTCTTTGACTACTTTTTCTTCCTTCTTGTGCTACTACAAAAACTAATTAAATCTTGTCTCTGGATTAGAAATTTGAGTTACAGAAAGGAGATCAAATACTTTTTCCCCTCTGCTGTTCCAAAGCCCTTTTCTTTCAGATAATGTCTGCCAATGCCTACTGTTTGCTCTACTGTCTGTATTAACATGGCATTTTGTTTATTTTGTTTCATGCCACAGATGGTAATGACCAAAAATTGTTGGAGAGAAAAATTCATAATGGACCTTCTATTGACAAGAAGCAGTGCAGAAATAGTACAGTATTTATTTTCTACAGTGCTTTTAACAATATATTAACAGCAATTATGTTTTATTATGATTAAAAGAAAAGAATTGAACAAAGTAATTTATTTACCTGAAGACTGACCAACTCCTAGTGCTTTGGGCCTTTTAAATAATGTGAGCTTATATGTGAAACTGCAGGAAGCTTTGAAAGCATATCTTAGGTGTATTCCAGGAAAAAATGTTTTGTGCCATATTACGTCAGAACAAATTTTTCAGGTCAGTCAGTGGATCTTGCTGATACAAACACTCAGGGAGTCAAACCCAGTTAATAAATTCTTCAGTATATTCAGTCACCTTTTATTTTAAAAACTTCTGCTAAATTGTCCCTATGTAAGCCTTCATTTCATCAATCTAAAGAAAGAGGTATATAGCCACTTAGCATGCATGTAAAGTAGAAAACCTCTGTCTGATTCAACTATTATAAAAGTCACAGTAACTGGTGAGGGCTGAAGTTCATCAGTCAGTCTTGGATCAATTCTCGCAATTCTCAAATACCCGGAATACTGTATTTTTAGTTTATGTAATACCACACTATATGTTTTATGTCCTTTCTGTATTTCCTTCTTTAAAAAAGAACATACTAAACTGAAATACATACAAACTAACTCAAAAATAAATAATAATAGTTTTTAAAAAGACAAAGAGTGTATTACCATTCATAGATTCCATATATGATTTCATCTTCTCACGTATGAAAAAACTTCTCACTGCAATGAAGACAACGTAGTTGAGCCTAGAGACGTTTTTCAGCAGCTTTTCTTACTGGATGGATATGATATCTTCTGCATCTGCTTGTGCCTGAATCACCAACAGTAGCATTGGGTGTGCCAAAACAGTTCCATCCAACAACGTGAGAATGTAAATGAAGGAGATGAGGGATTTTTTTTTTTACCCCCACAGTTTATTAGTTTATTAGTCATGTATGTATTAATACAGATGAGGCACACAGTGTATGCAAGCAGGATTTGCAAAGCTGTAGAAACCAATATTCTCTACTGGACAGCATAGGAAGAGTCATATTTTGATAGAAGCATGTCAGCCTGCAGCCATTACGGACTTCCCTGACCAGTAATGTGTGGTTCACTACTCCCATGTCTCTTCTCCCAAAGCATCTTTATCTCAGTTTCACCGATGCTGCTTTATTACTCTTCCTGCCTCCTCCCATTACATCTGCACTTTCAATGTAGTTGCTTCTTTCATTTTTCTTACCAGTTAGCCTGTACCTTTTTTAATAGTTTCCCATTTCTTACTAATCTGTATTACTGACTTGTTCATGTCTTAAGCTCCTCCTCAGCTCAGTGTCTGAGCTGTTTAGATCATTAACTCTATCTGTGCAATGTGTTTAATTTTAATAAAATCTATTGAAACAATTGTTTAGTGTTAAACACATTTAGGTTGGATTCATATTAGAAAAAAAATAAATGGAGCTCCTTACATGCTTTCTCTCTCCTTCAGAAAATTCATTAATAATATCTATAACTTTGGATAAACACATTTTCTGTTATTTGCTGCCTGCTTAACTATAGTAAGGAAATTTGTACTGTCTTTTACCATTGTACCACAGAGATAACAGACAAAAGAACAACTATCAGAATAATGTGAGTGATAATATAGTCTCATATTCATTTTCTCCTCTGGAAAGGGAAATTATATTTTTTTCTTATTCCATAAAACAGACCATTTTACCAAGCTGGTTTACAACTCGACTATCGCAGTTACAGTATCAGCAAATGTCAGTGCATTTGTAGAAATGGGGAGATGAGAACACAAAGTGAAAGGTGGCAAAAATTTCTCAGATATACAGTACAGAAAATAATTAGATTTACTGTAATGGAATCTCTTTAAGAACTATTCTGATGTCTAAAACCACAGTTCAGATTCTTTAAGAGAAACAAAATTCAGTAAAATTTTAGTAGGCTTTTTGAAAAAACATGTTTTATTTCTCCTCTTGTCAAATTCAGGAGTTGGACATAAACTTTCTCTTCACCAATTCATTCCACATCATTCCATCCAAATTCCCCCTCTCACAGGCAGTTTTCCTGTTTCCTTTCAATAGTGCTACATAAAGTATTATTCAGCTCCAACCTAAGGTATTTGAGTTTGTGTCTGCATGTAGGTGTTTGCACAAAAGCCTAAGTTCTCAAAAAGTCAAGGAGATCCATTCAGCACATTCATATGAGTCAGAACAACTCCTTAGTTCACTCTAGATTAGACATTTCTGTTTTGATAGATGACAGTCTCTCTACACTTTGTTTGTTGTGTTGACTAGAAACTTGATTCAATTGCCAGAATGCAATTTTTTGTGATGTTGGTGATTCAGTAGAACAATCCATCTAGCTATTATTCTGATATCTTGGGACAAAACAAGAGGTCCCTGGATGTTTTGGATAGCACAGGTTGTTTCAAATGCTTCTACATATTCAGGTCTTGGCAATTATTTTGAGATCCTGATTCACGCATAGACATTATATTGTAAACAGATAATTTAGATTTTGAGTATCACTCACTGTTTCTAAGATCACATGCTTATTTTCATTTCTTTTTTGTTATTTTTCTCCAGAATACACAATAAAAATTATTTCTTGGTTACCTTTTTTTTATTTGATGTATTTTGACTTTATATAATTCACTAACAAGATTCCTAATAGATTTTGAAGGACACTAAAAATAACTTTTTTATTTTTAGACCTATTCCTTTAACATTTTGTCGAAGCCTTTGGCCTGTGTTGAAATAGTTTATATGTCACTATAGTTAGAAAAAGTTCTGAAACTGAATCTAAATATTTCTCTTTTCTTATCCATGCAAGTGACATTACTGTCAGTGTCATGATAAACTTTCCAGTAGATCTTGCTGTTCTTCAGTGAATGTCCTGAAACAACCCTAACAGAAGAGAAACATACTTTTTATTAATGTTGACAGTTCAGATAGGTTCTTTTTGCTGGGTTTTTTTTTTTCAGAATTCCCTTAAAGAATGAGAATTTGAAAGTAAAAGTAGGATCTTTTTTTTTTTTTTTTTTTCCAAGGAAGACATTGATTTTTGTTAGCATCACTGTAATCAGGGTACTTCTCATCGTGATGAAAGTTATCAATATTGTAAATGATCAGAATGTTTCAAACATTATCAAGACGAATGAGTTAGACTGCTTCTCTTGAAGTAAAAGAAATTTAAGCTTCTGGAGCAAAGAACTCTCTTGACTCTTCAGTAAAATGTACACTGTGTATGTAAGAGCAAGGAACAAAAATACATGTATCTCTTTGACTTGGCCATTTGTTTCTGGAAATATTTCAATTTACATATTTTTTTCTTCAACTGCACTTAAAATTGTTCTATAAACATTTCCTGTCATCTAAGAAGTGTATTGATTTATAGTAAACCCCAGGGGTCATTGTCAACATTAGATACTTGTTATAGACACTATATGACTAGAAAATTGCTTCTAGCCTCAAAAGCTTATAACAAAAAGAGGCAATGAAATCTAATGTTAAGAAAAATAAGGTACTACTCTCACCATTTACAGATAGTAAGACATATCCAAGTAATCAACTTTTCAAATGAAAGCAATTTTTTTAATATGTATGTTTATTCACTCACACATTTATATAAATATCTGATTCGATGAAAGATCAGCTTCAAATCACTTTCCAGCAAACTGACTCTACAATTGTCTTTTAGGAAATATGCTTGCTTCAGACATATTTGCATCATGTATTACATGGCACTGAAACCTCTCATTAAAATACTGAGTTTTCTCCATACCATTCAAAACATTAATTTACATCAAATTAATATGTTGTCTTGAAATAATGATTTTATGCCAACTCTGTGAAAATGAAACATACTCACTTCTCATGGATAGTTCTAAAGCAGATTTTACATATACTTTGTCTCTCCAAACATTTGAAGAAATTAACAAATATGGTTTGTTTGTTTGTAGCCCCTGCTTAAGCATAGTGGATCTGTGAAAGTTTTTTGCTTTATAACTCTTTCATAAAATTCAACAAAAAAAATAACCTTTTTACTTCAACTTTAGTTCTTATCATTTTATATCATGGAGTTGTGATTTAATAATATTTTGTCTATCACTCCTATTCCACAATACAGTATGTGAAAAAAAAGCCAAACAAATAATGTCTTCACTATATATGTAGGTTGATATCAGTCAGAAATATTTTCTCACATATTTGAAGTCATATATTTTACATTGGCTACTTCCTCATTGTCTCAATTATTTTCTTTTCTTTCAAACAATTTAACTAATTCACATGTGTTTCATTTCTCTTCCCAGGTGCTTGATTTATCTTTTTTTTTAATGTTGATAATGTTAAAGCAGCACCTTTGTACATGTAATAGCTTAGGGTATTTTGGGTTTGGGGTTTTTTTACCTCTGTTAATGGTGAAAAAAATGCTACCTTATGGGTGCTGATAACAGTAATAATGTCAGACGTTTCCTTTGGCTACCTTCAGACACTGAAAACTCTGTATGAAGCATTTCACAGAAAACAGAGTGCAGAGCCCAGACTGGTCATTACTGTGCTTCTCTCCAAGTTTCATCAGTGTACTGTAAATAGAGTGAATTAGCACTGTAAATTAAAAATAAGAGTCTTCATGCTAGGCAGTTATTTTCAGAATTATGTGTATATATATATATTTCCCAAACAAAAGAGGTTTGATGAACTACTTGACTAATGCACAATCATGTTTTACACTTCCTTAGAAATTGTCAATGACAATGACATCTGTTGACTTTGAAACTACTCATAGAAAGGTACTCATTGTAAAGTAACTCTGATAAACACATATTCTTTAAGCTCCAGAAAACCCAAGTATAAATCTCTGTCTAGTTAGCATTTTTATCAAAGTGGGAAATTCCCAATGGTGTTAGATTAAGTACATGTAGTCAGACCAGTACTTCAGCAATTGACATGGCCTAATCTGGTACTGTAACCTACAAGCTATTGGGTCTACATTGTAGAAGATTAAAAAAATAATAATTTAAAGGATTTTATTGGAAAAAAACCTATTTGCTCAAAGAGATGATGTTCCACTAGTATATTCATTGATAGGTAGAGAGGGACATTTCTTTGTCAAACTTGGACATCTAAATTGTGCCTGCTTGTGTCTATACACCCTGAGGAGAAAGAAAGGTCTAGAGGAAGTGTCCAAGTTATTGAAATAAAGAGATTATGTGCTTTTGAAAGCTACCAGAGGAAGACTCATCTCACTGAAGTGATTTTTTGCCTAAATTAGTCATTAATGGACTTTATAGGTGAGGACAGAAAATGACTTGGAATATATGAATAGAACCCTTTGTTTTCAATAGGACAAACTATCACTTAGCTACGTGCCTGTCTAACGTAGAGACATTTAAAGAGAACAAAGTAGACAACATCTTTACTACCTAGAACACAGAAGAGACTCTAATAATAAAAAATAAACTGAATGTAACTGTGAAAACTAGTGGAAATATGGAATCAGAATTTATACATCCTGGACATAACAGATATGTGTACTAAAGAAAGATCTGAAAATTAAAAAGTCTTAATATTAGTCTGAAGGCTACTTCATATGTCACTTGACATTTTTTTTGCTAGAAACACTTTTCATACAAGTTTTCCAGTCTATATACCAGTAAATGAAAAAATACAAGTACCATTTGAATTTTAGCATCCTTAAATCAAACCTGAACATTTCTTTCTTCCTCACGTTTTCATCAGAAGTAGCAGAGCTCTCTGTTATCTCCACTGGAACAAGAGTTAGACTTCCAAAAGCAAAGCATTGTTTTGTTGGGGTTTTTTAATGCCTCTCTCTGTCTCCTATTCTATTTATCATTCTGTCTTTTTTGATGATTTCTCAAGAGGAAAACCTCAGCAACTGATAAAAAAAAAAGAAGACCACAAGTTCCTTTAATATCATAGTAGCAATTTGGGACAGTGAGTGGGATGTAAACCCTTTTGTACAGATTTATGCTGGATTTTTGTTATATTTTTATGTGCTGCTTTTAGCTAAGTCAAGCTGCAGAAATATTGAGCAAAGCAAACATGGAAGAAATGATGACTACATAACTGTTTTTTGCAAATATAAAAAAATAAATCAAATCTATTTTGTTTTTAAGACAACCAGAGAGTAAAACAATGAGTTTTCTATAGATGGATAAGTGTTATGGTAATTTACAGGTGATGATAAAAGTAATAAGAGAAACTGTACATGTACCCTGGAGGGATTTCAGACCTCTGTAATGGGTTGAGAGATATGGTTTAGTGGTGGTGTGGCAGTGTTGGGGTAACAGTTGGACCTGATGATCTTAAAGATCTTTTCCAAGCTAAGTATTTCTATGATTCTGTAAATACCCACTGAGAAACACAACTGAGCACTTCCAGCAGAAAACTGTATACTTGACCAGTTTTGATAGCTACTACTAAATGGTTTGAAAAAATTTCCCAGTGTTGATTCGTAATAAATATCACATCTACACACAAGGTACACTACATATCTTCTAAATATATTTATATTACATAAATATTATCTAAACATGAAAAATGAAACTATAAAGAGTAAAATCATCAGTCTTCCAAGATTTAGGATACATTTCTTTTCAGCTGAAACATAGTCAAATATTTTGTCCATACTAACAGCAGAGGTGCCAGAAATAATCATGTAACCTGTTACTATATTGTGTCTATATTAATCAACATTGAAACCTCTCTCAAGAGAAAAGCGTCTATTTCTCTCATGACTGACAAGGATGAGAAGGTTTTACAAAGTGCAAAGATTCATCTTAATATGCATCTTATTAATGGGTTATTTAAAGAAACTTGTTGCACACATAGCAAACCTTGAAAATGGAATTAGAATATATTGTTTTTATCAAACAGAAATAATGATTTTTTACACACTTTATTAAAGAAGATAAAAATCAAGAGCACTTATTTACCTCTCTAGCTAATGTTTTGGTGTTTTATTTTTTCCTCTGAGAAAGGGGTATATCAACAATCTGTCCTATTGACTAATATTAGTAAGTAATACATTATCTCTCCTTTGTGTATTTCCTTAAAAAAATTAGTATTATCATTACTATTTTTTAAACTGCTATTATTTATTCCTTTATTTTTCCCAGTCATAGAACTATAGTCTGAAGATAAAGTAATGGAAAAGGAATAAAGTAGAGTAGGTAAATGATCACTTTGAAGTGTGAATTTAGTGAGAGAAAATTTCTTTCTCTATGTTTGTGTTGGAGTTGCAAAACCCTCTTGGATTTTTTTTCAAAGCTGATATTTCAATACTGTTGCCAAGAAGAAAAAAATTGCAAGCACAATCTGCTGTTATGAAAACATCACTCTTTTAATTCCAGGCTTGTGTTTAGAGTCCCCTTGGGTGCCATTCTCCCAGCACCATTGGTTTCTCTTCTATTCTTGTGATTTCTGTTGATCGTGTATGCATGGCCTCTACCATCTGCCCACTGTAGGTCAAGGAAATAAGCAGCATTTGTAAATACTTTTTTTGACTTTGACTTGGACAAATAAACAAAAAATCCATGTAAGGTTAAACTTACCAATATTATTCTAGCAGTACTTGTCATTTCTATTTATACTATACAGAGAAAAATCTTAGGAAATGAGATTTTTAAAAACTTTGGATGATATGCCACTGCTAAAGATAATTTTGTTTACAATCTCTTACGTCCAAGTTAAAAAATAAATTATGAAAACTCAAACGATTCTAAGGGGAGAAGAGGAAGAGAAATACAGTCCCATCCATACCATTAGCCAAGATTTATTGGTTAATACCTATACAGTTAGTTTCAATGTGCTTTTTAGACACATGCATATGCACACACGCACAGAGATACAAACACACCCATCAATATGGGCAGATATACATTAAGTATTTACAGTATTTACAGTACCATTCATACCATGTAGGCATAAACTGAAACTGAACTTTAATGTCCAGTGTACTATCTACATCCTTTCCTGTTATCTGTGATAGCTTCCCCAAAGCAGCAATAGTAAAATAGGTTTATCCAGCAGCAGCAGTAACTGCACCTCCAGATCTTCATTGATCCCTACCTTGTTCAGACTGGTATCATCAAAACTGTTCTAGCTCCTAAGCTTATATCTGGTTGATGACTGTAATTGACAGCTATGGTTATATTGTTTCTGATGTCATGATGTGTCTGACTTTTAAGGTCCTGATGTTATCCAAAGCCTGTATGATCTATTTTTAATTTCAGGTTTATAGACAGTTTTTTCTAAACAGAATAAGTAGTTGTTACCTCTCTGTTATTCGATGTATATTTATATTCCAAAATTATTGCAATCATAGGCACTGGAACGGGGTGCCCTGACGGGTTATGAAGTCTCCTTCTCTGGAGACGTTCAAAACCCACCTGGACGAGTTCCTGTGTGACCTACTTTAGGCAGTCCTGCTCTGTCAGGGAAGTGGACTAGATGATCTTTCAAGGTCCCCTCCAACGCTTAAGATTCTGTGATTCTGTGATTACATTACACTATGGCATAACACTGAAGCTTGAAGGAGTTTATCAGACTATAGTTTGAAAAAAAATATCTATACTATTAATTTTCCCCCTCCCCTATCTTCTCTTTTGCTCCTGCTGTGTTTGGGGGTTTCTTTTGATGTAAATTGGCTGATTATATTAATCTTCTTTATGCTGTTTTCATGGGAATACAGGTCTATTGAAAATAAAGGAATAAAGTTCCATTACTTTACTGAAACAATACCAAATTATTTTTATAGATAAGCTTATACAGAATCTTTAAGAACTTATTTCTCTCCTTTTTCTTCAAGGCCTGAAAAATGAAAAAATTAACAAATGGTTAGAAAAGACTGTGGTCCATGAGAAGAAAACAAGTTTACATCCTATGAAGTCATGTTGAATTGCCTTAATTTTCAAGAACTTTTTGTGTAAATATGTATCTAATATCATAATAATTTCGTTCTGATTCACAGAAAGAATTTTTGTGTAGATAGATCTCCTTGCAACAGTAATTTCACACTAATAACAGCAGAAAGTTTGGGTTCAAGTATTGCTAATAGTTGCTCAGTGGAAGCTTTACAAGATCCAGAAGCTTGGACAGCTTCAGATAGCTTCCAATAAGGGTCACCATTGCAGTCTCTCCTGTTACCAAAAAAAAAAAAACACTACACAAATCTAATGGAAATATTTTAAATCTAGTGTTGCCGTTGCGGGCAACACTGCCCGGCAGTCCAGATTGATCTTCCAGCTTACCAACTGCTGAGGGGAAAGAGATCACTGCACATACGGTGTGGATGATGCTCAGTCTCCCCTTTATTGTTTATGTTATGCCCTTATATCTGCTGGCATAAGCACCTCCTCTCTCTCTGCCCCGTGCCAGACCTCTCACTGCCTCTTCACTCCTTGCGTTACAATCTGAGATCTTCCGAAAGCCTACTACAATCTAGAAATCAGGCTTTTAGTGAAAGAATTTGTTATGAACATATTTAGTGATTATGTCCATTTTGATAGAATAAATAACAGAATTCCACATTCTTTTTCCTCCCATTCATTCTTTTGCCTCCCATCACTTTATGAAGATGTCTATAAATTCTCAGCATGCATCCATTCAAATCCACACTCATGAAAACAATATCTCAAGAAAGATGCAACAGCAAATATAACATCAGCTTTTGTCTTATAAGGTGTTTCGATTGCCTTTTGCCTTCATACCAATAAATATGGCAACCCTTTGCATAGCAAACAGACGTTGTGTAGCATCTCTGTCTTTAGTTGAATCATATCTTATGCACATGGAGTGATATATAATGCAGTCACTTAATAGAAATCTTGGTGTAGCACTGTATTTTTTTTTCAAGTAATATTTTTCAAGGCTTTTGAAATAATTTTCTAGTTTTCCTTTTCAGCTTTTTTTTTTAATCTTCTTTTTAAGGCAACAGTAGAGGAAAATTAGCAAAACCTTAGTTACCTGCATCAAAACATAGCACCTTTGTTTGTATTTGCACTCAATACTATAAACCAAGAAATTTCATATTACTTTAAATAACTGTAGACCACAATACAGAAAAACAGTGTGATGCATATATCTTAAAGGTAACTGATCTTCACAGATGACTGTGGAGATGTTCCACTTGGTTTAGCTCTATTTACATTGCTTAGAATTTATCTCTTCATGTGTTTTGCTATTAAAAATGCATAGTAAACTACAGATACGAAAAGAAAGAATTCATTTTACAGTTTTAGTGATAGTGATCTTGCTGTCAAATACAATTTTTTAATTTTTAAGCCTATCATAAGGAATTTCAGTGCTGAATATATTTAATTTTATTTTTCTTCAATTATACCATTTTTTTATTACCGTGACACTGTAATAAGATGATATAGAGGTCTTCTCTGAATGATAGATGTGATATGAAAGCATAACATAGGTGGCCTGGAAAAGGAGCAATTTATGTAACTTGAATCCCTTAGAAATTAGATTTAATTAGTCAAACAGAATTGTTCTGAAGATAAGGGAACTTCATGGGATATTTTATCCTTTCCTGTAGCAACTCTAAACCCCAGATGCATTCCTTTTCATCCCATCTTGTTACTCTAGTAGAAGGAAACCATTTACCTTAGTCTAGGTATAAACCATGGGTATCTGAAGTTAGATAAGATGGATTTCTCCGTGATGAATTCACCATGTACTGTTATGTTCCTAGCCAAAACTAAGGTTTCAAATGACATCAGTCATGATTTATCACTTTTGTTTGTTTTATTTCATTATAAGTAAAAATCTTTCCTAAAGAACTGCAGGATATTATTGATAATTTATCACTGGTTAAAAGAAGGAGAAATAAAAATGTTTAGATGCCATTTTGGGGTTCTTTTGTTTATTTGTTTGTTTTTTAAATATTATATTTGTGCTGATCATCCTAAAGTCATTCTATAATTGAGAAAAATAATTTTTTGTTATGCTTTATTTATGATATCTTTAGATGCTTCTCATAAGATGAGCTGAGTGTATAAATAAACATCTGGGTATATGAATTTCATCTGGTATATGTTAGTGAATAACACATGCACAGGCAGGAGAGAACAGAAGAAAGTGTTACATAGGTATTCATGGTAAACTTGTGTGGAAATACAGGAAAGCTGGTCCAAAAATCATGGAGGGCAATGGGTAGGTGGTCAATGAGAACTGCAAGATTTTGATCAAAATGTTTAAGTACCCATACACTGCAGAACTAGTGTGCCATCAATAGAGGTTACAGGTGCAAGAATAAAAACAAACAAACAAACAAAAAGTTGGTAAATTTTGTAAGAACAATCATTGGTTTTTGATGGGGTGTTTTTTTTTTTGTCAAAAAAAGATGGCTTTTATGGCTCTGGTTCTACTGTTTTTGTGGTCAAGGCCAGAAGTTTGCTTCTCCTTTTCCTGCAAATAATTAAACTGTTGATTTCATGGCACAGTCATGGCACTGTCCTTTTACAGAGGACAGTGTGAATTTGGCAGAATCAAGAGCCTAGGTAAAACAGAGAGATGAGTCCAAATACAGACTTCAGCTAACTTCATTATATAATTCAAATATGTATTGTAGTGTATAAAATGCAAATGAAACTTTCTATCCTTATAAATGTTGGCTAATTTGAAGTAAAAAGCACACTTCAAAATCAGGATGCTCTAAAGGATCATATGGATTATTACTGATTTGCTACTGATATATTCCCACAAGGACTTCTTCAAAGGAGAAAAGAGAATCATTGATCATCAGGGCTCATAGTGACATCTATATGAAACTGCTGTAAAGAAAATACAAATAATCTTTTTAAAAGCCCAAAACACCAAAATCACCTTATATTAGGCTTTGAAAAAAGACCTTAGACTCAGCACATAATTAGGAGAAACTGCTTGAGCTTGCAAATGTCTCAAATAGACATTAGGTAATGCATTAATTCAGAAAAAAATATCCAGGAAAAATAAGTTAAATACTGATAATTTCAATTATTGGAGTGAAATAAGGCAAAATTTAGCAATCTTGATTAAATTTCTTTTCAAATTTAACCCAAATGATTAATATTTTAAAGCTAAAATAATTAGTTATTTTAAATTTATTAAACTCTTTTTTTTTTTCCCCCCATCTGACTGCATTTCTCTCTTTCAATCTCCAAAATCCACTGTTGTAATTTCAGGGTCAGATCTCACTCAGGCTTATGACTCCATTTGCTATAGCTGAATAAAGACAAATCAATGTTTTATCGTTGCTTTCTGTTCTTTAGTTGCTCACTAGAACAAAGCTGTCAAGCATACTGCAGGAATTCCAGAGTATTTCTCTTGGCAATTCATTTCCAGTAGTTGATTCTACAACGCGTTAGTTATATAGTTGTGACATGTTTGATCATACCCAAATCCCCATCACTACATCACATATATCTTCTTTATCAATACTTTTCTATTTTTCAGATAATTTTCTGGTTTTGTCATTTTTTTACAGATCAGTTGCTATTTCAACAGACTTTATAAGAACTGAGGGGACTATTGTGACCACTTCATATGCTGGTCTATGAAGTATGAGAGGCAAGATTTCTCTGAATTATCTGACCTTTGTGCTGAAATATGCCTGTAGTAGACTAATACTTAAGCAGTACTTAAATCAGCAGGTTAGGGCACTACTTTAATCTTTCAGAACACATGTAGACATCAAATCCTTTTTTCTAAGCTCATATACTTTGATTTTTTTATTATTATTATGCAATGTGTATGTTCTCCTCAGAAGGACAATAGATTATCTAATATTAAATCTGCACGGAAATATTTGTTCAATCAAAATTTTTAAATTAAATAATATCCCAATCTGAATCTGAAACTATACAGACAAATTTGTGTGAAATGGGGAAATTGTAACTCATTTTCCAAATGAAATTTAATTTCTTAATCTTTCACATTAAAGATAAATTAATTTTCTCGACTCACAGTTTAAACCACAGATGTTTCAGTCTCATAGTACCAGTTGTGAACTTCATCATCAGTTATTGCATGAAACTTTCTTATTATTTTGTCCTAAGACTACTTAATTTTTTAAACTCTCAGAATTCCAACAAGAATCATGCCTAATTTAGAAGAGTCAATAGACAACAGAATCAATTTAACATCAAAGTCTGATGTTTAGGTTTCTATTTTAATTGTATCTTGAAGCAAAGACTAGGAGAAAGAAAATTTGCTGATTGCTGGCTTTTGTTGAACGTTAAGATTACACTTCGTTGACCAGTACATAAATTTCTACAAAACTATTGTTTTCTTTATACATGTAGCAGCCATATTTTAAATCTAAGTGGTATAAATTCCTCAGTGGTATTATCTTAGACTTTCTATCTTGATTTAACAGTGTACAAGTGAGTCTGTCTCTTTCATATGCCATTTCATTCACAGTGGATGTATTACACAATTATCTGTGCAGTTGTAAAATGAATTACATAGTTACATAATGTGTCAGAATTTGAACCATATACTTAAGCACTGAAAAATGTCTCCATATTAAACTTTTCTGACTGTCCACCATTTTGCTCAACACCAGAAATTTGTCATTTAGTGCATACTCACTGCGATCCAGCTTGGTCAACTTGATAAACTGCTATGATGAAATTACGAGCTTGATAGACAAGGGCAGAGCAGTGGATATTCATAGAATCATGGAATGGTTTGGTTGGAAGGCATCTTAAAGATCATCCAGTTCAACTCCCCTTCCCATGAGCAGGAACAACTTTCACTAGATCAGGTCGCCTAAAGCCCCATCCAACTTGACCTTGAACACATTCAGGGAGGGAGCATTCACAACTTCTCTGGGTAACTTATTCCATCACTGTCACTCCGTGATAAAGTGTCCCTCCCCATATTTCATGTAGGTCCCTTAAGGTACTGGAATTCTGCTATAAATTCTCACTGGAGCCTTCTATTTTTCAGGCTGAAAAACTCCAACTCTCTCAGCCTGTCTTCACAGGAAAGGTGGTCCAATCCTCTGATCATCTTCATGACCGTTTTCTGAGTCCACTCCAAAAAGTTTGTGTCCTTATGCTGGGGTCTCTAGAGGTGAATATTGCATTCCAGGTGAGGTCTCAATAGAGTAGAATAGAGGAAGACAATCACTTTCCTTGACCTGCCACACATACTTCTTTCATTGCAGCCCAGGGTGAAACTAGTTTTCTGGGCTGCAAGCACATCTTGCTGCCTCAAATTTAGTTTCTCATTCACCAGGATCACTATGTTCTTCTCTACAGAGATACTCTTAGTCCTCACATCGCCTAGCCTGCATTTGTGCTTGGGATTGCCGTGACTGAGGTGTAGAACCTTGCACTTGATCTTGTTGAACTTCATGAGGTTTGCACAGACTCACCTCTCAACTCTGTAAAGGTACTTCTGGATGGCATCCCTTCTCTCTAGAGTATCAACCAAACTGTCAGCTTGGTGTCATCTGCACGCTTGCTGAGGATGTACTTGATCCTACTATCCACATCACCGACAAAGGTTAAACTGCACCAATCCCAATACTGACCCCTGAGAAACACCACTCATCATTGGTCTCCAGTGCCATATTTCTGGTCATCTTAGTATATTGATCAATCTTTTATGTCCTAATACCATCTAGTTTCAAAATACTATACAAATTATTAAGCAATGAATTAGAAGGATTCAGGATACTGTGAGGGTGAGGAGATGTCTTTCTCTTTTTTTTTTTACTAGCCTTTTCTTTATCTGCAGAGATAATTTGATCTTTTATCAAGAACAGGAGCTTGGGCCTTCCCCTGAAGGTTATCACTCATGCTGGAGACTATAGCACAGAAATGTGAAAATCTCCGCAAAGGGAGTCCTTTTGCTATGAGAAACACTATCCTAGTACAGATTAATTCTTCTCCTAATATTTATTGATTGCACATTGATTTTCCAGTTCCAACATTTTGCCAGAAATAAGAAGAAATAGTGCACCTGGGATTCTGTAGAACAAAGGGAACTAATTAAATTTTCCTGTCCTTATTCCTAACATGGTGGAAAAACTAGTTACAGTGTCATGCTTAAAGAAAAAATGTAAGAAAAGCAAAATATAATATAACAGGCTTGAGATTTGAGGGATTCCATATGGCAAGGTCAAACAAAATGAAGCAAAGACATGAAGTTAACAGCAAATGTATCTTAGCTACTTCAGCAATATGTACACCAAAATATTTTATCCACTGGAAATCACATAACGCAGGACTGCATAGCTAGTAATATATTGTCTGATTTCAATATGCATCCATTTTGTAAACTAGATGTTGATATTCTTGTGATATACTTCTGAAGGTATACTGAAAATATTTCACTTTGTACTTACTGTATCTTCCCTGTGCTTCAGCTAATATATAGCCCATTGCATCAGACTTTTTTTCTTTCTAGATGATTCATCGCATTAAATTTTAGCCTTTGATGTGGACTCTACACAAGGGACCTCTAAAAAATCTTATCAAGTAATGTTTACTACACCTCTCCATCATTCTGGCAGCTTGATTTACACTAAATCCCAACAAATTAGTAAGACATGACCTTTAGTTTAAAAAAAAAATACAAGCCCACAACCAAATTGTTGTGCTAATCAAGCTGTATTCTTTCTGAATTTTCACTCTTAAAATAGTTTCTCTTAGAACTACCGTGAATTTTGCTGTGAGCATATCTATACTTTTTGAAATATAAGTGGTTTTTTTTTTCAGATTATGATATTACGTCTGCTCAGAACTCTTGCAAACTTCTATAGATTCAATAGGAAATAATAATCCAGATTCAAGGGTTTCTTTTCCTAACTGTTCACTTTGTTCTGTGGTAAACACATGTATAAAGTAGCCTAAAGTATCGATCATGTATTTTCTTGTAGCTTATCACTTATCTAAAATCATGTATGTGCATAAATATGTAAATAAATATGTTAAATAATGTATAGAATGTCACTGCCATGAAAGATTTTTTTTTGTGGACTGGTTGTTTGGGTTCTCTTTAACAGTGTGTCTATATATCATTAATTAACATGATACACTGTCATAAATCCATTCTTATATTATTTTTCTCCTCTTTGAAGTTATCACTACAGTAAAAAAAAAAAAAAGTGTATAATTGTTTTGCAATAACAAACTGGTAAGCATACAACGTGTTCTCTCTATGAACAGTATTCATGGTACCTAGTCATTGCATTCTGCTTTTCCTCCTTGCATAGTGAGAAACGTTGTACTGGCAGGTCATACTACTGTCTTCCTGTATGTATAACTGACATAAATCACAGAGGGTTAATTTGCATTTTCTGAGGTGTCTTATCAAAGCAATGATGGTGAAAGTATTTCAAGGTGCTACAACCTGGCTTTTCTTTGTTTCTTTGACAATGTTCTCTCCCTTGCAGAGAAGACAGCAACAGCTTCATTTTTCCCTTACAGCCACTTAGATAGATCATTAGGAGATGATTAGCAGCAGACCAAGCAGGTTATTGTGGAATATGTGAAAAGTCAGTAAAGACCTGTGATTATGCAATTGAATTGGGTTACAAACCAGAAGCCCAAATGTAAAGTTTCCCTTTGTGACAACTACAAATCTGTCCTCAGTGATGAAGGATTCACAGCACTAAACTTGTATATATTTATTTTAGGGACTCTTTTTTTTTTTTTTCCCCAAAACACACACAGAGCAGTTGCTGCTGTATTTCTGAATTAGAAAATTGGTTATACTGAGAAGTATGACACTTTAATCAGTTCAATTTACTCAATAATGATTTAGCATACTCTAATTTGAAGCCCAGTATAAATATTTCCATTTCTAGTTTTCAGATTGATGATATTTTCATCATTGAATGATTCTGGTTTATACATAGTGGCTCTTCCTTTACTGGAAAGAAGTTCAGAACAAGCTGTTCATGTAGCTCTTTAAAGAAAATGAGACAAAATATTATTTTACTAATGCTTGGAATATACACCCATGTATAGCAATAGCACTACTGTTATCTATGCAGTTTTCTCAGGAGTTGAAAGTCTCATGATTAGTGTTTTGATGACCTTACAAACATATTATATATATTCCTTTTTATCGGTTATTTCATTTATTCTTCTCATTGCAGTAAGAAATAAATATCACAGAGTAATTCCTAAATGGTATAGCTTACTATACTCTTTGGACTATATTCTTTTGTAAGCCTTTTTCTTTTAGATATTACAGACATGGGCAGATTCCTGATGCTGCAAGTTGTTCTGTAAGTTACTCTGGACTTTTTTTTGCATTTGTTACAGGAAAGATAATCAGTATACAGCTTCCCTTTTATTTTTTTCTTTTGAGTATTGACAGTCTTGCACTTTGAATCTGCTACCACTTTGCTCCTTGATGTCCTGATAAAATTTTATCTTCCTAGAGGTATTTCAAGTCTTGTGCAGTATATCTTTTTTATTTTTATTTTCATACCACAAAGGGTAACGTGACACATGTGCAAGAGCTTTATTAACAAGAACACTGTTAATATTTCCGTTTCAATACTGTTGTAGATATATATGCAGCATAGCATTAGATATTCAAAATACTATCCCAGCATGATCTAAGCTTATCATGCATGATATTACAGAAGGCACTTGATGAGTATGCATTCCCTTTCTAACAATTTCCATACATGATAAAGGAAACTGTGAAAAATCAGAAAAAAGACTAAATATATTTCTCTAACCTACTTGACCTGATTTTATCAAGAGCTCTTATTAAGCTACTGCAGCTCAGATCTGTCAGAAATTCAGTTGAAAATCTCAATTCATTTTCTAAAAGAAATGCATTGAAATAAATACAGCAATATGAAATATTAGAAAATGTCTAGAACTAGACGAATAACTGATGGACTATTTCTATTTCTTGGATTCCAAGGAGTTTTTGGAGAAAAGGCTGCATCAAAGAAAATAATGTGGCTGAACTTCTTTCTTAATGCAGCTACTGATCTTTACTTCTTGTCAGTGTAGATGAAACTCAACCCTGTATTTATTTGCTTTCTAAAAGGTGTCACAGAAGTCAATACGCTTGCTGACATATAGGAGGAAGGCTGGATTCATTTTTAATTGCATGGTGAGAGTTGACAATATAACTTTCTCATCGAATATGGTTTAGTGAACTCTTTGAACATGACGGTACAGAAAAAACATGCAGTGAAAAGTCATACAAACCAGTTGTTACATAACCTGTATAACAATATGAGACATTTTTCAAAGGAATTTATTGAAATGTGCAATAGCAGCTTTTACTGCTCTTACAGTGCCTTATGCAGTTGTACGTATTGTGGACAGCAGTACTAGAACATATTCTGCTATTTCAAAATAAATTTGCATGGATAGGAATTCTATAAGTAGTTTTGTCACCCGAAGTCCAATTGGATGAGATTTACAGTCTAAATTTCCACAAACAAGAGGCAGGATAACCTTGCCTAATTTCCTGTACTTAGGATGGTACTCAGCTTATCAAAAGTAGATATACCCCATGTAAAAAATGTGATAATTTATATACGTCTATTAATTCAGAAATCTCTAAATGTGTACTGGAGATGATTAGGTTAACTGATAAAAGGCTTGAGTCTGCACATGTAAAGGAGCACACAAGAACATTCAAGGGCAGCAGAAACAGAATAATCCAATAAAAAAAGTGAGTAACCCATCCCAGCTAGTCTCATGACAGCCACAGGAAAGCCATCACCCCTGATAAGTCTGGGTATGAAACCCTCTTGGAAACATATACTCAGACTTGCTACCGGTCAGATATGGAGGCATGACCAGGCCTCTATTGTCCTGAAGGATTTGGCAATCCTTCACAAGAAAAAATGAAGTTTTATAGAAAATACCTATTTTCCTATCTAAATTAATACAATTAAAACAAATTAAATAAAAATGCAAGATAAACATCTCCATTTTTATTTTCATTCTCTATAAAGCATGAATGCTTAGATAATTCAACTGCAGAATACCACATTTAGATGCCAGCAATTAGGTGAGATCCCTGTTTCCAAAGCTACAGTTCTACCTCTGTAGTGTAGACTTTCATCTCCCCCATACTCTGTAAGAGATATATTTCCAAAATGTAATTACCTACAACACTTTGGGTGACTGGTCTTCCAGACACTCCTATTCCTTCCCTTTGAGGATGAAAGTAGCCTAAAAAAAATTTCTTTATTCCAGGTACTAAGTCAAATTATTGCTCAGACTGCTAGTTTTAAAATCTACTAGTTTTTCATGTGTCCTTTAGTACTTTGGCATACTGTCTAGTCCTATTTTCTATAACTCCGTTTTAACAACTAGTTAAGATGCTGCCTTACTTAATATTTCATTATTAATTCATTTAGCTATTCCAGAGTTATTATTTTCTTAAAAGAAAATAATTTGAAAGAAGGAACTCTAATGATTATTCACCATCATCTAATGATCTGAAATCATGAAACTCAGCAACAGCATTGAAATTTTCCAAGAAATAATGTATACATTTTATGTCTCCTACAATGTGCTAAATAAGAATGAGATGTTGAGAAATTATTTTTATTTTTGTTGTGATTGTTTGTTTCTAAACACAAAGTTTAGTATTTTGTTTTGAATATAAAATGAAGATATCCAGATGTGTACGTTTTTTATTAAGCAACTGTATTTTCTCTGTATCCCTTGTGTTCCATTAGTTCATTCACTCTTTATCTCTAGTTGCATTCCTTTGTTAGAGCAGAACTAAAATTAGACTGTAACATAGAGCAAAAGGAGGTCTTGACATGCCTCTTTCCTTAAGCGGTAATACAAAGCTCAAAGTAAAGAGGATAAAACCAGAGGTCCATTTATCCCATTATTCTATTTGTGAACAATGGCTGAATAGGAAAATGAAAATGGAAAACAGGAAATATAAATATAGAGAGAATATCAAACAATCTTCCCTTTTGTACAATCTCACTGCTTCCAGCAGTCAGTATCTTAAGCATTGCCAAAGCGTCAGTTAACTTTATATCATAGAATCATAGAATGGTAGAAGTTGGAAGGGATCTTTAGAGACCATCTAGTCCAACCCCCCTGCTAAAGCAGGTCCACCTGGATCAAGTCACACAAGAACTACTCTGTAACTACTATGTAATTTTGACTGCAGTTATGACAGTTTATTTATGTCAATAGAAGACTCACTGCGTAGTAGCAGTGAAACTGGGCTTAGTAACCTTTAGACATCTTCGTTATAGAGGATGACACGAACATAGATGATTGTTATAAGACAAATTGCATAGTTATTTTAGATATACAGCAATTCTCTGTCTTGGAGCTTGAAAATTTCCAATATCCTGGATGTGGAGATATTCAAGGGCTTCCAGACTTTCTGATGTCAACCAAGAGCTGAGTTCCCTTTGCAGACTGAATCTCCAAAGAATAACTTTGCCAGATTTCTCAAAATAGGCATATAAAATCATGTGCTGTTCCTATACCAGAAACAGTCTTGGAATTGGATCTTTGTACTGATACTAAGCAGTCCCAGTCCCAGTCATGCATCTTGTGTAGGCCAGTTTGCACTTTACTAAGGAGTCTCTGGGTCAGATACCACTTAAAAAAGATGTTTTGGATGCAGTCAGCCTGCTTTGGAGAACTGAACTGCATGAACAATGATGATTCCATGAGGGCTGACCTCATTTTCTGAGAATAGTCCCACATGCCATCTTCTTGAGCTTTTGGTTCTACTATAAAATAGAATTTATTTTTCTTTTGTTTTTTCTACTGTGAATGAAGGAATTGAAAAGAGGATAGAAACAGTGGCCTGATATACGTGCCCAGATCAACCAAAAACCAAAACTGTAAGGACAGACTAAGTTGT
Source organism: Urocolius indicus (assembly GCA_013401255.1). Classification (NCBI taxonomy): domain Eukaryota; kingdom Metazoa; phylum Chordata; class Aves; order Coliiformes; family Coliidae; genus Urocolius; species Urocolius indicus. The sequence continues at coordinate 12,200 of WBNH01003625.1, read as the reverse complement.
AGGGAGTTTGGCTTTCAGTGCTAATGGAAAGTGGCATTATTAAAGAGTAGTGTAGGGGAAAGGGATCTGGGGGTCCTGGTAAACAGCAGGATGACTCTGAGCCAGCAATGTGCCCTGGTGGCCAAGAAGGCCAACGGCATCCTGGGGTGTGTTAAAAGGGCTGTGGGTAGTAGGTCAAGAGAGGTTCTCCTCCCCCTCTACTCTGCCCTTATGAGACCACATCTGGAATATTGTGTCCAGTTCTGGGCCTCTCAGTTCAAGAAGGACTGGGAGCTGCTGGAGAGAGTTCAATAAAGGGTCATCAAAGTGCTGAAGGGAGTGGAGCATCTCCCTTATGATGAAAGACTGAGGGAGTTGGGGCTCTTTAACTTGAAGAAGAGGAGACTGAGGGGTGATCTCACTGATTTTTACAAATATGAAAAGGGTATTAGGAGGCTAGAGCCAGGCTCTTCTCAATGGTGTCCATTGATAGGACATGGGGCAATGGGGACAAGGTGGAACATAAGAGGTTCCAAAGAAACATAAGGAAAAAATTCTTCACTGTGAGGGTCACAGAGCACTGGAATGAGCTGCCAAGATGGATTGTTGAGTCTCCTTCTCTGGAGACATTCAAAACCCACCTGGATGTGTTCCTGTGTGACCTACTCTAGGTGGACCTAGTCTGAGAGAGGATTGGACTAGATGATGAGGTCCTTTCCAACCCTTAACATTCTGTGATACTGTGATTGTGTGATTTTTTTTTTAGGCAATATGTTTATGCAGTCATCTCTAATGCCTAATAGATTTTCTTTTTTTAATTCAATGTTATTTCTCCCACACACTATATTTATTTGATAAAATGAGAATGACTTTTTAAATTTTAGTTTAATTGTGTAGTGCAAAAAAAGGAACTTGTTCACTGCAAATGTGTTAGCTAAACTGTGCGCATTTAGGGCTCAGTCTTTGGGTTCTTACAGTCACAGTTCAATGCAAATGGTGCTGCTAAAAAAACTGAACCTTTGGGGGAGTTGGAATTATGGTTAATTTTCAGCCAAATTATTTACCTGATATAGCTACCAGCAAGGCCTTGAGAATACCAGTGTCTGCACAAGGGAAACAGTGGGTAAGTAAAACTATTTTAGTAAGAAACTCTTACTTACAATAAATAAGATATTTAAGAATACAGATTAAAAAAATAATGGAAAAATGTGTCTTACATTTCAGAATTTGTATTTTTAATTTATCTTCTTTTTCCAGAATCAAAATCTTAATATTTCAAAGTTTTAACACTATAAATCACATTTCAGATTTGAATTTAAGTTAGTTCACAGTTTATCCTTTCAATTTTCTCATAGCTATTATGTCTGTCAAATGTATAGAAAGTTGTGGGTAGCATTTCATTGTTTGTTCTCATTTTCCTTCCTATCCACTCGCTTCATAGGAGACAACAAACAAATAACAGCTCCACTACATCTTACAGTCTGATCCAAATAGGTTGTCACAGCAAGGGAAAAATCTTACAATTGTGAAAAGTTAAAACAGGTTTATGATGATTCCTCAGAGTATATTAAAACACTATTCTAATGATCCAAATTCCAGTATATTAAATGATACATATATTTCATAAAATGCCACTTATTTTATATACTTACAGATATATATAGTTATATAGGTAGATGGGAAAATACATTAGATTATGTTATTGTGATATTATTATAACTGAAATTCAAGTGTTTCCTTACTTCTAAGTGCATAACTCCATAGTCTTAATGTTTTATTAAGGTGCTTTATTGCATTTAATAGATCATCTTGTGCACAGATAGGGCATTGAATTACACATTCAGTAAATAAACAGCTTGTTATTTATTGATTCAATAAGATCACCTTTAACCTGCTTTCCTTCAAGCAGTCTGATTAGATCTGGCTTTAGAAGGCATTCAGCTTGATGTTTGGTGCTCATATTTTAGCAGTGGGGTAGATAGCTCCCTTTAGTGGATAGTGGAGCTTGTAAAATAGGTGACTGTAAAGTTTAGCAACACTAATTCCCAAACATAGTTTCTTCAAAATCCCAGTGGTAAGGTGGCTAAAGGACAAACTGATTTCTTCTATTACCTAAAAGCATTACATTTATTATTTTAAAATGAGAAGGCAACTAGTGGCATTTAATTTACATTTGGCAAACCTGGAAAATAATTATTATGTATAAGTTAAAAGTATACTCAGAACATTCCACATTACTTGATTTTATAATCTCACAGGTCATTTATATACAATCATGTGGTGCCTTGTTTTAACAAGACCACTATTTTCTTCCTGTGAAGACTGGAAGAAATAAAGTTTTATTTAATACTGAGAAAACTCTTTCATAAGATTATTTTAAAAATGTATTCCTTGAATGTAGTCCAGTTCTGATCAAAACAGTAATATTAGGAGATTCCAAAGAAAGTCAAAATGAAGTGAATTAAAAACCTCTTGCTAATGGAGCCTACATTTTGTTTGGTCAGCTTCTCAGTCTTGTTGGACTATTTTAATTTTACTTGGAATTAGAGAAATGCGTGTGTACAATATGTCTACATAAATATATACATACATTATTTCAATTTGTGGTCAGTTTTTGTAGATATAGTGCTTTCATGTGCTTTATTGTTATATTTATCTTTTACTGAAAGCAAGCCACATTCAGTACTGGATTGGATATAGCAGCTTTTTTATGGTGTTTTCAGACTCACTTTCTGATTAGTGACAAAGTTTCACAGATGCAGCAATGTAGACTCCCTGGAGGGCATTAAATAGTATTTTCCTTTTACTCATAGCTATGTAGCCAAAGACCTGCTCTTTTTACGTATTTTTTCACAGCTCTCCAGGCAATTTTTTTTTCTTTTTTTCTGGTCATTGTAACAAAAATTTCTTTAAGAAGGTTTTTAGATATCTTTTCTTTCATATATCCCAGGAAACAATAGTATTAAAAAAAATTAAATTGAAATCTGTAAGCCTTATCACAGTTTTAGAAATAAATAATAGCAAATCTGAAAATAATCCAATGAAAGATATGTCAGCACTGTTATAGGAAGACGGTTTTTTTTGTGTTATCTGCAATGTGTCTCAGTCTTAATGGTGCAAAACCTAAATATGTTGGCTAGAAAATATTCAGAAGTATGAAACATTTACTTTGTGATAGCTTTAAATTTAGAAAGTCTTTTGTAAAGGTGGAAGGTGGAAGCTAAGTGTTTGATTGGCATTAGAGCAGAATTTTTTCTAACATGCCAGAAGACTGAATGTCATGGGTTTGTGTGGAGCCAGTTTTTGCTTGGTAACAGGGGAAAGGAGCTGCAGTAGTGGTGTCCATTAAATAGTTCTCGAAACATCCCCTGGCTCTGAGGTAGACTCATCTGCAGCCTGGCTAGGCCAATCTGGTGTCTCTGCAATCACTATTTAAGGGAAACCTGAGCCAGAAGGGGAGATGGAGGAGTGTTGCACGATGGATTTAATCATGCAGACCCCACAGTCAGAGAAGGAGGAAGGAAGGAGGAGCGCCAGACCAGAAATTCTTCTTCAACCTGTGGCAAGAGCACAGGCTGTACCCCTGCAACCCATGGAGGGCAATGGCAGGACTGAGAGCCATCAGCAGCTCCAGGTGCGTGCATTCGGACAGACAAGAGACTCTGTGAGGTGGCAGCCACGGTGCAGGTTGTGCTGGAGAGTCTGCAGGCCACAGAGACCCATACAGGAGGCAGAAAGGAGCTGTAGCCCTTGGGATGAATGCCATGTCAGAGCAGCCCACGTAGGGCTGCCCAGTGTGTGAGGGGCCCTGCTGTGGAGCAGGAAGAAGCAAGGAGGAGTTCAACTGCCTTGAGGAGAGACAAGCGGTAAGAGCCATTGGGAAAGGACTGAGTTAAATCCCCATTCCCAGTCCCTCTGAATCACTCAGAGGGAAAGGAGGTAGACACACCAGGATCAGAGCTCTGAGCCTGGGAAGAAGAGAGGGATATGGGGAAGGTAGTTTTAAGGGACTGGCTGTACTCTTCATTATCATACCACTCTGGTATATTTTGTGTTTATTATGTTTTTGCTTGGTGATAGATTAAATTAATCTCTATTTTATTCCCCAAGTTGAGTAGTCTTGTCTGTTTTGCCTGGGACTGTAAGTGGTAAGTGAGCCCTCTCTGACCTTAAAGAGTTCCAAAGACTCTCTGTACTTTTCTCTTCCCCATCCAGTTGGGAAGCAGAGGAGTAAACGAGTGGTTGATCATAGTCTTTAATTCCTGGATGGACCTAAACCATAACGTTGAAATAATACCTTCAGGTAAGTAATCTAATTGTAAAGTGGCTTGAAAAATATTAAACCCGTGTTTGGAAGGTGATGAAAAAAGCAAGTCCAGCAAATATCATGTTAACACTACCAGGAGAGAAACAAATAATTTTACAGTATATTGTCTATATAAAAAAATTATTTTTATTAATCAGTAAGATGTTATTGCCTGTTTCCTTACATTTTCTAAAATATTTTTAATATTTGGATATAAAATTATTTGAAATAATATACAACTTTTTTGAACAGTTTGTAGTAGAAAACTGAATCCAGGGCAAACAAAGAAACCTGAAGCTTGAGAAAACAAAAGCCACACAACTGAGTCTATATGATGTTTGATTCAGAGATGTTCTTTCTCGCTGGTGTTTGCAAGTATTAGCTGGCAGTTCTGAGTCATCCTGCCTGGTAGACTCAGCTAAATTAACAGTTAGGTTGTGTTCTTTGGCCATGAGTTGCTTTAAAAAGTAAGAGGTAGAAAGATCAATCTTGATCCTCATCTGTTACTCATGTCTAAAGGTTACCTAATAAATTCCTGTCTCTCAAAATCCTTCCATATATTGGAATTGTGAAGGGAAGGGACATAGCACAAGGTATAAATGTGGTGCCAGCAAAACTGGATAATACAGAAGCATGGTAAAATACTTTCCCAAAGCAAACGAAACTATTTTCTTCATTCCTAGAGAGGTGTTAAAGGATGTTAAGAGTAGGGTCAACTCCCCCAGCTGCTACGATGTAGAGCTTCTCTGGTCCAGTGCAAACAATGGAGTCCAGCCTGGGAACCCAGACCTCTGCCTGGGCTGAGTGACACAGCTGATGCTTTTCCATTTGAAAGTTTAACCACAAGCAAGGCTAAGTAGAAATCCCAGAGCCACAGACACAAGGACATACACAAAACACTGACACAAACACTTGCCACAGACAAGATCCTACCTTCAAAAGTCAGCATCTTCATACAAGACTCACAACAGACAAGCTCTGCCAGCCACGTCTCTAACTCCTCTTGGACTGGTAGAGGCAGAGGATCACTAGTGCAGCACGGCACTCTCCAGATACACAAGCACATCGACAGTTGTCAATCCTACTAGCACTGTCAAGGCCCTTCCACTGGCCCACACCCTTGCCTGGATCCCAGGCCACCTTATCAACCTCACAGGTCCCCCATTCACCTTTTGCTTCAGCTGGGTGCTTGCTGCAAACACACAGCGCTCACACATTCACCCCACAGGCACTCCACACTCGTGGATTCTTCCAAATACCAGCACAGATCCTTTGCCCACCTGATACACCTTCCCAAACCTGAGCTTCCTGCTCACTGTTTGGACCAGCCAGTGAATACACAAGTACACCTGTAGTGGTTTTGGCCTGGGCCAGGTTTTTTTCAGTAGCGGGGGGCTAAAGCAGTGGCTTCTTTAAACAAAGAGAGTTGCCAGAACCTTCCCCTGTAGCTGACAGGGTTGGGGCCAGTCAGTTTTAAGCTGGACCCTGCACCTGACCCAGGCCTGGCCAATTAGTAGTGGAGGTAACGCCTCTGTNCAGGACCTGGGAGTCCGTGGGGGAGGTGCCCACGCTGGAGCAGGTTTGCTGTCAGGACTTGTGATCCCGTGAGGGGACCCAGGCTGGAGCAGCCTGTCCCTGAAGGACTGTCTCTCCCGGTGGATGACCCACGCCGGGCAGTGTGTGAGGAGCTGCCCCATGGGAGGGCCCATGCTGGAGCAGTTCATGAGGAACTGTCTCCCGTGGGGAGGAACTCCACAGTGTAGCAGTGGGAAGTGTGAGGAGGCCTCCCCCTGAGAAGCAGCAGCGGCAAAGTCCATCTGTAATGAACGGACTGCAACCCCCATTCCTCATCCCCTGCCTGCTGGTGGGGAAGGAAAGGGAGTCCTGGGAAGTGGAGGGGTGGGGGGAGGTGTTTTAAGATGGTTTTATTTCTCGTCTCCCTGCTTTTATTGTTTCTTTAATAGATCAAACCTTTTTTTCTCCCTAAGTTGTTTTGCCCATGATGTTAATTACCAAGTGATCTCTCCATCCTTATCTCAACTCATAAGCAGTTTGTTATATTCCTCTCTCTCTCTCCTGTCCAGCTTAGGAGGGGGAGTAATATTATGACTGGGTGGACATTGGCCAAAACCACCACAATACCCCACACGCACTTGATTTGGGAAAGACAAACGATTGCCTCCATCAGCCAGGACCATGAACATGGGCTGTGACCTGTGTTGCCACTCCAGCTGCTGGCATTGAGCCCATCACTCACCTCACTCACCTCAATCTCTCCCAGAAACTGATTTTGGGAATACACACCTTTTCAACCCCGGTGGTTAGAAGTTTTAAAGACTCACATTTGCTCCAATAGCTGATAATAGGATTTTCACTCATTTCAAAAGGTAACATCACAGGCCAGGTGTACCCACACCACCATAAGACAGTTACTGGTAAGAGTTTTATCTCCATCACAAAGGTCTTTCAGCAGCTGGAATGGACTCCTTGCATTGCACTCACTCTCTTTCACTGACACACACACATCCACAGCCCCATTTGATACCCTTTTCTGTCTATTCCTCTTTTGTTCCTCTCTGCTCCACATTTCCCTGCACATTGTCTCAATAGTTGGCACAGTCCCAGCAGTCCCTTCTAATATCCTAGACCCTCGGGTTTTCATCCTTATCTTTTGCAAAGTCCTGGTTAGCCTGCAGTTTCCTGATATCTTGGTTAGCCTGCAGTTTATTGATAGCCTATCAATTAGTGCGACTTATCAGGTTTGTTGCTGATTACATTGTTAATGCAAATCGTTATAGTTAGGGAAAGGAGGGTTGTCTCTTTCATTTTCTTTATCCTCCCAGATGAAAACATAAACATTTTCACACTCCGTGTTTCCTTAAAATTAGTGTGGCTGACCAGGTTTGTTCTTAACATGACATCACTTTTCATTTCTTGTTCTCTGAATATTCTGGTTTGTTACTTCTTTGAAATATCCTTGAAGATCCTTGAAGAAGCACACAGTGTCCTTCCACATACACAAAAAGTTCCATTTTAACATAAGAAAAAGCTGTTTTATTGTGAGGGTGATAGAGCCCTGACACAGGCTGCCCAGAAAGTCTCCTGTGGAGTCTCTTTCTCTGGAGGTACTTCAAAACCTACCTGGACAGGTTTCTATGCAACCTGATCTAGGTAGACCTGCTTTGCCAGTGGGGTTGGACTACATGATCTCTCTTCCAACAGCTACTATTCTATGATTCTATGTTTCTGTCACAAGACAGATAATTGTTTTTACAGAGATGTTGTTCTTTTCTTTAAATCCCCAAACATTTGAAAGATGGTGGCCAGGTGGACTGCATTTTCTGAATGTTAATCCATGGAGTACATCATCTTTTCAGCATGTATGGATTTCCGTCTCTAGTAGCTGTTAAAGCTTACTTACAAAATTGAGTAAATACACTGTTTATTCTTACTACTTACTCTCACTACTACTTTTCATCAGTGACTATTTCTGTGACATATATGAGTATAGAGGAGACATGAAATATTTAAATGTTGTTTCTTTTTTTCTGAAGCTTTAATAATTAGATGTTAACTACTTTGAAGCATACTATAAATGTTTAAAAAGCTGAGAACAGCTGTTTGTGCTGTCACATCAAAATTCTTAGAGTTGCCACTACTCTCTGTGTAACAATGCTCTACACTTCTTTGCTCTCAGAGACGCAGGTTATTTTTCCTTCCATTTTTTTGTTGCCTAGTTGCTTCATTGCTGCATCTATTTCTAAAGTGTTTATTTCAGTATGTACAGTATAATTTCCATATATCTCTGCTTTTGATGGCAGTATGACTCACTGATAATGATAGGTGAAGGAATAGTCCTTTGAATGTGGCCTCTTTTTTTCTAACACTGTGGAGGCGTTAAATCTAGCTACTATTTTCTTGAAGCCATTTCTCAAAATAAGGACTATAAAAATCTAAAGAAATTGTTCTTACTACCATTTTACAGCTATGTGTAGTTCATAGAATATATATGAAAAGAAAGGTTTTAGGAGTATTTTGATAGACATTTTTGGCCACCAGGCAACAGAGGATAAACAATCATAATTTTATTCATTTATGAAGTAAGTTATTTTATTACACCACAATAGGACAAGGGGCAATGGGTGCAACCTAGAACATAAGTGGTTCCAAAGAAACGTAAGGAAAACATCTCTGTGAGGGTGACAAAACACTGACTGGAACAGGCTGCGCAGATATGTTACAGAGTCTCCTTCTCTAGAGATATTACAAACCCACCTGTACCTCTAGGAGCTCCTGCTCTGGCAGTGGGATTGGACTAGATGATCATTCAAGGTCTCTTCCAACCCTTAAGATTCTGTGATTCTATGAAATGTACAGGGAGAGATGATATCTGTTAGATCAAGTTACCCAACAGCAAAAAATAGAAAGTTGTTGTGCACAAAACTCCTGCTTCATCCATATATCCGTATCTGTGTCATACAGTTATAAATCCTTTTACTATTGAAAAGCAACTCTGTTTTTTCCAGGCCTATTATATAGCATAATAAACATATTATCCTTTCCCACAAGGTCTGACTTGGCTGTTATCTTCAGACAATCACAGATTCAGAAGCATAACATATGTGGTTTTATCGCTATGATTATAGTACAACCTTGTATTTGTATAGAAGCCCATTTAGGAACTTCTGTTGGCAGCTGCAAATTTTTTACAAATGTTTCTCAAAATAACACTGTATAGTGAGTCTCCAATTATCATACCTCCAATCATCATTTATATAATACCACTTTGGTTTTTACCCAAAGTGCCGCCTTTGCTGTTTGTGTTATTGTTGTGAGAATATCTCACCTAGAGTAGTGGTTAGGGAATTTGAGTAAGCTTCAGACCTTGTGACTGTAGCTGACAAGGTGGTCCAGAACACCGAAAGAAGGAGAATTCCAGGCAAACACTGGTTTGTGGCAAGTAAGGAGGCTGCATGGTAGGTGTACAATATTTTTTGTAAAGTCATGCTTTAAAACCTTAAGCAATTTATTTCTTCTTTCTCTGTTTCTTCATCCTTTTTGTTTGGTTCTTTCATACTGTTTCCTTAATTGTCTTTTCTTACTTTTTTTTTTTTGTTAATGAATTTGCTTTTCTGTTGGTGTTTTGTTTGAGTTTTGGGGTTTTTTTTGGGGGGGTTTGGGTTTTTTTTTTTGTTTTTTTGGGTTTTTTTTTTGTTACATTTCAGTTAATCTGAAATCCCAAAGTCCTATTCCCCAGTTCTATAGAAGGTAATCTAATAATTTTCTGTACATTATTTTCCTCATTGTTTCTTTCATAATCAGTATCTTAGACTAACAGCACTAGTGAATGCAATGACAGACTCTCTCTTTTAAATATGTCATTTCTATCTGATCTATTTCTACATAATTACAGTTTCTGTTTTTGCTCTAAAGAATTTTCTCCTCTAACTTATCTTTTGCATTTCTTTATTTTTTTAGAAGATTAAGATTCTATGTTTTTTTTGACGTTTCTCTCTTCTTTTTCTGCAATTCTCATGAAACATCCCTTTAAGCATTATTCATCTTTCATGGTTATAAAATTTAAAGAAAATATGATAGCTTCCACTTCAGACATAATCCAAATCTTATTTAAATTAATAGGATCTACTCCAGTGGCTATTTGGTATAAGTTTCTTAGATGAAGTTTCATTGGGATCTGTGACACAGAAGAATCAAACAGAACTGATTTTATCTGGAAAAGAGACATTTCTGGAATTTCAAAATTAAGCTTTACAATTCACTTCGTATTTCTACAGCAATAAATTAGATGAGTTTTCTGTGAACTGTATTATAAAAGAGTAATAGATGTCTTCTTTTATTACCCTCTTAATTGGTTAATAGGTTACAAAATCTGCAAGTATATGGAGATACATTTAAATACTGAATAAATATTTATTTACTGTGCTAATATTTTTTATTTCATAATATTCTCTTCTAATTTTACCATGAACAAAGAATTGTTATAATAATTCCCAGATAAGGATATTCTTTATATACAGCATGCCATAGATATTTAACATACATTAAATATCAACACAAATTGAAAGCATTGTGCATCATTGAATGAGACCGGAATGATTGAACTTACACTAAAAAGATGCAAACAATTTGATACAGTCAATTTTCCATTGTATGAGGTATAGCTACAGAATGAAATCAGCCTGCTAATAGTGAAACTCGTGAACAAATTGCAGTTATGAGTCTAGTGTAGCTGGTTTTGAGTTGACATTTCTCATTCATTCATTCTAAAACATAACCTGGACCAAGCAGAATTATTCAGATGAATCCACACGACATCCTACAAGAAGTGATTGCTACGTTGGCACAAGGGTAAAGCCAGTCTAGCATTAATATTGTGCTGTTCCAAGATAATAGCTCTTAAGTACAAAGGACCACAATGCAAGAACTTTTGCTGTGCTTTTCATCCTTCAGATAATGTTGCATGGAGATTATTTTGGTCCAGCAGGATTTAATAACCTGGTCCCTATCCAATGCAAAATAACTAAAAAGGCTTCCAGTCCAAGTATAATCAGAAAATTGTACAGCTGCATTTATGTAGCCCTGTGATTAAGCTAATATACAGACAACTCAATGTCTTTATCTCTCTGAAACAGTTAATAAGATATTATTAACTCTCACAAATAATTTAGAATCTATTACAGTAGGCTTAACATAAAGAGTGGAAGTATCTGTTAAGATAGAAATGATCAATGATAGTAACTGACAAAACAGTACACAGTAAACTCTCAAAGTGCAGTGTAACAATTTTATAAAAGCTATTATTTTGTGATGTACAGAGGTCTGTCACCTCCTTTCATGAATTGTGTGGACTAGGAGTTGTTAATTAAGGCTCTACTCACACTCATTCAAGTTTTCTGTGTTTAGATCCAGTGTGATCTAGGACTTCCGGGAGACTTCCAGTGGACTTAAACAGAGTTCAGAGAGATGATCAATGTCATTCAAGTAATATCATTGTTTTCTCCTTGAATGTAAAGTGTCTTCTCTCTTTTTTATGGGAATCTAGATTCAGAGCTTGACAGTAAGTTGAAATTTTCATGGGGAAGCCCTGAAGTTAGGACAAGTATTGAGAAATGATGGGTTTGTTCACCATTTCCACCCATGAAAGAGTAAGAATAGTCTGGCCTCCTCTAAAATTATTAGCTTTTCATACAGGAAAGCTGTAAATTAATTTTTCTTCATTTTTAGGTTTAGACTGCATAAATTTCAGGGTATCACAATAAAAAAGAAAACCAGAAATCTTTTGAATGATCTAATAGGAAAATTTTTAACAAAACCTAGTGAATAACATGTCAGAACAATGGTTTATGTGTATCTGGACAGTTGTTAGTACAGCCTAGCTATGAAAGCCTAAGCACAGAAATCTCTGTTGATTCTATCTTACTAAAATTAATAGCTTCCTAATTACATGTTTTCCCAATCTTTGCCGTATTGTAAAAACGTCCTGATGATATATCTTTTTTGAATAATGGCTCATCATGGGTTGTTGGGCAACTCCTTGGATTAACAGTCTGTTTAATGTCTGTTGCATTGCAGACACAAGAAAAAGAAAATTTTTCTAGCTATGATAGTTATGACACTCTGGGTTTGGCTGGAATAGGGTTAATTTCCACTAGATACTGTGTGGGCCAGGACCAGGTTATTCCATACCATGCTGACAGTCTTGCTTGGTATACAAGGGAGAGATAAACAGGAACTGTAGCTGTTCCATCAGGACTGAGCATTGGGTCCTGAGTGATGAGCAGTGACACTGGGCATTGCTCACTTTGTGTGTTCCTTTGCTGTTGTTGTGCTCTCTCTTAGTGCTGTTCTCTTTAACCCATGAGGTGTTATCTTTTCCTCCTGATTATCCTTCCCA
>WBNH01003624.1:138978-279740 GCA_013401255.1 Urocolius indicus | reverse complement strand
GCCCCCCCGCGGCCGCTCCCCTCAGCCAGGCACCGCCCCGCTGCGGGCCGGGTCCCGGATGGAGCCGCGGGGGCGCGGCTGCGGAGAAGCGCGTTCCGGGCTGGTTTGTCCTTTCGGAGCCGCCGTAGCGGGAGACACGTGTCCGTGCGCGGTTCCGGCAGCTGGCGGCGGTGCGGGAGCTGGCGGCGGTGGGCAGGCAGGATGGTGAGCGGCGGGGCCGCCACGGCCCTACCCCCGGCACCCGCTGCCGTTCCCGGCCGGGGCTCGCCCCGAGCTGCCGGCGGGGCCCGTGGGGTCGCTTCCTCCGGCCGCGGGGCCGTGCGGGGCCGGTTCCGTGTGAGCGGGCGCCCCGCAGCGCGGCTGCCGGGAGGGCATTGCGGGGGGGGGGGAGGCCTGTGTGAAGGGGTTTGGTGTTGGTTGTGTTTAGCGCTGCTTTCGTAACGCCGGCAGCTCGTTAATTATGATTTGCCCGTTCATTCGGCTGTGTTTTTTTTTTTTTTTCTTTTTTCTGTTGCTTTCTGTTTTGTTTAACATTGGATCATGTTTCACCCTGTTTTTCATTTCCCCCCCCCCCCCCCCCCCCCCCCCCCCCCCCCCCCCCCTGCCACCACACCCCCTCTTCCCCCCCCACCCGGCCCCAGCAAAATTANTGTCTGCAATCAACTCCTTCATTCCAATCAGACTGGGCACAGAGTAAGTTTACTCCTCTTGGCTGTTGCTAACACCGGTGGTAAGGGCTTGTGGATGGGCGCTACGAATGCCAGGGGGTGCACATGAACCCTGTTTTCACACCGTGCTCAAGGCTGCACCTCAGTTCCCAGCGAATGCCAGATGTTGTAACGGTCCTTGCTGGTGTTTTTATGTTGCAGATGCTTGTGATCATCAAAGCACACTTCAGTGCTTTTAACTCGGTTTTGTTTGCTGGGGCTTTGCCGAGCTTTTCCCTTCTATTAATGGGAGCTCAAACATGGGTTGGGGAGGGGGAGGGAGGAAATACGGGGCTTGATGCTTTTTTGAGCAAAGGAAATGGTCAGTGTTGAATGCAGCCACGTCAGTGGGGTGGGCTGTTTGAAGTGGCTGCATAAGCTTGTCAGACACTAGGTAGGTAACTGGTATAGAGTGTCCAGGTGCCTTTAGCATTAAAGAATCTATTGCCACTTTAATAGTCAAAATCCCTTTAATAATGAAAATAATTGGATAGGTATTTCTGACCTGCACTCAACCCCCACCATTGTGTGATTCTGTGTCACCTCTAGGGTGATGCTAGGAAGGGTGTTTTTCACTGGAAGCTCTTGAAAGACCATAAAACCCATTGGTTTTTCTCTTCCAGGTTAGTTTTAAATTAATAACTCATTGGTTAAAAACCTCCTGTATTGCTTTACTGATACTTCCAGCCATCTGCTCCCCAGATGGCTTTTGATGGTGGCACTGGGACATTCTTAATTAAGAAACCCCAAAACCTAACCCCACGTCCCCACTGCACCTCCCCTCAGTGAGCTCTGCCTTCTTAGCCTGGAGGCAGCTGCCTGGCCTAAAGATTGACAAAGCAAATACTAGACCAGGTAATTCCTGAGCATAGGTACTGCTGCTTTTGGATGTAGCTGTCTGGGCTCTGTCTTTTACAAACACATTAGATGGCTGCCACTTTAGGAGCTGTTTTACTAACAGACCATGATGGTTGGAAGGTAGTTTTCTATTCATCAAGTTAACAGGGATGATGGTCTCTAGATCCAGTGTTTGTACAGTGTAGCAGCAGCATCACACACCATCCTTCAGAGAGCTTTTCCTGCCCTTTTTGCATAATTCATTTATTGCTGTGTTGCTTACATTAACTGCTGCTTGATTTGCAGATTTAAAGCTTGTGATGTTAAACTGTGGCCTTACTTTATCTGAATCCTTAATTTTGAAGCCCCCCCATTAAGTTCGTATTCTCCTTGCATCTCCTGTGCTGAGACTGAACACATGATGCTTCTCTGCAGTGGCCTACTGCTGTTTTAAGCCTTAACCTGTTGTTCAGTGGTTCCTACAATATGGGCTCCTGAACAAGCTTCCAGTTCTGGGCAGTTACTAACACATGGTGTGAATTTGCTGTGGGGTTTTGTTTTTTGGGAAGAAAGCAGCTCTGATAGAAGAGTTTTAGATGGAAGTGGCCACAGTTTAGCCAGCTCTGTGCTTCAGAACATGGAGTAGAGTTGCCCCTCCTTTTTTTTTTCCTGTTGAAGGAGGGAAAGAAAAAGTGGGATAGTTTATGATAGTTCCCAGATTTGCAAAGAATACATCCAGTAGTAACACTTTCCTGTTGTTACACCTTGCAGTGGCTTTCACCTAGTGTTGAGTTTACAAGGTTCTTCCCTAGGGTAATATTCTATGTCAGTAAAGGCCTCAGTTTTCCCTGCAATATATCAATGTCCCATCACCATTTCATTCTTACTTTAGTAGCTTTTGCATCAAAGGGCAGAGTTATGAAACTGAAGAGAACGTTGCAATGCTTTGTGTTTGCCAGTGGCTATTGTCTCAATGAGGATGTGTTAACCCTCTTTCTTTCCTGTGGTGACACCTGCTCAGTTGGTGTTAGTTTTAGGAGATCTTCACATTCCACACCGATGCAACAGCCTCCCAGCCAAATTCAAAAAGCTCCTGGTTCCAGGAAAGATCCAACACATCCTCTGCACAGGAAACCTCTGCACCAAGGACACCTATGACTACCTCAAGACCCTGGCTGGGGACGTTCATGTTGTCAGAGGGGACTTTGATGAGGTAGCTGCTTCTCTTGATAGTGACCCCTTTTTGTGCAGCTTTTCCAGAAAAGCAACATGTGGGTTATTTGTAAATCAGGTCAATGTGGTCAGACTGAGGTGGTGGAATAATAGAAACAAAGTGAAAAGCAAACTGGGCAGAAGAGTTGGAGTTGCAGTCAGTAATGTGAGTTGCACTGCAAGTTCTCATCTGCCATCAGTACGAGTAAAAGTAACTTGTCTGTGTGTTGGACTCCAACAAATAGAAGCTGCTGATGTCAGATCTTTTCAAGTTCCTCACACCCTACCTCAGTATCCATCAAAGCAGCTTTTGCAGCTCTTATTTTGTGTCTGTAGGGCCAAATGCACTGAATATTCCCATCAGCTTTTCCCACTCTTCTTGGTGTTGCACAGAGTTGTTTTTACATGTAAGTCTCTACATCTAATCTGAGATTTGGGTTTGGTTTTTCTTTTTCAGAACCTGAATTATCCTGAACAGAAAGTTGTAACTGTTGGACAGTTCAAAATTGGGCTGATTCATGGCCATCAGGTTATTCCTTGGGGTGATATGGCCAGTCTGGCCCTGCTACAAAGGCAGTTTGATGTGGACATCCTAATTTCAGGACATACACACAAATTTGAGGCATTTGAACATGAAAACAAGTTCTATATCAATCCAGGATCAGCTACAGGAGCCTACCATGCCTCAGAGAAGTAAGTACAGTATGGGAAATATCTGTGGGGATTTGCTTTTTGGATAACAAAAGTGAAGCACAGAACTCATGGGGAAGGTTGATATTTCTGTTTTAAATGCTGGTGAGGGGAGGGGCTGGTATTGCTCACTAGATCTCCTTGACTGAAACAAATGAGATTGAAACAGTTAAAGCTTCAGCTCTCATCTACCGACCTTATGAAGTTCATATCTGTTTTTCTTAAGAGTGATTTCTGTGAAGTAGCAATGAGACACTGCTCAGGCAATTCTGTCCACACAATTAATTGGATGTTTTACTTCTCTTTCCAGCAACATCATTCCTTCATTTGTGCTGATGGACATCCAGGCTTCTACAGTAGTTACATATGTCTATCAGCTAATTGGAGATGATGTGAAAGTAGAAAGAATTGAGTACAAAAAGCCTTAAAAGGTGTCTTTGCTTCTGTGGTATATTCTTACCATCTCATTCTGAACTGCAAGTTACTGCAATACTTGATTGCTAGTTTACAGTACTACACTTACTAACAGCTTCACAATGTAGCTCATTGGTAATAACTTTAAAACAACATTGTGTTTTGCTTTTCTCTGTATGAATTGATTTGTAAAATATTCCATTAAAATAACTGTTTAAATACTGTTCCTTAATGTTGTAATAAACTCCACTTCATAGAAAACCCAAGCTGTGTGAACTGATGTTGGGCAAGAATGGCAGCAGTTGGAGCTGCTTTTCAAAAGCCTCGTGCCCTGGTTTGGTGACTCACTGCTAAAGGGTATTTGTAAAGGGCTTGAACAGAAGGGCTCTGCAGCCATGGGGTGTTAACTTGGGATGTTAAATGGAGAAAATCAAAAGAATAAAATGGATTGATAGATTCTGAAAGGCTACAGTTAAAGCTTCCTACAGGAAATCTATTCCTGTAAGCTTAATCTTTTTATAATCAAACCAGTTGCAACTACCACTTCAGATTTAATGAAGCCATGATTCTATAATTCATAAAATACCAGCAGTGCAGAGGCCTTTTTTTTTAATTTATAGCTTGTATCTAACAGTGTAGCTGCATTTTGATTTTTAAATAAGGCAGTTCTGTGTAACACTTGTGCTACCCCTGCAGACTAAACCCAGGGTTGGCCAAGCAGCCCAAACCCTGTTCTTACAACTGTGGGGATCTGACTGTATTTGAACAGCCCTGATTTCTCATGCTTGCTTGCTAACTTTCCACTGAACCCAGAGTTTTATCTTTGTTCTTCAGTGGAAGACAATTCAGAACTGTGGCCTGTGTATTATGACTTTTCCCAGTGCAGTAGCAGTGCTGCCTTTGTTGTGAAGGTTTGAGTTAAACTGATGCTTTTCCATGGAATTTAAGGGATCAGCTGGAAGCTTTACTTCTGTGTCATAAGTTAAGTAACTTCTATCCAAAATAAACCTCCTTTACCTTAGAGACAAAGCAATTCAGCCTAGCTAACTGTTATTTCATGCAGTGAGACACATACCTATTGCTTTATCCTGCTGTAGACGTACAAAAAGAACCTTGGCACATACTATTCAAGGAAGGCTTGTGAGTGGAACATCGTTGTACTGAAAGTTTCATTATTAAAGAAGGGTATAGGATACCTCAAGGCCAAAACTGTTACAAGTTTATTTGGGCTATCTGCAGTTAAAATTACAATTTGTCTACAAAGTGTATTTTACATGAAGTACACCACTGCCAGGTTATAAAAGGAGTTCACCACAACTCTGCAGGGTTATATTTGTGAGAAGGACATTGTAGTGTCATCCTCAGCAGCCTGAAAGATGGAGGAATACAGAAGTAAAGGAGATAAAAATCAAAGTGCTGAATCTGAACATGACTGTTGCATAGACACAGAGGAGAGTCTACTGTAACTTAAACATGTGTAGCTTTGGATAAAAGAGGTCTTAGTTTTGTGTTCACCTGACTGGAATGAGCCTCCTCCATGCCCAACCTGCATCTTGCTGGCAGGAGGGGGAAAGAAAAAGGTCAATCAAGACCTTGTTGAGGACAGTTCTAGTGCACAGGTCTCCTCTGGTCCATTCAGGTACATCTGGAAGGTTAAGAGGACATTATAAATAGGGAAAATAGGAGGTAAATCCTCAGGTCCTAAGACCTGTCAGAGTACTTGCGAGCATAAGGCTTAGCATGGTACAGAGTTGCTGCAAGTAAAATGAATTATTTGAATGACTAAAGGGATATTTGATTATATACCATCTATCTTACTAAAATAAAACAGCTAACAAACACTTTTGCTAAATGTTCAGTGAAAAAATCCTAGTTTAGGAAGCAAGGAGAAAATACTGCATGAGGTACAGAAGCAGCCTGTTTTACCTTCAGAAGATCAGATGATGGTATGTCTGCTAGAGCAGGATTTCCACATTTCTCCTGATATTCTTTAATTAGGGCTGCTGCATCATCAATGCTGTAGGAAGCAAAAGCGTATCAGCTTTGTCAACAAGCTCTCAGAAAGCCCAGAATTCAGACTATACATGCTGAGGGAGAAAAATAAGGGATGACCTCACATTTTTGAAGTCAGATAGGTTCTGTCATTTCCCAGTAGAGGAAAACAAGCTGTGACAACCTTAACATTTCACCTGTGCTTGTTAATAAAACCCAATATATACCAGAATTTCAACAGCTGGGTATTGGTTCCTGGCCCACTGTGACTGCAGGACAGTTGGTAAATGCAAGTTCACAGCTGTGTGGTATGAGCTTAAGTGCTGGGAGTCACTACTTGAGAACTGCCTGGCAGCAGCGTCAGAACCTTTTCAGTCAGAACTGAAGTAGGACACAAGAGAGATTTCTTAGCATTAATTCCTAAGTTTTGAGTCCAGGCAGGTCATTTATTTTTTCAGAGTTCTTATTGCTGAAGCTGTGACTCCATAATGCCACGAAGGTGAATTCATCTGAAGGTAAGGTGACTCAAAGCAAAAGTGTTTTCTTGGTTGGGTTTCTTCTGCTATTTTAACTGCATCTGATATGCTTGCCAGGCCAAGCTCAGTAAGCTGTTACTTTGACTTGAATGGCACTGTAAAACTTTACCCTAAACATGCAAAGTAGGAAAGTGAGGTTTTGATTTGGAGGCTAAGTCCTAGAAAATCTCCATGACTTCAAATAAATGAAAACCAAAGAAGAGAGAGATTCCATTTCTGTAGTTGCTGTCAGTCATGTACCACCTGTGTTATTAACTTACCAGTTCTTTTTGGCAAAATAATCGACCAGCTCTTTCATTCGGTGAGTGTTCAGCAGCTGTTGTTTCAACAGTGGGAAATACTTTGTTTTCAAGAATTTTTCATAGAGCTTCTCGTTTATGATGTTGTCCAAAACCAAGGATCTGATCTGTCCACCTAAGATTCAGTAATGGAAAACTGTTAACATTTTGAAACATGAAAAATGTGCTTTTTTTGAGTGAAAAGACCTCAGACTTGCACAGAGCACAACTTACAACCATTTTTGTTAGTGCTGTGACACAGCAGATTTTGTGAAGGTTCATCTCAAGATTCAGGCAGGGCAGTGAGTTAAGAAACTTGCCCTTAAGAAGGCAGCCCAAGGCCAGGCAGAAGAGAGTGCACTTCTATAAGCTTTTTAGGCTTTTTGTTGAAAACACGTGTTTAGAAAACTAAAGCAATAGTGCTGCTGCACAATTCCCTCTCAAACAACCTCTGGGTGAAGTAAATCGTATTTCTTTACCTGACAAGCAAATGCCACAATTTCTCCAGTGTTCATGTGTCCATCTATTTGTTGCAGCACAGTTTCTGTGTTACATGTTGACAAGAAACCCTTGCAAAAGTAAGGAACAAACCATTAATATTCTGAATGATTTAGAGTCTCCCTTCAGAGCAAGTATTTGATCTTTTCAGAAACAGTTAATACTTGGAAATTCAAATATGAGGTTATCAAACCAGGATCTGTGCATTGTGACTGAAAGAGTGGTGATGCTCATCGCTTTAAATTCTCAAAGGGTGTTTTGCTGTAGCTGGTACAGATATTTTTGACTCATTACCAGCAGACTGAATGTCTTACATTAATGCTGTAATTTGGGAAAATGAGAAGATAAAGGAAACTGTCCAGAGACATGAATAATGAGGATGTGGCTTTAAGGCAGAAGGTTTCCATCAGAACTTGTAATGCACAGCAAGAATCTTTCTAAGAAGTCAGGAGCTTTCACTCAATGTTCTTCTGAAGTAGGATTCAGTACTTTTCTTACAGTCTGATGTGAAACTATCCCACTGGTAGCTCCTCAGCAATTATAGATGTTATCATCAGCTTCACGTGGCTCTGGCAGGAATATGCCTTTGGCTTGAATTTTGTAGGGCTTTTTTAATGGGTTTTATGTGATCTCGTAAAACATCCTCAAACCCACAAAGAGCAAAGTCATATGACAAAGCTGCTGAGGATGACTTGAAGATAGCTGGTTTTGCTTTAAAAAAAAAAACCCAAACCAAGAGGAAGTGTTCACATGGTCTCCTTCAGAAGGGTGAATTCCTAGCAATAACCTACGTGGGTGGAAGATGCTGAACAGCTGTCAGCAGTGACATATTTAAATACATTGGAATTATAAGTTACCAACCATCTTTCCCAGTTCCTGGTGAACGTAACGTGCTCAAAGACATTTCCCTTGCACAGAGAGAACACAAAAGTTCTTATTTACTTGTATTTGCTGCTCTCGCTTCTCAGACTGAGGAATCAACAGCAGGCACCCCAAAGCAAAAGCTGGAAGGTCCAACTGTGCATATTGTTTAGCTATTCCAATGACATCCAAGTCAGCCAGAACAGGACACCTGCAGAAGAAGATTAGGAGTGAAGTTCTCAACCATGATATGTGTCAACAAAACTGCATGGGGATTTTAAAGCCAGATAAGAATATATTTTTACCCCATTTTAAGAAGTGGCCAAGCTCTGTGAGTTGAACTTTCATTGAATGCAAACTTTCTAGCTTGAAAAAAACAAAGCCAACTCCAGGTTCTTTTCGTTCTAAACACCAAGGCCTTGTTTTGAGGTGAAGTGTCGGTCAAGTGCTCAGAGTAGTGCTTTGACATGTGTATATGCACAGTAGGATAGTCATGTTCTTCAGCTGGATCCCTTTCCATTATTCTCTAACTTTTGTTTCAAGCCAGGCTGTCTGAGCTCTGGCTCTTCTCTTGAGCAGGTCACAGCCTTGTGCTGAATAATAATTTATTGTGCTTTTTTTCCATTGTAAAGGCACTGCAAAACTGGTTTATGCACAGGCTGGCCTGCAACGTTTGTACCACATTTAGAGATGTGCAGCTATCAGATTTTTGTTGTGCCAGGCTTATTCCTTGCAGTAAAATGAATTCTTTCTATGCTAACGTCTTAGGAAATGTTGTATTTTGGGCTAAGACCATAAAATGGTTCTCAGCAGTCTGTGCTGCTGACTCCAAGTTCCAGTTTGGAGAACAGTTCCCAGTACAGGTTAATCAGCCAAGGTCCCAAGTTACAGCCCATGTCAGTCCGTGGGCAAGCACGGAATTTCTGTTTGGGTGCATGCACTGATCTTGACCCTTCCCCCAAGAGGCAAAAGATTCCTTCCCATGCGTAAAGTTCCCCAGTTTTCAGAGCTCCTTTCCATATTCCAGGGCAGAGTGTTTGATGAGAAATTACAAACAGATACTCCTCCTCAAACTAACCAAAATGTGGGATGTGTTATCTACTTACTTGAGCAGAATCACAAAACACTCACAACATTCCTCTAACAGTTTAGGGCTCAGTGGACACGAAGCTAAGAAACAAAGAAGACATGATAAAGTAAATATGTAAGCAAGTGACCACAGAAGCGTGATAGCTGATAACAAGCCTACCTGTGAGAAGTGGAGACAGAATCACACTGCGCCAGGCTCGACCAAAGTTGGGAATCTGTTGACAACAAAGTTTTAAAGTTAGAGCCAAATTCAGTTGCAGATAAGTGCATTTAGAAACACAGACATCCTGACCCCTTGTAGGTGGAAGAACCCTGTCAGTTTTCTTTCTATCCTGGATGAATTATTCCCTAACGTTGCTTTCCTCATAGTCTAAGATAGAGATATATTTTGACTGATGGCAAAATTATTCTGTCCAACTTTACAAGCCCCTCCAAGGAAGTGTTTTCAAGTTGAAAATATGCTATTTTAGTGATTAATAATGATGCTCATCTGCATAGTGCACTGTCATAAAAATAGTCATCCCAAGGAACCTTTTCATGTCACAGAACCTTCAGGTCACAGGTGGCTGCCATTCACAAACACACAAATAGGATGCTAAATTCCTGTTGAGTGAAGAATAAGATTAAGAGTATTTGCTTACCTCCCATAATGAATGAATCCCAGTAATTGCTATCAAAACTCTTCTTAGATATTGAATCTGAAAAAAAAAAATCATTGTGAAGTGCTACAGATTTGGCAGGAAAGTGCAGGATGCAAACTGACACTTCCTCAAGGTACGTCTGTGCCTTTTGGGGATAAGTGATGCCTATGGATATATGACTGATAATTTGGTGAATCACATTACAAGCAGTAGCAGCATATGATGTCTCAGTAAATATCCAATATTTCCAATAGTCTTAATGCAACTGGTGCTGAAAAATTTATGATCCCACCCTCTTTGCTACTAGTACTTCAATTTCATTCTGTTAAAACTAGCTTCAGCACCTGTCCCTGATAGAACCACACTGCCAGCTACAGCTGTTACCTCCTTAGGCTTTAGCAACATTACATAAAGCTTGACAATCAGGTAATTCAGATTCTGACTGGAAAAAAAAAATCAGAATTACTATAATAATACATTTTAGGGGTAGTATTTGTGTGTATGTATACACATGTGCACAACTGGTGTACTTGTGTATATTTGCATGCAAAAATGTGTGCATTGTGCTGTGAAATTATAATGAAGAACATTTTCAGTCTTTTACCATAGGATTTGCTGTTGTCATCTGAAAGGCTTTCTGCCTTTTTAAAAAAATCAAACTAGAACTATTTAAGGTGTGAGTTCTCAAGCAGTACTGCTGAAGCACAAATTCCTCAGAGCTTCATCAGCTCGTTAACTACAAGCTCAAATTAACCATGTGAAATATTGGTAACTGTTCACAGCAAGTTCAGTTTCTGTATTTATCCCATTCTTTAGAAATCAGTGGATTAAAACCCCCCTTTTTCTCACCTTGCTGCAGAACCTTGTGCTTAGAAATTTCTTACCATATTGAAACCAAGGAGTTTCTGTAGTAGGCCGTTCCACAGTTGGGAATCATAGACTTTGTATTCTAGACTAAGTTCTGTCACCAGCCTGACAGCCTGAAGGAGAGCAAGGACACACAGTATATAAATGCACATTCATGAGCTGCAAACCTGCACTGCCTGCCAGTATAACTTCAGATTTGTACAGTGTTACTGGGACCCTTAACTCCTGAAAGGCCACAACCAATCCACTTCCAAAATTCTTCTGTACATGTGAGGAAAGTAAAATAAAACAGAAAACCCCCACAAAGTACTTGCCAAAGTCAAACTCTTAAGCAGAGTGTAACTTAAAACCTATCCCAGACATATTAGATAAGTGACAGCTATTCTAATCATATATCCTCTTAATATTTAATTCATATTAAAGTATGAGGTATGAGTCCAGGCAGCTTCAAAACCATCATACCGTGGGTTCATGGCTGTGATTCTTCCATAGCCCTTTAATCATTCCTTCCTTGGGACTCTTATGAAAGGATTCAAAAGTATATGGAATATTCAAGGTTTCAAACTCTGCCAGATAAATGCAGCATTTCAGAAAATACCTGTAAAGAGTAAAAAAGTCGTCCCCCCCCCAAACCAAGAGTTAATAATATTGATAGGGATTGTTATGT
The DNA here is from genome assembly GCA_013401255.1 of Urocolius indicus. Lineage (NCBI taxonomy): Eukaryota > Metazoa > Chordata > Aves > Coliiformes > Coliidae > Urocolius > Urocolius indicus. The sequence goes on along the minus strand of WBNH01003624.1, from coordinate 268,451 downwards.
TATAGTTCACATAATTGAGCCCAGGGTGATAGTGGAAAAGTGTTGTTCTGTAGAGAAACAATAATGTAGACTGCATTTGTGCTTATGATGGAGATCTTAATGAAGTAAACAACTTTCTGGTAATTGTTTAAGGAAACCTGTGTTTCTCTGAATGATGGATGGATGGTGTGGGTCATCTCTAAAGAGAAACCAGCTCCTATAACTCTTACAATTAAAATTTCACTCGGATACAGAGAATGCGTATTTCCAGAAACTCCCATGGAGCTCTTTGGTTTCATGTACTCTGAAAACATCACTTTCCATTCTAATGGAATTCTAATTCATTCTAATGTCCCTAATTACAGATCATCAGCACAGAAACTCCTCTAGATATTTTCTTATCTCATTCTACAGATATTTTCAAAGAAACGTTATTCTGCTAGGGTTTTGGTTCCTTATTCTTGCAAAGGACTATGTCTTTGCAAGACAACCAGACTCTGATGAACAGAATACTACATATATAGGTAGGAGAAAATGCTTCAGTTACTAGGGAAGAAACTGCAATCTATGTCAACTGGAACAAAGTATTTTCCATGTCATGTCATATTACTTTCAGGTTTACAAATTGGGACTGTGATGTACTGGACTGCATTACAGCGAATTATGCTCTTCAGGAAGAGCCATTAGAAGCTCATAAAACAGACCTCTTCAGCAATAGACTTTAAAAGCTCAAAAAGCAGATTGGTACAAAATAATTCTCCAAATATGTGATTATTTTTTTTCACTAGCTGTTAAAGACAAACAAAACACCATTATTAAGGAACACCTTAAGGAAAATTCATCTTACTTTACTTTCTCAATGGGTTTCTTGAAGAGTGATTCCACAGTGCTGGTATCTGCCAAGTAGAGCAGACACTTCAGAGCTCTGCACCTGTGAGCAAATGTCAACTGAGTCGTACCAATTGGCTGAAAGAGGGGAAAAAAACAATAGTGAAAAGTCAGAACAATTGGCTGAACAACTAGAAAGAGGGTTATATATGTCTAGTATGATCCTTTCTAAGAGATTTTTTTCCCATTTAGTGGAAATATATGCCAAGTAACAGAGTGGTACAGCTTTTATGGTAACCAGCTGGAATATTTGGCAACTTCAAAGAACACTGCTAAAACAGACAGTTTTCTAGATTTAAGACTACTAATGTAGGCAAGAAAAATATGTGATGTATAGTATCACAAAGACATTTAGTGTGAAAGCCTGAAGGTTAAGGTTCTGCTAGAACAATCCCAACATTGCTTTAGCTCCACCCCAAGTGCTTTGTTACACTGGCTTAAAGCACATTCTAGAAAATGTTTAAGTTCTTTTTAGATTAGATAAACAATATCTGTGATTATAACATGGATAAAATAAACAATACATGTAGAAGAGACAGAGTTCAAGGGCTGCTCTTGGCAGTCAACAGCAAAGTTCAATGAACATGACAGCTCTACTCCAAAGGTGGTGGTGGAGGAAACGCAGAGCTCCTACAGGTATCTAATATACAGATACAAATACCTTGGGCTGAAACCTGTAGTTAGGCAGAAAACACTTCTAATAAGAGGTAAGAAATTTGTAAGTAGCAAGTTAAAATAAGAATTTAGAAACTTACTGAAGTGGCAGATGTTGTAATTGCAAAAAGCATTCTTGAACTGTAATCCAGCGGGCGTGACTGGAGCAGATAGATCACCCTGCAAAGATGCCTTTGTCATTCATACAAGTGCAGCATAGCTACTGAAATACAACTGATCAGTATTCAAATGTCAATATACTTCACTGTCAGAAAGAGAGGAAGGGTAAGAAATTCCAAGGGTATAGAAAATGATGAGAAAAATCTCCCAGTGGATACCCTGAAACATTTACTTCTATGTTTAAATTATGGCAAATGGCATTTCATTGCATAGAGAAGCATCTGACCATTCAAACCTGTTGTCAACAGAAAGTAAACCCAAACAAACCCACAACAGTGAGCTCTCAGTCACACACACTGTTAGGTTTCTTACAGTTAAACTGGCAAGACAACAGTAATTGGCCATATTATATGTAAGAGAACACACATACCTTCGGAGTTCTTCATCTTCCTGTACATCTCCAAAGACTTCTTGAGTTTTCTGTGAGGAGAGATGAAAATCTTGCTGTCAGAGTTTTCAAATTCTTTCAACAAATAGCTGGATCGCACCCTTGCTTAAATCCTGTCTTGAAAGCTGGGCACCACTGCTAAAGCAGCCAAGGAGAGGAATTCTGGTTTTACAGTTAACTAAAGGACAGAGTGATATGCTTGGCAGTCAGCACCATTCCTCAGCTTGCTAACTGGTATTTTGCAGCAGAGACAATGCCTCCTCCCTGGCCTTTTCACCCAGCTGGATGGTGCACAGACAAGCAATTAACTCTGTTAGCTAAGTTGCAACAGGACAGGATTCTTTCTCTTTCTGATTGTAGAATCAGTGTTTGATGGGAATAGATTAACAACTTCTTTACTCCTTCAGGCTGCCAACATGTCCTTACTGTAGTATCAAAGATAAGATTTTAATCTCTAAACAGAGAGAAGGAAAAGCATTTCAAATCATTCTCACTGGAGACAGTGGTGTGCATTAATATTAGAAAGGTACTGTCATTGTTAGTGGTCTGAATTCAGATGCATCTTAGATTCATGAATACTAAAGGCAAATTGTGCAAAACAGTCTTAGTCTTTTGGAAAGTGATGGAAACACACATATTTGATCAGCCTTCAAATGTAAATATACTTCACTGTCAAAAAGAGATGAAGGAGAAGAGATTCTAAGGATATAGAAAGCAACGAGAAAAGCGAGTTGGCCATTTTTCTCCAAAGCCAGATCTCCAGTGCTGACTTACTTCTGAGGGCAGTACACTTGGACACAGCCACTTCTCCAGCAGTTTATCCCAAATTTTGTTCATGTCCAAATCATTAATTTCAGCTATCTCCTTTGCTGCCATATGGATATCTACATACAGAGGTGGAGACATTTACAAACTAGTGTCATCTTGCTCATCATCTTTTAAAGAACAACTTGCTCCTTTGAAGCTAGATTCTGGATACTCACCTGGATAATCTCTGCCAGTTGGATTTTGGATTCTTTGGTCTATACTGTGGTGTTCATATAGCAAAATGATAAGATTTGCTGGTTTCCCAATAGACTTCAAGTGCTCTGCAGTATTCAGGTTGTGAGTTATTAGAACATTTTCTGTTGCTGACCGTTTATATTGCACGTATAATTTTTTCTGTAGGAGTTGTGCTCTTCCATGTGAGTCATCCTTTAGCAAAACAACACAGTTTTATTTAAAACAACATCTTTTTTACTCAAAAGCACTACAAAAATGAAGATGATTTTTCTATAGTCTTGTTGTAGTGAGGTCTGTTCTTCAGTTGTGTCCCCAAACCTGTATCTACAGGTGGTTTTTTTCTGTAGAGAGACGTGCTGCTCTAGCAGGAAAACATCTCAAAACTGTAAGCAAAGATATGCTGGGAAAAAGCCAAATAAAATCATAGAATGGTAGGGGTTGGAAAGGACCTTTAGAGATCATCTAGTCCAACCCCTTGCAGAAGCAGGTTCACCTAATCAGGTCACATAGGAAAATATGTACCACATGCACCAATATGTAAAGCTGAGACCTTCTGAGGCAAGATGGAGATGGAAAAAAAGATTTCATGTTAACCCTTGTCTGCTAGAATTACAGTTTAATTTTGGCACAATTATATTCAAAGATGTGACTAAGTATTGGAGAATAATTGGGTGTTATTGTGTCTCAACAACTCCATGTCAAGTTTAATGTTTATAAGCAAAGGTGAGATTCTTATTCACCTTTCCCAACCATGTGAAATTGAGTATCCAGTCAAAGCTGACTTCCTTTATATATAGTACTAGAAATAGCTAAGGAGTCTTGGAACTCAAACCAGAGTTAATAATGCTATTGATCTAACAGCTGGAAAAGATTCCAATTCATTCCCCTGCAGCAAGGAAAATGCACACATTGAAATGTACACATTCTTAACTGTGGGGTTTTGTTTGTCCAGTCTCCAAGAACTGCAAGCCTAATTTTTGCTTGTGAGCAGAGAATGTTACTGGCCAGAGAGGGTTCTGCTGAGGGGCTGACGTGGTCACTTCCCTAAAAGAAAGTATTTCCCTTGTCAGGGTTGGTTAAGGTACGATTTACACACCACTACCCAAACCAGAAAACATTAGGTACCCTCCTATACAACAGTCTTGCAAGCAGTTTACCATTACCTGAGCTGTAGTATTCTTTAGCCATTTCTCAGCTAGATAGAGACAGAGTTTCAATGCCTGAATTTGGTCAGGACCTTTTTAAAGAAAAAAAAAAAAAGGAGGAAAGAAGGAAATGAAGTAAATTTTCATGAACCCTTTCCACAGGACACAGAACAGGCATTTGGTTTGAGAATTGAAAAAGAAAATGAGAAGCTATTTAAACTATTAGGAAAGCTCTTGCACCAGTAATTTTCTGCTCATTATCTACTTGGATTTGAGTAACAGAAATGCTAGTTTAAGTTTGATTGAAATAGTTATTTTTGCTTGAAAATGTGTCTGAAAATGGTATGAAGGTGCAGAAACTTTAAGCAAGACAACATGGCTTAAAAGGAGAGAAATAAGGATTTAATAGTGATGCTTATAAAATAGCCATTAATTGTTCTAGCCATTAATGTAGGTGACAAAGACATTTTTGTTCTCCAGCTTCCCTGTGTTTTATCCAAGAATATTGAACAAAGGTTTGGTCACAGGTTTCCTTTTCTCAAATCTATTCTCCTCCTTCCCTTATTTCATCCCGTTACATACGTGCCTTACCTGTCGGAAATTCTTGTGCAATCTTGTGAGCAATAGCTACAGCCCACTCTGGATTAATTATAGACAGCAGATATGACTGAATGGTCTGCACAGTTTTAGTTGTTTCCTTGTTAACAACAGATGTACATCCAGTGTTTCTCATTTCAAATATTTTTGATTTCAGTTTCTTTTCAAAGACGTGCCGAGCTGCTGACATGTGTAAGGTGTCCAGTGAAACCTACAGAAACAGGAGAGGAAGGGCTTTCAGAAGTGCTGTAGTGAGGCCAAAGTCATGCAAAAGAAAGAAAAAAAGGTCATTTTGGGGAGAGGGAGCAAAAGAATAATTTTGAAACAAATTCTTTCAAGCTGCTGCTTTACCTTCATCAGTTTGGAGATCAACAGAAGCGTGGGGAAGGATTCCTCACTGAGCTCTGCAGCTGAAAAGAAAAAGACAGCTGCCTGTGAGAATGTCAGAGCCTGTTTGCAGCTTTCTCTGTGAAATGAAGCAATTCTTGTTTATTGTTTGCAGACCTCCATTGGGAGAAAAGGAATACAATCTTAATTATCTACTGTGGGAACTGGGAGGTAGGAAGTGTGGATTACTTTGGTGTTTGAGAGGTCCCAAGAAAAGAGTCTGAAGACAGAGTTCTGTCTATATGTTGGATATATTGTCTTAGCTCCACTGAAAGCCAGTTACTTCACCAAGTAGCAATTTGGGAGCATGAGTGCTCTCAAAAGCACTTGGGAGGAAAACTGCATTAATAAAGAAATAGAATTAGTATCAAGTCTATGCTGTAGGACTTTAAAGCTCACACATGGCAGAGAATTACACAAACATCTAGCCATAAGAGATACAGAACGTACATATAATGCTCCAGAAACACTGTGTTGTTCTAAAGAATATCAGATGGAAGGGCAGTCTGGTTTGAGCAGCTGGAGATAAGGGAATCACGTGCTCTAAAACATATTGGTGTTCGAGGTCTACAGGTGGAGAAATTCTTTCATAAGATTCCAGATGTTTGAGGAGGCTCAAAGCCTAGGGGGAGGAAAAAAAAGGAAATAAGGAAAAGGCAAAAAAGCCACAAGACTACTCTCTCTCTCTCTCTCCATATATATATACATATATATATATATATACACACACACATATATATATATATATATATATCTCCTCTTGGTAAACAACCATTTAAGTCCTGGAGGCACATGGGTTTTTTTTTTGGCAGAGTTGGTACACACTATAGAGCTTTTATCCTTGCTATGAGCTGTTGCTGAGAAACAGCTAGAGATTGCTATTTCTTGAATGCTGTTTTCTTACTGAGAGCTGTGTACATAGAACAATTCCATTAATTTCAACAGGCTCTTGAATAGCTACACAATAGACAAAACAAAACAGAGATGCCATTAGCAAGGTAACAGCGACACATTTGGACGTACCTGATTGAGGTGGATGCTGGTGTTCTTCTCATCAGCACTTTGTATCACTTTCAGGACAATTTCAATAGTTTCATAGTCGTAAGGATCAAGCTGTTCAAAAGAATGATCTGTTTTATAAGATCTTATATAATTTGTTTCATAAAAACATACACCTGAGTTAACCTTTTCTAATTATAGCACCAAGCAGATTGACTTCAGACTGAGGAAACAGTATAAACATCGTGACATAATTCTCTAACACAAAAGACTTCCACTCCGTAGGCCTAAATCCTAAAAAATCCCCATCAGGATCATAGAATATAGCAGGGTTGGAAGGGACTTCTAGAGATCATCTAGTCCAACTGCCCTGCAGAAGCAGGTTCACCTAGATCAGGATGTTGGAGAAAGACCAAACATGAAATGATGAAAAGAAATCTCAACAAAAGCAACCCCCCCAAAACCAAAATCCAAACAAACAGAAAACTTCCAAGATACACATTTGTTTCCCTCTTCTATTTTTAATGTAGCATTTTGAAATACTTCCAGCGTGCTGTCACGTTTAGAAATTATTGTTTTGGTTGATTGTTTTCTGGTTGTGTTTTAAAGGGAAGGTGGGAAGCAAGACTTTACTTGTTTTTAAAGAAAACTAGATAGGTTGCTTTGTTGTGTTTTTTTTCTTAGAGAAGTAGAAAACTGGAAGTTAAAATTTCCATACTTTAGGGAAATCTGAGGAAAAAAAAAAACCCACAACCTTTACAAACTTGTGTGGAATTCTTTATCTGTCATTCAGGTGACATGCAGCATTTCAGACTAGATGCACACTTCAAGGAGTCTTTTTGCTTGTTTTGGTGTGGTGTTGTTTTTCCCTTTCTCTTGTTTAGATGTTGGATTGGTTTTTTTTTTTTACCTTGTACAATATTCCACTGAGGCTGGTGATCAGGTCTTTTGTGCTTTTCAGCAGAGGAATTATTTCTAGTGCTCTGGCTAGTAATGTGGAGTGTGGTTGCCTCTCACTGCTTTCTGCAGAGTCATCTTCAACATGATTTGTATTAGCATTCTGGAGAAGGAGTGTTTCAATGCAAAGCTGCAGTGCGGCATCACTGTCCAGCATGAATGTACTAGAACAGGACAGAACATTATTTTCTGTGACTTTTGGTGTCAGCAATGTGCTTATCTCCTCATAAATAATTGCACCAGAGAACAGTACACATTCTGATTAACACTTTTAAAACCAAACAAAACCATTTGCTTATTACATCAACTGGGATCTATTGCAATGCAAACGGATTTCAGTCAGCGTGGTTATTGTTGACAGCAACAATTAAACAGAACTGATTTGCTCCAGTTATTACCTGCAGTAATTCAAGATGAGATCTGTGTCTACTTTTGGGTTTTGTACCAGTGTCCTTATGAGTTCCTTCTTCCTTACTGGTGGTTGTCTGAACACAGTCTCGAAAGAAATCTACAGATAAAGAAACATTTTATCTTCTTCCTAAAGAAGCCTTTCAGACAATCACAGAAGATCATCCAGTTCAAAGCAGGACCACCTAGAGAGGGTCATACAGGAACTTGCCCAGGTGGGGTTTGAATGTCTCCAAAGAAGGAGACTCCACAACCCAGAACAAGGAAGAAATTTTCCCTTGTGTTTCTTTCAATACCAAGCCAAATTCCTTATGTAGTTCACGTTTTACATTTTCTTTAGTTTCAATCCAGACACTTTTAAAGCAGGAAAAAGCCGTGTATTCACTGTGTCCTGTGCCAAATAGTATTTCAGCACTGAAGTTCTTTTGTAGCAGCCTCAATTACTGCATTTTCCAGTTTCTGAGGTTTATTTAATCAGACAAGGAGAATGAAAAGTTAAAAGCAAAACAAAGCCCCATCTTTCCTTACATTTGGACAGGAAATCTGTCTAAAAATCACAATACATCTTAGAGTGTCCTGACATTTAATCAGTTAGTACAACCCCAAAACAAACACAATAAAACTTACCCCCAGTTTCCCAAGTTGGATACCCCATTCTGCATCAGTAACCAATTCTTGGAATTTTTGTTTTTCATCTGCTTCACCACATTGGTCAGCAAGCTGTGCTCCAACCAGAGCTACTGCCTGAACGGAGAGAGAATGGAATTGACTACAAGCATAATACATAATACGAAAATTGAGAATCCTAAAGTCTAAATCCTTAGAGGAGTTGAAAACAAGTCATAGATGATCTTACAAGTGTGTAAAATGAAAAGAAACCTCACAGAAGATAGTATCAGGATTACCCTGCCTCCCGAGTTGGCAGCTCAAAACGAAGGTTGAGTTTCTTTCTCAGTAATATTTTGTTAGAGTTGTACTAGTCAAACTAATACAAAAGGTAGTTTTTAGACACCATTTTTTCCTCCAAGTTCACATCATTTATCCTCCCTATGTCTTTGTTATGCTTTAATTCCCACCTTCCTTTATATTTTAATAGATGTATTTATTTATTCATTCCATTCAGAACTATTTCTCCAAAATACAATGCAGGTATAAGTTATGATGGACCTGAAATAAACAATTTCAAGCTTTGGAATGAATCACGATGAGGTAACCTAGTGCTTGGATTTGCATCACGCTAATTGTTCACAGCCACTGCCTGTGCATAGTCTTACACAGTGGTAAAGAGAGGTAGCATCTCTCTCAGTGATGCCCCTAAATGAGCAACTTGTCAAAAAGCAATACTATTAATAATGGCAAGAAATGCACTGCCTTGTGAATTTACCCAAACTTTTCTGTAGTTTTGCCATGTATTGTTAATGACATCCCACAGCTTATTGAACATATCTGCCTTGGGCAATATTGTGCAATATCCCAGTGCAAGGTTCTGATCTATGTGACGACAGTTGAAGACCTGTGTTTTGGGACAAAAACAAAGAGAAAAGAACAAGTTAGAAACTTAAAGAGTTTCTTTTTTTTTAATAAAGCAAAGCACATGAACAGTACTCTGTAATTTAGAGGAGTATTTGGCCCTTAAGTTAATGAGGAGTCTCAACTGCCTCGGAAGATGGTACAGTGCAGGTTTTACAGATGACTTTTTGAAGTCCCTTCAACTAGGAAGGGTATCCCCTTTCTTGACAGAGCAGAAGAAAAGGGCTCATGCCCTTTTCAGAGCTTTCTTACCTTGTGTAATAAGGTGAGGATAGTGGTCGTAATTACTGAAGTATACTTCTGTTTCATAGCAATGAGAAAGCTTTTGGTTTCAGCCAGTATATCACCATCATGTAGCTATTATTAAAAAGAAGACAGCACATGGTGAAAAATGAATTCTAAGCCTTCAATTTCTCTTGTTTTGTAGCATAATAGGAGCTACTATAGTAATTGTACTTTCAGATTGAATTAAGGTCTTGTAAAGATCTCTTCTAGATAGAGAAAGGATTTCTCTTTCAAAGTGCTTTTGAACCTTTCCCATATTAACCAATGATAAAACAATGTGAAGAACATAATGAACCATTACTAACATTCATTTTATTGCTGGCCTCCCTGCAGAAACTGGAAGTTTAGTTCTGAAACATACTCTACAAAGAGAAACAGAGGTCCATGAAAAATAGGGAAGAAACTAGCAGCAGCTTTGACAAAATAACTCAACATCTCATCAAGGGGTGGGAACTCTTAAAAAAGTCACAGCAATAGCTCCCATGTCTATCAAATTCTTATAAAGCTACTCTGAACTTGTTAATAGTTGGCATGCTTCCAAGATTTACCCTCAGCAAAATTCAGCATCATCCTTGCCATACCTTTTCACTCAGGGACAAATCCATGTTATTTGATACCCCATGCTGAAGACAGGATCCAAATGTACTGACTACGAGCCGCAAAGCCAACTCACACTGACTGCTCTCTGTGAGGTTCTGTAGTGCTGCACTGATGGGAGTTATAGCTGGCAGCAGAAGGTTCTGTCCTGTGATGTAGTTCAGAAAGAAACAACACCAGAAAGTAATTAGTGTATTTATATGAAGTATATTGTTCTTGGAGCTAATATCAGAGCAGTTTCTCCTTTTCTTCACTACATTTATGACACAAGGTCAGTCCCAGTTCCCTTTGAAACCTGAAGTTTTCAGGGCTTTTAATTGAATATAGAATCTCATTTTAGTTCAAAAACCAGCAGTTGTTCATCTTCTTGGAAAAGTTCTAATGGGTTCTAGCTCACAGTGGTCTCACTTATGTACTCAAGTGGAGGCTTTGACAACATGCTTCTAATCACATGGTTGAATAGTAGCAATTAATATCCAAACTGGTGTTGTCTGTACTGAACCAAGCTATTCCCCCCCAAATCTGTCTTTAAGTGAAACATCTAGGCATCTCTTTAAAAAAGCCTATGAATTAGTTATGTTTGCATAGGTTTAACTTAAACCTCATGTTTTCTAGTGGTCTGGTTTATACTTCCAGCATGGTGAATCTGCCATCACGGTACCTTTAATAAATGCGCAGTTTGCCAGGCTTGTGGAGTCCAAAGGATACAGCTTGTTCTCTGAAAGGCAGACAGATACAAATCAGCAGTGTGCCAAGATCTCAGCAACACTGTGAAGCCTGGAAATACCTTTGAAATATGGTACTTCAGGGACAGTATATAAAACAAAGACACAAGAACTCTTAAGAGTCAGGACTGGTGATTTGAACTGTGCCTAATCACCAGTTATTTTCTAGGAGGGAATATCTTTTCAAATGCATAAACCAACAGTTTTTAGCAACTACTTTGAGTGTAAATCCCTTTGTTTTGGTGAGACAGTCAACACAAACTTCACCTGTGAAGGTGATAAATCTATTCAAATAAGCACATCCTTTGCAGGTGGGTTTATCACTCTGCAACAGTATTTGCAATTATGTGCTTTTTAAGTGTCTTTTATTCTACAAACATTGTAGAGTTCTGTTTATAATACTTGGAATTTTCACACAGCTGTGTGTATCTACAATGGCATAGAACACAGCACAAGCATTTTAGAATAAGCTGAAATTCATCTTGATAAAATCCTGTCTCCTAGTGGCTACCAGAAGATATCTAGAGAAGATCATAAGAACAGGGCAAGTTTATAACAACACTTCTCCAGAGCATTCTCCATGTCTTCAGGTATTTGTCATTCAGATTCTTCCTGAACCAGAAAAAACTTCAGTCATCTTTACATTCTATACTCACCCCCAATGCATATTACTTCCACTTTGTCTAATTGAGATCCTTGAGGTGGTAATTTCCACAAGTGTGATGAATTATTTATATTCATAGACAAAAATCAACATGAAATCCCTGTTTTGTGTTGGCTTAATGTTCAGAAAAGACAGTTTACCATGAACAGGCAGAAGACAGGAGATAGCTTCATAGGCAACTGGCAGAGATACATGTGGATCGAGAACTATCCCATCTTCATTAAAGAAGTCATCATAAGTCCACTCTTCATAAGGATCTTTATCTCCTCCAAAAGATGTTGTCTAAATAGGAACATTGTCAGAAGCACACACAAAAAAAAAGAACAGCTAATAAGTCTACAAAGTGTTGCAAGAGATTCCAGTTTTCAAATACAGCAATAGAATGTGACCTTCACTTTGTAAATGGATTCCACTGGACTGCTTTTTGTTAAGTGGCCAGTGGCATTAAAGACACCTCCTACTTACAGTGGCCATATTTCTCTTTTACAGTGATTTAGTTGTATAGATAAAGTACATCCTTAATTAATGGATACTTTCATAAACATACTTGGCCACCTATTATAAGCAAACATTTTTCAAATGGATCACTTTTTAGAAAAACAACATTCTGTGCATAAATCTGCTTCATCTATTCCACTCAAACTGTAAGAGCCTATTCAATTCAAGTAGCCTGAAGCACTGCTTGACCTGAACAAAAACCAAAGATGCTATTCAAGAACTTGATCCTTCTGAAAGCTTTACAAATACCTGCATTTAAAAATCAAACTCTTCCTGCCATATTTTGCCTATTAAAAAAAAAAAAAACAAACCAAGCTTTTTTTAAAGTCAGTTCTCTGTGTTCTCTACTGGTCCTGGCAGCAGATACTCAATGAAATCACGAATATTTTCAGTCAGATTAGCAGAACTTTTATACTGAAACATAAGTAGTGAATGCTGCTTGTGCTTTTAATTCTTGAAGCAGTTTAAACTTTGCCCTGAAATACACAAATTCAGAGACATTTTTATTTGTAGAGATGTGTTGGGCTTTTTTTTTCAGTTATTTGCTTTTTAGATGAGCTGATTAAATATTGCTGGAGAAATGGGAGAAAAAAGGTATAAACAGTGAACACTGTTCAGTCCATCAAGACATTACATTTGTTAAAAGACTATAGTTCAGTTTGCAGAAAATACCTTTGCTGCAAATCCATAGTTCTCCATTTGGCACTGACTGTAAATTTCCTTGGCGGCCAAAGTATATTTACAGAGTTCCAGAGAATCTAATAGTAAATCTGTAAAAATATGAAGACCATTAGTATACTATTCAACCTGAGTGATTCTATGGATGGAAGAGTCACACTTTCTATTTAAAAGAAACATTTTTTGCAGCACCTATTTTTAGAGGCATATATAAGAAATTAACTTTGTTTTCTCCTAAGTGTTGTTTGGAAAGTTTGATTCCCAACACAAACACAAGTAAATGATATAGTAATTACCTGGACTACATACTGTAGCTGCTTGGCAAGCCATTTCATACAGCACTGCTGGAAGATTCATATCATTCGGAGTGATCATTGGAACATCAGCTCCCAACATATGACAAAGCCTTTGACATGCTGAAAAGAGCAGCTTCCCTGTCTCTTCGTTGCAGTGGTTTTCGTAGAACTCCCTATTAAAAATAATAAACAATCCTTAGAGCTCTTACTTAAAGCTACATTCTGTTAATTACTTAATTCTCTTTTACTTATTTCACCTACATGACTCAGTGCAACTAAAACTGGGATGGAAATGGAAAAATACAATGGAGCTTACCTTAGAGATATACACTGAAGCACATAGAACATGATAAGAACTATGTTGAACGTTTTCATCTTTTGGCAAGAGGTTGTATTAAGTTTAAATTATCTGACAACCTAAGCATGAGGCAGAGACCAGCTAGAAACCATGGCATGGTATGTACAGTCAGTGCACAACAGTTTTCTAGGCTCTCATAATGATTATTTAATACTGTGCCCTACTTATCTCTCACTATAAAAGCGTAGGGGATTTTTTGCTTGGTAATTATGTTATGGTAAAAACCCATGGCAATTTGAGACAACAACTTAACTCTACCTTCAGTATTGCACACAAGCACTGTAAGCATATTGCTTAAACACTCATTTTTAGAAAAAAAGAACCCTAAACCAAACACTCCCTTTCCTTTGCTCTACATTTACTGCTGCAAAGTATCAGAAATAGTTCAGAAGAGCCTTTTAAAAGTTATAATCTTGAAAACCTCTGCCCTTTTACCTGCATATTTTTACAGCATCTTCAACCTTCCCAGCATCTAGTGCTCTCAAGGCCAGTTTTTCTCCTAGTTCTTGGTCTGATCTTTGCAGGAGCAAAGCCAATCTGTACAACCTTGACTCAGTAGAACGGTTCTTGGTTTTACCACCTTCTGAATTCATTGTTTGTGCTTTACGAGACTTTGACAGAGATCTGACAGCTTCATAAGCTTGTATGTGATTCTCAAGAAGCTTAGACATGAGTGAAGGATTCCTGTAGTCTTCAACTGACATAAAGATATCAAAATCTTCCTGCAGCAAAAAAAAAAAAAAGATGATACATTTGTGTTCATGTGAGTTGCTTTCCAAATGTCAGGTTGGGGTTTGTTGTTAGGTGTTTGTATGTCCTGCTTCACTCTTAGAGGAATACTCTCAGTTTGAAGTTCACTTCACTAATTTCTACCAATTAAATGGGAACTTTCCCAGGCACTATCTAAGTCCAGATTAGCCTTAGAATCTCTTGAAGTCCATTGATAAAAGCAACCTTTTCCCCTAAGTTGTAAATACAGTTAATTTTTACTGTCATCCATGTTATAAGAACAATTGGAAAAACTGCAGTAAATGAAAAGCCAGGAAGGCACCTACTTGCAGGGTAGCAAGTGTCTCAAACATTTTTAGGTTTGTTTCACATTCATCTTTCTTCAGAGGATCGTCTGTTGGAGGGGAAAAACAATTAGTTGCTGTCTCCATTTACAAACACAATGCAAGATTTTGAAGTTGTAGCTCACCTTTCTGAATGCTGAACAGGAATTTAAGGATTTCCACGAGTGTCTTTGTCATAAACATTTGTGTTTTTTGCTGTGGGAAAGGAAAAGGTTAGTTTCTACATCTGCATCCCCTATTAAGCATTTGGGTAAGAATATTTAGAACAATTTGTGCACGTGCTTTTACAAAGTGCAAGGACTTGATACCTCTTCAGAATTATCTGCTTTAGTCTTCAGTACCAGTGTTCCCCATATAGTCAATCTTTCTGCAACTTTCTCAGCTTCAGCAGGAGTCAGAGATTTTAACAGAGTAAGAGATTCCTCTCCCTGAAGAGAGAGAAAAAAAAGGAAACCAGAAATGATCAAATGAAAAGTGCATTTGCTTTTGGAAAAGCCAAGTTACATGTATGTCCTTGTTTTGTCACAGTGGCTGCAGTTTTGGTCATTGGCAATTATGCAAAGCTTTAAAACCAGTATGATTATCAAGAATAGCATGTACTAATAAACCCGAACAAATGTTAACCTGAGCAACACTATTTTGCAGAGAAGGTAATTCGATTCCTTTAATCAAAAAGCCTCATTTTCTTAGGTCAAAGAGATCTAGGTAACACAATCAGTAAGAGTAATCACACCAACAATAACGTTGCAAGCAAAGTTAGATGTTTCTAGTTAGGATCTCAATGTAATTTAAGTTAACTTCAGGGGGTTCTGCTAAACTGGAACTTTAACTTGGAAGAAGCCTCAGTGTCTTTAAATTGTGAGATTAACTGATATGAAGTATTTAGTACCCTTTCTTTGTCAATCAGGTCTATCATCCTCAGAACATAGACTTCCACAGTGGGCAACATGTATGCTCCTACAATTTTCAAAGCATCCTCCAAAGAAGTAGGGCTATCTTGTTTAAGAATGTATTTCACTAGTCTCTGTAAAAGGAAAACAGATAAGGACTTCAGTTTGTTGATGAACAGGATAACCAAGGAATTTATGTATACATGCTATTTCTGTATAGTGGTTGTACAAGCAAGTTATCTAGAAGTTTAAACCTTTTATCTAGAGAAATCGGAACTAAAGCATAACTGGGAGAAGACTGGGCTCAGGGAAGAGAATTATCCTGTGAGCTCTTAAGATTCAGGGGATTTATCTGGTTCCACAGGATGGTGAGGAACTTTTCCAGCTAAGCTAGTCTGCTAATTCTTAAAAAAACTTGGGCTTTCAGGCAAAAAATATGTCCCAACGTGACAAGAAAAATGGATCTTGATAAAATGTGGGAGCTACTAGTTGCTAAGAGTTTTTGAAAAGTCTATCTTCTAATACCCCATTCAAATACATGCATAGAGATTCTTGTGTAATAGAAATAAGAGTAAGGTTGATCACTTACCATTATCATCTGCTTGTCTTTTAAAAGATTCGTATCTCTTATCCCATAGGCTCTCAAAAGCTTCTTCATCTCCATCAGTCGGTAACTTTCCTGCAGTAACTTTACTCTATGGACAAATTAGACTGTTATTAATCTATTTCCTACCTAGAGCTTTGTGATTTATTCATCATACTACATGGGATACATAGTATTACTCCTGAAAAAAACCCCAGAATTCTAATTGAAAGTCCACACAGAACCAAGGTGCAGGCTGTGGATGATGCCTTACTTGACATGATTCATTTCCAAATGTTGTTTCACCAGCTGCTCCACTGCTGCACTCCATGGCACCATAGCACCATGCATTATCTGTAGAACTGCATCAAATTTCAGCTATAAAAGGAAGATAAAGAGCTTTTCAAAATAAGTTACAACATAATCTCTTAAAGTATTGTTCACGTGGGATTGATTTATCTAGGGGTGCATTTTATTTCCTGGATCCATATCTCCCCTTGCAGAAAGGGCATTCATTGTCATAATATGATGTGTCAAGTTAGATCAGAAAACGCTTACAGTAATTGATGACACTTGAGAGTCTGAGTTTCATACATATCAAAGTTGGTGAGTTTTCCATGCTACAGCATCCAAACTACAACCGAACTCTCAGGCAAAGAACATCACAGGGGAGACAATTACAGAGTTAAAAGACAGCACACTCTTTGTTCCTTCTCATACCACTCATGTAAAAATGCACTCATATGCTTACATAAAAATTATGATTCGTTCTGAACTGATGTGTCAGAGCCACTTGATGCCTGTTTCCTAAAATATACTCACATTTGTATCAGAGATGCAGCCAATGACAGCTATTGCCTTTGCCTCCCATGCAGTTTCAAATACTGAAGTCGATCGCGTACGACAACGTTCAAGCAAATCCTGTGCATTTTGGTAAAAGTTATTAGGATATTTGGATTCAGAAAACACAGGAACATCTTCTAAACAAAAATTAAGAGGGTTTTTTTTACATTAAGTGACAGATTTGGCTATCTTCTATATGCTAATGCCTGATCCTATAATTCAGGTGTGAATAAAAAGGGTAATCGGATTTGTCTTCTGCTTACTCTTGTTTAAACAGCTTTCTTCAAAGGAAAGAGAAAATGGATACCTTTATATACTGTAGAAGAAGTTCATCCTTTTGTAGGTTATGTTCACACAGGTAGGGTTTTATAAACCTCTCCAAAATGGATGGAACTAATTCTGGTGCCAAAATTTTGTCAAACATGCGAAACACAATAGTAGTTGCATTTTCCTGGGCAGCAAGTAGAACAATGGCAGGTTAGTACATGATCCTTTAAGCCTCTGATAAGTAATGCGACATCCAGCATCCACTGAAATCAATTGCATGATTTCAAGAACTAGCATCGCTCTTTAGTTCAAACAAAAGCTTTCTTTTACAAAGTCCCTCATTGCTCAGTTGTACTTCTGTTTTTTTCTGTTGCTACTCCTTGCTCCATAATATACAATCTGTAACGAACAGCAGATCCTGGAGCTTAAGCCAGGCCTTCTCATAGTATCTTGTCATGTTATATATTTATAACCACAGTTGAAACAAAATTTATAACAAACACAAATCAAATAGTCTTAGCACTTTATGAACACAAGTTTAACCAACCAATCCATCAGGATCCCTCTTTTGTCTGACTTGAAATTGCACACTACAAGACTTTTTTCCCCGTCTCAGAACATTCCATTACTCAAAAGCAATTTTGAAGTGTCTGCAGAATTACCTTTTCGAAATCACAGAGTGCCAGCCTGCAGTTGTATTTTCTGTACAGATTTATCAGCTCTTGTAAATCATTTACCAGCTTCTTTAACCGATGTACCTCTTCACAGTCACTGCATCTCTGAAACAGTGTTTAGAAATGAGACGTTAGAGGACTTGCTACCATCTTCAAGACCATTAAGTGCTGTTATAAACAGGAAGAAAACAAATTATTCTCCACATCTCTGCATCTCATATAAGACAAGTGTAGCTGAGTGAAAATGCAGCAAAGAAGTTTCTGGTAAGACATTAGGAAAAAGATTCTTTCTAAATGTAAAGACAGCATTGGACTAGTAGAGCTTGCACAGGGAAGAGAGACAAGTATTTCATGCACTGAAAGTCTTAAGGACAGGTAAGACAAACAGCTAGGAACAATGTACCTACAGCTGACATTTTCTTTACAGTTGGAACCCTATTTTTAATGTGTTAAAGGGTATTACTGTTGTATTTTTTAATATTTAAACCCAAGAAGATCAGATGTCAGTTTCTTCCTCTCATGGAATTAAGTCAGCCCTCACCAAAACTAATAGTGACCTAATTATCATCCATGCCAATTCTAGCACAGAACATATGTTCTGAAGTCTCCTGGTAGGAAATCCTTACATTTGCTACATTTCTTACCAAAGGAGTTGAGTGGCCAAAGGTTGTCAATCCCATTTCACCTTGATTTTTACTTGTGAAAAAAATCTCTGCCATTTGGAGTCCATTTTCTGGCCAATTTGCCTGTCCAAAATAATTGATGTTAGTCAACTGTATTAAACATCTAGAAGTACCAGACATGCAAAGTTTCTGACACATGACTTACCTTATCAGTTAACTCAAGGTTTCGAGCACCTTGTTCCAGCCATTTTGCTAATATTTTCTGAAAAAAAAAACCAAACCAAAACCCACAAGTATATCAAAATACAAGTATAAGTAGAGTTCTGCTATTTATTAAAGCAAAAGCTGTCATTAGAAATTTGTTTTAAAAGAAATATTTTTAAAAGCAAACTGTATGGGAAAGAACAAAGCACAGAGAAACAAGGTTCTAACATCCAAAAATCAAGCCTGGAGGTTTGCCCATGAAGTCATTTTAGCCTGAAAAAAACCCACATTTTGCATTTGTGAAGTTAAACTTACCTGTCCCTTTGGCACAACTCTTCTTAAGAAAGGGATCACAATGTTTTTAAGCCATAAACACAGTTCCTTCAAAGGAACAGCAAAATGGATGGCGTTAAGCAAGTTCTCCAGCCTTTTCTCATCAAAGCTGCTTTCAAAATCTGCCTGAAATAGTAAAGCAGAACAGTTACAGATACATGGAGCAGATATTTGTCTGATATACGAGTTTATTTGTCAATCAGTAAGAAGTTCAGCCTTCTAAGCAGCTAGACGAACATGGATGAGATTCTGCCACAGGCCTTTGCTGCTTTGGCAAGTTGTTTCATAACTGCAAATGTCTGTGCCACCTCACCTGATGCCTAAGCCAGAGGTACTGTGCACAAGGTAGATTTCCTTCTTGTAGCTGAAAAACTATATTCTTGAAAATGTCTTCGTTATTCAAGAACTCTGTCCAAGCAATACCACTAGAAGAGAAGGAAAAGAAACTCTTATTGTTACATGCTAATATTAAATGGTGTTTATTAATTTGTTACATTTACTTTTAATCTTGACAAAGAAACAAGCCAACCTGAACTTCTGTAGTCCAAAAGCCCCATAAAATGTTGTAAGCCTTGCCTGAGCTTTCAACACCTTAATGCAGAAAAGAGATCAAAGGTCAGTATCTGGCTTACTGAAGTCACATTCCACAGTTCAAATAACCATCAGAGAAAGAATGTAGAAAAATTAAACATTTCAGCTAATTAAGGTTGTTTAATAAAGCATTCATCAAATATTTTAATTCTGTAAACGCTTCACACTGATTCTTCTTGAAGGTGGGTGAATCTTGTCCAGTCTCCAGTATACAATAGGACTTAATAAGGAACAAAATTAAATAGCCAAAAGCACATTAGACAGCTTTTTCCTTCGATTTCTGGAGCATCTCAAAAT
This sequence comes from Urocolius indicus, assembly GCA_013401255.1. Taxonomy (NCBI): domain Eukaryota; kingdom Metazoa; phylum Chordata; class Aves; order Coliiformes; family Coliidae; genus Urocolius; species Urocolius indicus. The sequence continues at coordinate 248,858 of WBNH01003624.1, read as the reverse complement.
GAATCTTTGTATGTCTGAAGGAACTGCTTATTTCTGAAATCTGTCATTACTGTTGTTCTCTTTCACAGTATAAAATATAACCTTGTTTAGACTTTTCAAGAGTTCAATAGTGGTACACTTTTAAAAACTCTACATTGTCATTGTTTATCATACAATACTGTGGAGCCAAGAAGTTTGTCCTCACCTCAGTTATGGATACTGGATCCCCATCAGATGATGAGGCAATGGTTCTATCATCTTTCTTCAATACCTGGAACATATAGGAAATGGTTTGGATGACAACTCAGTACCTGTAGAACATGCCAGACAGTACCATAAATTTAATAAAGACAGATAGTACGTATCTCTCTGATTCTGTTTGGTAAGCCAGGAAAGACTAAAAGAATGAAAACAAAAAATGCTTTTAGTCCTGAAATTTATATTTTAAAAGACCACTCTCAACATTAAAACCTGCTTTCTGATGTGAGAGAGAAAACTCTACGTTCTTTTTTGCCCTTAAGCAATAGCAAGAATAAGGTCAGAACTTGCTGCTTCTTTGTGGTTGGTGACATACAATTTATAATGCATTTACTTTTTGAATGACTGTAACTGGTTTGAAGATATCTTCCCTCTCAAGCTGTACAGAAGGATGTCATAGGAATGAATGAGCACAAACAATTTAAACAAATAAACCCCCTTACTCTGACTTTAGCGTAGTTCAACATTTCTTGAGTTGTTTCATAGAGTGGCCATGGAGCATTTATGCAGTAATCCACAACAAATTGGCTATCCTGTTTGCATAAGGAAACAATTCCAATTAATTCCAAGCTCCTCTTTAATTACTTTATTAGAGAAAGGTGGTAGAAATAAAAACATACCTGAATTTTTTGCAGATTTTCCTTGGCTTCATTCACAAGATCTATCCAGACTTCATGGCCAGAACTCCCAACACAAGCTGAAGCTAGTTTCTCTAAGATGGTGTTTGCTTTCACTTTGTATACAAGCTGTGTCAAAACCAGAAACACAATCTTCAGTGCAATTAAGTTTCAAACAGACAATCTTCAGCTGAAAACTCTACATTTTAGTTCAGGTTTTTGAGATAAAGTGTGCCCACCTACGTTGAATGTTCTCTTTGCAAAAATGGATTTCCAATTAGTCCCTAACAACTCTGGTATCTTTTTATCTCACCACCTAAGCCTGTTTTTTTTTTTAAATTTAAAACAACAAACCAAACCAAAAAAGCAAAGGGAACCTCAAAACTGCTTTATTTGAATAAATCAGTTCATGAAGCCAGAATTTGTTTTAATAAATGCATGTGAAAATTATCTTTTTTTTCTTTTTTTAGTAACAGTTTCCTGCTACTTAAAGGGAAAAATGTATCTTCTCCTGATCTAGCAGCCCTTACTCTGATGAAAGATGCACTTTTGCACCACTTCTCCTTGCAAGGTTTGTTAATTATTGTGAAACAGTGTTCCCCATGCAGTTGTCTAATTTTGAATCAGCTTTCAAGGACAGCAAGTTGCTTTGTAAGGTAACATTCCACAATAATTGTGATACTTTTAATACTTTCTGTCGCACTATAGGGCCAGAATATTGCTTATAAGTTCAGTTATACTAAGTAGTCTCTAAATGTATTTATCAAGAATGGACATCTTACCTCAACATCTAGTCCGAACTGAATAGCGAAATTCTCTGCTTCAGTGAATTTGTGTTTGTGAAGTAAACGACTTAGTCTAGGGGTGAAATAAAGTATTCCACTTCAATATAAGTGCCAAACCACAGATAAATAGTGAAATAGTGTTCCACAGAAAATAGTACCTATTTTCAGGCAAGGCTTCAGTCAAACTTCTCATCACAACAATAGAAACTGGACATTCAGAGGGTCTGAGGATGAGAGGGAATTCTGTCAGTTTATCAACTGTGAAACAACTACATCTAGAAGTAATGTGCCATTTCTATATAATAATGATCCAGTAAGAAACAAAACATTATCTTACATCTGATGTTTTTCATGAATTCCTTCCAAGAAGTATATTGTGTCCTGTAGTATGCAAAGACAGAAATTGTTGGGAGATAAGGGAAATCAGCCACGAGAGAGCACAACTGTAATGCATTAAGTTTTTCTTAATCTAGAAAAAAAACTACTGCTTTTCTCTCAGGTAAGTTTGCTGGGGTTTGTAAATGGTTTTAAAGCACTTTAAACAGTAAAAGAAGTACTTCTCCCATCTAAACTTAAATAAATACAGAGCACTTTACTGTGCTAAGAGAACTTAAAACTTACCCAGCTGTTACAGCATCAAGAACAACTGGCAGCAGTAGTAAACATTGCAATAGACCTGGGCTGAGAACGAAACTGTTCAGTTTGCTATACATTGTATCTTTATCCTTTGGGGACATAATTTATTCTTTCTTTGTATAGTTCCTGCAAATTGGTTCTAATCTAAAACCAACGCTTTACCCTCTTTAATAATTTTACCCATTAAAACAACTATATTTCTTCAAACAATGACAAGAAAAAGAAAGTAAACATACTGTGCCAATCCCACTCTGAACAAGTGAAGAAACAATAGACACTTCCAAAGAATAGAGCAGTTGCATAGTGGGCAATGCAAAAACCATGAGACTTCTCATCTGTAAGAAAAGGGGGAAACAAACAAACAAGTCAGAATGTTTTCTCCTTGTAGCCTTGTGACAGAGTCATGTTTGCAGAATTATTCCTGGGTTCTGGATTAGGTGAAGGACAGTACGTGTACCAATTTTTATGAAAAAGCAGATCTGTGCAGTTTGAGAAGGTTTAATGAAGTGGTACATGTTGCCCCTATATGCAGGCCTATTGTGTATAATCAGGCAGGTTTGATTTTAAACAATGGTAAAATGTTCATCCTGGCATTCTACTTTTAGTTGACTCCACTGCCTGTACCAGAAGGCAGATACTGACTGTGTATGGATCAGTTACTGCTCTACAGAAATCTCTGATGATATGTAAGACCATAGTAAATTTTGCTGCTTTCTCCTACTTGCCTATCACTACAAAAAAGCAAACAAACCAACCTCAAACAAGTCATAAACCCCCAAACATTAGGGGAGTTTCCCCTGCTTGCTACTGTAAAATATTGCAATAACCCCTCCCTTGCTATATTCTAATATATAGATGGTCATGCTTCAGTTTTGACTTTGAGCTCCTGAGAATTCTGTCTGCTCCCACCATTTAGCCATCTTCTTTTCTGTTTTTATATTCTCTCCCCCCTTGCTTTTTTTCCTGTGAGTGATTGTATACCAACTGAGGAACAGAACACAGATAAAGAGATTATACCTGTTTGTTATCCGGTATTGTCATGACTATCAGTTTAATGTTGGCAAGCCCTTGCCTACAGAAAAAGAAAGAGAAAAACAAACTGTATAAATCTCGTGTTAAAACTGGGAAATGGTCTTCCTTCTGAGATCTAGAAAATTGCTTTTTCCTTGGAAACTGGTACACTTAAAAACCCTATCCATCCAGAACATCCAAAACCAACAGGATTTTTGCACGTAAGAGGATATACATTTAAGTTCTTACATTTTTAAGCTTTTCAAATGGATCTATTATTTGTTTTTTAAACTAGCACAGAGCAACAGAAAGGGTCAAGAGTTCTGTCTTCTAGTCTTAACTGCCATTATTTAAAAAAAAATATTTTAACCAATACACACATCTCCAGATTTTGGCTCATCCACCTGCAGCATGAAGATTTCCTATGTATCTTTCTGACAGTCTAGCTTTTTGATAATATCAGACTTGTAAGACACATTATACACTTTGAGACAAGTTGATACAGGTGTTATATGCAAGATTCCTTGGCAGAAACCACACATAAATGAAGAGAGAGCAGAAAGCACCAAGATTTTCTTTGCTACAACACAGAGACAAGGATACCTACAGTCCAATTATTTTGTCCTACTGACTAGAAAGATCTCCACAAAGGTTTCTGTGGATTCACTACCACAGAAACTCAAATGTTTGTGGCACATTTCCTGTAACAATGGACTACTTTTCAACACTGGTGCTACAATGCTTCACTTACCATATGACTGGAGAAGAATCTGACTCGGTGCTTAGAAGAAATTCTTCGATATGTATTAAAGGCCAATCCCAAATGAGAGTAAGAGAATAAACATCCCACATGCTTAAAACATTCTAGATTTAAAAGGAAAAGGAAAAGTGTATAGATTTCACATTTTCATAGAAGGTGTTTTTTGAGCAGAATCTGAACACATTCTGTAGTTGAAATAATGACTAGGAATAAAAAAAACCTCATAGTAAAATCAAGAACATCTGTAAATATCAGCATCTTTATTTTATAGAAACACATTTTAAAGGTTTTACTTAAAAAAAGGTCTTTAGAAGCTGGTTCAAGATCATTGTAAAATGAAGGCTAAACCAAACTATTACACATACCTCTGTATCTAAAACAAACAGCAGATTGTCAAGAACTTGAAGTTTTGCTGCATCTAAAAAAAATCCATTCACACAGAGTTATTATTTTACTTGAGAAATGTATCTGAAGCAAAAGCATTGTACAACCAAGCACTGGAAAACTACAGATGTTTAACCTCATAGAACCTCCTACATTGGTGAGAAGTTTAGCTTAATCATGACTGTGATTTAGTTACCAACAATTTCAAAGCGTATGTTTTGGCTGCACCCTTACAAAAGTGTTCTACTTAGTATAGATGTATTTACTAAAAGCAATGAAATAACCAGAACCATCTTAGTTTTTACAATTAAACAGAAAGCTCATACTGGTCTAGAAAAAGAAAAAAAACCTGCCTTTCTTTACCTTTGATCAGACTTGAATCAGCAAAACTTTGAACAGACACCAGGTTATTGGTAGCATCTACCTCCCATTTGGAGAGTACAAAATCACCTTTACCCTGGAGGAAAGGCAAAGTAAAATGAGGTTACACATTAGAAATTTGGCCATGGACAGATGTGTATCTACAATTGATCTTTAACAGATTACAAACATCTGTAAAACTTTATTCCAAGTCAATGTTGATGTTTGGAAAAATACTGTTTGGGTCTTTCAATTTAGCTGTTTCCATTCTTACTTCAAGACCGGCCTTTTCCACAGTAATTGTTACAGCAACCATCCCCAAATATTTTTGGCTCTTCTAAATACAATCTCTGTTTCAAAACATCCACTTTCTAACCTTGCAGAAGGTAAAACCTGAATGAAATGTACGCTGAATGTTGTGAGAAAAATCACATTGAATTAAACAGGTTTCAGTCAACTCAGAAAACTTCTTTCTAGTCTAAAATATGGCTTTTTTTGTTTGGTTTTGGAAGACTCTTGACAGCTTTGGCTTTGCCTCTGAGCTCTGGGATGGGACTATAAACAACACAGCTTGCTCAGGCTAGGAACCACAGTGATTCACTGAGAAAAATACTTCTCCTCCATCCATCAGAACACACCGAGTTTTGGAATTACAACAGCAGTTCCTTTACAAGAAAAAACATGGACAGACTGCAAAACTGGTAAGCTTTAAATCTACAGTGAATAGAAGACAAAAAGTCTTAGAGGTAAATTTTGTTGCAGACTAAAAGCCACCATCATAACAATTGTTACACATTCTTAGTACTTACCCCAGTTATCAAATGGATTTTGTTTGCTGAGTTGCTTATCACAAAAGTCTGACAGCCAAGGCTGTGATACTTCTCTGTGGAAATGAAAGCTGTCTTTATCTGTCCTTGTAACTTGTGTGGTAGGAGATGAAAGGCATGCAAACAAAAGGAGAAAGAAAAAAAGAGTTATTTATACAATCAGTGGAAAAAAAACCCTTGAACTGTTCACTGCTTCATGTACAGAAAAATGAATAATCACAGTTAAAATGATCACAGTTGTAATAACAGACTGGTAAGTAGTCAATGAAAGGTACAGAGCAAAGTTTTCTTGCAAACCCAGCACTTACTTTCTTTGCTGTAATCATGTCCATCTTGTCAATTGCTGTGTAAAAAAAAATACATTAAAAAAATGAATCAGTGTTAAATAAACATTGAAAAAAGCCTCTAAATGTCATATAGGATAGTATAATCCTATCCTGACTGTGCTGAAAAACACTTTAATGGGATCTGTATTTATCACAGTACTGAGTTACAGAAAAGTAACTAATAACTATACTTCTAGATCATTAAAAAATTATATTATTCCCAATATTCTTCAGTAAAGTGACTATAGCTTGAAATCCTGCTTCCATAGTATTCAGTACTCTGTCTAAAGCAGTGACTTGGAGAAACATAAGCTAAAGGTATTATTGGAAGGATACAAAAATAATGTGATCATCGGGAATTAGTTGTATGTTGATTTGCTTTTTAAAACAAAGTAAGATTACATAAATAATCCCAACCCAGCATCTTTTTCTCATGAGAAAGATGCATGGGAAAGATTTTTTTCATACAACTCTTCCTGTTCAAATGGAACTCCCAAGTGGTTCATTCACAGATCATCCTACCTTCCTGTGTTTTAGCAAGTGGGAGACACATAATGCAGAAGAATCCATTGTGTGTGAGAATGAACATGTGATAGACACCTACAAAAAAACCCAATAGAAATGTTTCAAACTTAGGAATTCAATAGCCATACAGACACTACTTGCTTATGAAAAGGGCAGTGAAATTATTGACAAAACCAAAAAGAATCTGACCAATAGATGAGGATTTTCTTAAACCAGACATTTGTCACTTTCAACAGAGCAGAAGCTGTTTGTACATGTCAGAGTTTTGTTTGAAATTATGGGTTTTTTATGCATCCACCAGACTGCAAATTCTGGTTTTGTGACAAAACTGCACTTAAATACATTATATGGTGACAATATGGCTGTCAGTTTATGGAAGAACAGGAACTACGAAAATCTAAAGAAGGAGGAGAGAGAGAGGAATCCCTCCTTTTTGAGCATTTTCATGTTTAGCAGTCTCAAAAGAAAGAGGTATTATATCCTCATTGTTGTTTTCTATGACAGTAGTAAAATAACTAATGAGAACTAAATATCTTTACAGGGAAGCATTAAGAAAAGTGCATTTAATGGGTGTAATGCAAAGTAAAGCTATATCTGATTATTATTTTCCTGAGATATATTAAAAGGGAATAAAATCACAAAAATTGAGGCAAGGGAAGTAAAAATAAAATTCTTACCTGCATCTGCTTTATCTTTTTCAATAAAGAGACTTAAGTAAGTCTTTTCACTTGAAGATTTTTCAGCTAAAATCTGAAATTGAATCAATATCAAGACTATTAGATGATTGTTCTGTATTTTCACAGAATCATAGAATGATGCGGATTGGAAGAGACCTTTGGAAATCATTTAGTCCATGCCCCTTGCTAAAGCAGGTCCACCCAGGTCAGGTCACACAGGAACACATCCAGGCATGTTTGGAAGACCTCCAGGGAAGGAGCCTCCACATCCTCCCTGGACAGCCTGGGCCAGGGCTCCCTCAACTCAATAGTAAAAGAGTTTTTCCAAAACACCCCCCTCAATGAAACCCTGACAATCAGTTCTAACTTGAAACTTTTCTTTCACGAAGAACTGGTTCTTGTTTATAAATGCCATTCCTGAATGCATTTTGCTTATTGTTTATTTATGGGAACAAAAGTGTCCCTTGAATCAGTTGGTTCTTACAAGAAGATGTGTTAAAAACACAAGAATGTATTTTAGAAGAAAGGAAAAAAAAAACCCACTCAAGAAATTCTGAGAAGGCAAAACTTAAACAGAAAAACTACTGTACCTTAGTTAGCAAGGTTTGTTTTGATGGTATATGGATAAGATGGAAATTGCCACTTCTCTCACCAACCACAAGAAATTGTTTTTCTTGACACATTCCAACTACATCCACATTAGTATCTGAAAAGTTCCATGCAAAGCGTCAGATATTAAGGTTTGTTTTTTATTAATAGTCCTTCACATTTGAAACACAGGAAGTGGACTGCACAGCATCCCAGATTTCTTTAAAATAATTCATTTTGATGAAACAAAGTGGTTTTGGTATCCACGATTCCCAATTCAGTGGGCATTGTAACTGTGTTGTATAGAAGCACTTAGTTAATTGTGTATACAACCAGACATCACTCTTATTTATTTATTATAATGCTTGCTTTTACAGGCTAGTAGGATATGCAAGATACTTGCTGTATTTTCCTATACAAACCTAACATATATAATTTAAAAGTCAGTTTAGCTTCCAATGGTATCCCAAAGAAATTAACATACCGAACTGAATGTGCATCTGAAGAGACTGGCCAGAACTGTCAAGAAGCGTCACTGATCTGTCAACGACAATAATGCTGCCATCCCTTGAGCTGCATGCAGACAACTGTGGATTAACAGAGACCTAAGAAGAAAAAAGGGGTTTGTATATCATAACTGAAACCCTTTAGGAAATGTGAGAAATGAACTCTGGCAATTATTAAGAAAAAGAAGAGAGCTTTGGCAAACGCTACCTTTTCTGAAGACGTGATTTGAAGCAGTGTATCCACTTGGTACAGCGCAGTTCCACATTCGCGTCCTAAACCTACGGGGAGCTGCTCACTCGTTGTGTCATCGTTCGTCAGAAGTTCAACGTCGTTCCACATGTTGACCTGTCATAAAGGAACACGCTGTAAACCAAAAAGCTGTGACAATGGGCTACGACCACGCGCAAATTATCGGTTTCACGACACGACGGTGACGCCGTGTGTGGGACGAAGGGTCGTACATCAGTGTCCTGAAGGTAAATACGGAACAGCCAAAAGCCGCAAGAGCAGCGCGGCTCGGAGCCGATGACAAGACCTGGCGAGAACAGCTTTCGCACACGGAGCCGAAGGGAAAAATCAGCGCCTCGGAGCCCTCCCCACCACGCCGAGGACACCCCTGGCCGCAGATCCCACGAACCAGCCCGTACCTCCTCCCCGCGGCCCGGGGACGAGCCACCACCGCGTTCCCTCAGCCGCCTCGGGGCCTTTCAAATTGGCGGGACTCTGCGCTGCCGCTACGGGTCGCAAGCTGGGGACAAATCTCCTCCAAAAGCGAACGGCGCCGTTGCTAAGGCAACCGCGTAACCCGCCTCGCTCCCCGCTGCAGGCCCCGCCCCCGCGCTCAACATCCGGGCGCCTGAGGGGACGGCGAGGGCGGGGCGCGGCGCGGCGGCTGCGAGGGAACGCGGGTCCCTTGTGAGGAGAGCTCAAGGGGGAGCCACCCGGCGCTCGGCCATGGCGGTGAGCGGTGTTGGCGGTTGGAAGGAGGCGAATTGGGAAGGGGAGCTGGCGCGGGGCGGGAAGGGAGAGCGTGTGAGGTGGGGAGGGCTGTGTCGGGCGGCCGTGTGCGCGGAGGCACAAAATGGCGGCCGCGCGCGGCTCCGGGGCTCCGCCGGCGCCATGATGGGCCTCGGGAAAGGGGGTTGGCCGCGTTTCACCCGATCCTTCTCGCCCCGCTTCCAGAAGTTTCTTAATTTCACTTCTCGAGCCCTTGGAGAGAAGCAAAGAAGTGTTGTGGCCCCGGGAATCTGTCGTTTCCCGGCCGGGGAGGGAATTGGAGCGGCTGTGGGAGCGGCTGTTTTTCGCAGGGAATGGTGGGGCGCGGGTTCTGTGGGAAGGGAGGAAAACGAGGTCGTTTTGGTAGTTAGGAGGCCGTGCCCCGTTTTTGTGTGCGTAGCTCTTTCCGTCTTATTACTTACATTTTGTGTTTCGTCACAGGACTGCTGTTTTCATCATCTTTTTGCACTCAGTGATTGTTTTACCCCTGCTCTCCGGTTTTTATCGTTAATAGCGATAGGAAACGCCTTTACTGTACTTTTATGTATATATACTTTATATATATATATGTACGTTATAGTCATACACGGCCTCGGAGTGTAGTTCCAGTTACTCTTAAAATCTGTGTAACACGTATAAGTGTTTGTCCAATAACGCAGTTGAAGAACCAGTAATAAGAGTAAGTCATCAAACCTGATCTGTTCAGTTTTCTTTCCGAAGTCGGTAAACAGTCTTCAGTGCCAAAAAGAACCCGAAACCAAACAAGCCTGCCTCCAAAGCGATAAAACTCTTCAAAGTTGACTTTGAGTACGTTGTGGCGCTTTAATGTGATATTTTAAGTTCTCATCTTGAACGTTTGGTAGGGCTGAAACAGAACAAGAGAATCATAACCTTCTGGAGAAAACGAATCTATTTAATGCTGCCTTTCTGGTTTATGCAATTTAGCCTGTTAAAAAGAGATAATTTTATTTTCTGTGAAAAGGATTTTGAGAATTATGGACTTGTACTTTTGTACCTGGATTATCAGTTCCTTTCAACTAGTCAATAAGAAGCTTGTTCAGTGAAACCATGAGACTGTGGCCAATCTACATGTACTTTAAAAACTGAGAATAGTCTCACTGTCTATCTTACTGTCTGTTTTTGAAAAGTCAAGAGATTTCTCTAGAGTGCAGTGTGCACAAGGACTTTAATGGACAAGAATGCGTGTAAATGAGACTGATAGCCTTGGAAAATCTGTTAGGGGGCTCAGTTCCAGTTGGGTGTTACGGTAAAAACCCAATTGACTTTGCATGTTACCAGGTATTCTTCTGTCTCGAGTAACTTCAAAATATTGACCTATAGAAATCTCAAAATGCCTTTTAACCTTCTGAGATTTTTTTTAACCCTTAGATGAAGGAGAGAGGGACTGGGTAGAAGGGGGAGAACTATAGATAAGCAGATGATGGATGTGGAAAGCCAAAGATTATAATGGCCAAGATGATAAATAGGGAAATAAATTCCTACTCTTTATCTAGTGTTCTAAAATTTTTGAGATGAAGGGTGTTGTATTGATAGTGTTCAGAAATGTCACTGAGACTACAGTTCAAGCTCTGCTGCAGACACAGTCAGAAGTGGTCAGTGCCCTTGTCCATATGCCGATGTGTTTCGATCTAGATATTGATACACCATGCAAATGGAGATGTTAACAAATGCTTTCTCTCTTAAAGAGAAATTGTGCTATAAATCTGTCTGTGTAGATGTAAATGATTAAAGAATTAGATGGACTAAACAGTAGTGGCCCAAATAAAAATACAAAGATTTACTGGTGGCATGTATAAGAAAATCTACCACTAATATACAACATACTCTAGTATGTGTTGTCTTTGAACAAAAACCAGCTGCTTTGTTTTAAAAGTAATGAATATAAATTAGCATTTGAGAGGTTTCACATGTCGTGTTCGGTTTGCTGTTAAAACTGCAACTGGGTAGAGAACTGTACAAGTTTGAGTCCTCTGCTACATTATCTTCATGAATAGCATTTCTCGGCCAAATTGTATCCTTAGTGAACACAGCTGCAGCTGTAGGATGTTCAGAAGATTTATTTATTACTTCCATTTATGATCAGAACAAGAGATCAGTGAATCTGTAAATGCATAAAACCTCACCTTTTCAGTTTGTACTTGTTCCATTCTTCCTTTCATTACACTGTATGCACCTAATTCTCCCAGCATTGACTCATAAAAAAAGTCTTTACTGCTCTACACAACATAAGTTTCTGGCCTTAATCCTCCTAGGTCAAGGTTTAGAAGGGATGGAGGCAACTTCTTGTTGTCTGTCATGTGAGAAAAAAATGTGATACAGATATTGTTGGGACAGGTGGATGTGTCCTATATGTTCAAAGTACACATTTGCATAGAGATAGTACTTTCATTATTCTCAAGATAATGTCACTAAACACTAAAGCCATATACTCATTTCATTTCTCTTCAGACTTCATTCTGTATTTCAAAATACTGTGGGGATTTTGTGCTTTGCCTTTGTAATGCTCTAAGTTGTGAGGTGACTTAAATGTGTTGGGATGATATTGACCCTATGTAATTTTAGACATGTAAAAGTGAAAAGCTAATTAAGTTGCAACACCACCATTTAGAGAAAACTCTGGGTCAGAGTTCAGACTTACTGATAATCTCAAAAGTGCATGGAAAGAGTAAAGTGCAGTCTAATGGTAGTGGCAGAGCAAAATGTTACTGTTTATGTTAGTTCTTAATAAAGTCTTGGAAAATCAATCTGTATGTAGTTACATGGTTCACTGCAAGTCTGTCACGCTGTTTCCTAACTAGTGATGGCATGGCCACTCGTGAGTTTAGATTTACAGACAATTTTAAGCACGTCTTCAGAGGAAATACTCTGTAGATATTTTTTCTTGGTTTTAAGGCCTAAGTGCTTGAGTTTAAAGTGTTCTGTCTTCACGTGTAGGGTAGCGATACAGAACGAGATGGAGTAGCCCCAGAAAAATCCACTCCAGAAAGAGAGAAGAAAAAAGAGCAATCAGATGCCTCTAGTTCACCCAGAACATCAAAGCATCATTATTCAAGGTCACGCTCACGGTCAAGGGAAAGAAGACGGAAGTCAGGTATGGTCTTCATATAAATAAAGGTGTTTGTGTGTACTTGCAGAACTGAAATATCTTTAAAGTTGTTTCGGAAAAAAATAATACACAGACTTAGCTTTGGTAATTTGTTAAAATTGGGGGGAAAATTGAGCTAGTAATTTTGATTTTGTCTTAAATGTGCTATATTGAAACTTTCAGTTTTAATGATAAGTATCAGTGTGAGGAAGTGGAGGGGAAAAACACAGAACAGAAAACTGTAGTACTTAGTCTTCATTTTAATAAAGATGCGCTTAGATAGGCATCCTTTTCTGTGATTGTAACAAAAATAAGGTTACCTGGCTGAAGAACGTGACTGGAGTATGACATGGGCTGTTTTTTCACTGTTGGAGCTTAAATAAATGCAAGCAAAGAACTGGAAATAGCCAGTTTGCTATCTACACTACCTCTTTGAATAGTGCTGTTTGTTTTTTAAATACCTGTTATTGATTTTGGGGAGTGGAGTAACTGAAAGGAACTAAAAAGATTATATCCAGATGATGTCTTTAACTTGATAAGTAAAAATAAATGTTTTCTTCTACAGATACTGAAGGAAGAAAACACAGAAGCCGAAGCAGAAGCAAAGAGGTAATTAACACTTTGTAGTGTTTAGGTAATTTTACAATACGTCTTATAAAAGTATCTTGTAGTAGTGCACATGTGTAATCCTTTATAAATGACTTTATGGTAAGTACAAGAAATTGGAAACTTTAAGCTTAATATGGAGATCCTTTCATAGTGAAGCATGATTGCAGCCTTCATATTGACAAGGTAATAGTTTGATAGAAAAATGTTTTCAGAACCTAGTAACTTAATTTCTTTTCTTTCTTTTTTTTTTTTTTTGTTGTTGTTGTGGAAACAGCCAAAAGAAAGAATTCATATGGAGAAGTAGAATGGTGTTCTTGATGACTTTAACAGAGCTTCCATTAACTAAAAGCCTTGAGTGGCTTTATTCCTGGCCAATATTCAGGACTTTCAATGATACTTACCAATCTACTTAAGTATATTAAAAGTAATTCCCCACCTGACCGAGGTCTGTTTATTGCATTCTTTAGTTGGAAAGACTGTCATAGCTTGACAAACAAACTGAGTCAGATGGAGACATGACAGTAGCAGAAAAAATGTCAGAAGACTGTCTCTTTTTAAAATAAATGTGTGTATATAGAGGAGTGAGAAGAGATAGCATCAGTCATATCTTGTGAATAACTGGCTTGCCAGCGAAGAAATGAGACAAGCAAACCAGGAGCATCAAGATAGTCACAAAGCAACTTAAGCTGTGTGGGGCAATAGCAGGCTGGGTCAGAGGAGGGACTTTGGACCCAGGTCAGGAACTTCTCTTTCCCCCATTCCAATGGAAGCTCTGTTTGGAGAAAAGAAAAAAAAAAAAAAAGAGGAAAAGAAAAATAATCTAGGAGAGTTTTTGTGAAATTGAATATATTGTTTAGTTCACATGATAACATTTCTATAATAAATCATACTCAGCGTGCTAATGCGCGAAGAGACTGAACTGAAGACGCTGCAGACTCAGATAGCAAAATTATAAGCCTACTTCATGATAAGGTAACTATTAGTCATTCAAACTCATATTTCCCTTAAAAATATCTTGAATCCGTTATGGGATATAATGGTGGTTTATTACTTAGTGTGTGCCTGGAAGACGGGATTTTAAAAAACACGAAACTTTTAAAAAGTGGCGCTTTTTTTAAGTCCTTGCTTAAAATGATGCCCAGTGTTTTGTCATGCAGTTGGATCTAATCTTACACAGTTTGTTTAGCAATTGCTAAGTTTCCGAGAGTGAACAAATGAGGAATACTATGTAACAGTAGATTTTGTCATTTACATTCATTTGCAAAATCAAGCCCTTTGTAGACTAAATGCTGAATGTTAGTAGTTCTTTTGAACATGTATATTAGAACAACTACTTATGTAAATACACAACAGTATTGTACAGGTAACATCTCAGACTTTGGATGTGTTTGTTTTGTAGCAAAAGGAGTTAATAAATCACTGTAAAACCAGGAAAGATACAAAGCATTATTAAGAACTATACTCAAATATATTTTGAAGTCAATATATATTAATGAGCTAGAAAGGCTTGAATAAGTGAGTGTAAGCTTATTATAGCATCTCTTCCAGACTTGTTTCTTTTGAGAGATATTTATGATTATAGGAAAGATTTTTTTTTTTAGTGGTTAAGTTTAGATAAGGAAAAAACCTCTGAAGAATTCGATCTTAGTCTAAAATGAATGCATTGTGCTTAAGGTGTGACTTGAAAGAAAACATTATTTAAAAATAAAACTTAAATAGACTGTACTTTTGTGATAGATTTGAAAATAAACTGGGTATATTAAGAAAAGGTGTTGATGTCATGACTTAGTCTCTAAGGAAAACACTGGCAAAAATCAGGCCTGACCTTGCTAAGTATTTTTGGCACTGAGGCTATAAAAAGGAATCTTTTTTTAAGAGGCGCTGCAGGAAGAGATTGTGATGTGGTGCAGCAGCATATCTTTAACTTAAAACTACTGTGAGAGGTCTCAGAATGATGGATATTAGTTTTAAATGCTAAAAATGGGATGTCAACCATGTGACTTAATACTTTCCTTTTAAAAGCTTTTTGGAAGTTACTGACTGAAGAGAATTTTACTCTTAAAAATTAATTATCTAATGGCTAGAAAATTGTTTTACCTCTGAAAGCAAGATAGTTTATGTCTGCAATTATGTATGGATTTTAGTAACTTTCTACATGTTAGGCAAATACTAAATATTCACTATAAATAAGTGTGTGTGTATGCATATTCATAAATTGTCCAGTACTTAAAAATAGATAGTTATTATATGTTTGGAAAGGAGACAATAATAACGATTTGTTCTTGTTAGAATACTCTTACATGGAAACACCATAAGAATACCTTGATGCTTTAGAAATCCTTTAGACAGTGGGGAGGAGGGAAAAGGGGGGAAAAATTACAGAGTGCATTTGCAACTGAGTATTTGGTGGCATTAGGTAAAATAGCCATCACTCATGATTGAGTCACACTCCTAAGGTTACTAATGTTGCATCACAGCTTATCATTTTTATCTTCTGATACCCATACTAACTCTCTTTGTTGCACTATTTTCCTGAAAGAACCAACTTCTTCTTAAAACAGGCAAGAAGACATGAATCCAAAGAGAAGTCCTCCAAGAAGCACAAATCTGAAGACCACAATGACAAAGAACATTCTTCTGACAAGGGAAGAGATAGCCTAAATTCATCTGAAAATGGTGAGGATAGACATAAACGCAAAGAGAGAAAAGCATCAAGAGGGAGAAGTCATTCAAGATCCAGGTCACGTGAGAGGTAAGTTGATTTATATGTTGATTTTTTTCTAAGTGCCTGTGTTTGGAATTTGTGTAGACTTCTGAAGTAGAGCTCCACTGTATTACTAGAAGGTGTCAATTTATATTGCATGCTTGAGTTTTCAATGGGCAGTGTGTTTGCTGCTACTTTTTTTTCAGATTGGTTCTGAGTAAAGGCAGAGACTCAGTGTCAGAGATGACACTTTAATGAACAACTGAAAATACTTATACCTATACTAATGAGTGTGTGTGTTTGTGTAAACTGCCTAACTCGCTTGTCTCTTGTGGCTGGTAGCAGTGTTTGGTTCCTTTCCCATTTCACCTCCAAGTCTTACAGCTTAAACTGTTCCAAGCATAAACTTCTGTGTGTAGTTTGTGATCTCCCCACCCTGCCTGATGCATTTTTGCCCTGTGGTGATGGACCTGAATGTTCAGTGCTTGAGTGGAAGCTGAATTTAAGCGTGAGAATATATGTAAAAATCTGGGACATGTGTTTCAGACGTCATCGTAGTAGAAGTCGTGATAGGAAAAAATCCCGATCTCGCAGCAGAGAGAGAAAACGGCGTGTAAGATCTCGCTCTAGATCAAGATCTAGACACAGACATAGAAGTAGAAGCAAAAGCAGAACTAGGAGTAGAAGCAGGTAAGTGTAAACTTCCATGTAAGCCTAATGATGGTGTTTGGTTGAATGTTCTGTGCAGGGTGATGTATAAAAGAATGATAATTGACAGTTAATGTCTGTTTAATGTGACTCAATGGCTTTAGCTTTTTTTTTTTCAGCTGTGTTGATACAGTGGGTTGAGGACTGGGTAGTTTGTGTACACTTACAGAAATGTTTGTCCGAGACAGTGCCTCAGATTCTTGTGTATCCATAGTGTGATTTCATGGTAGCAATTAGACAACATTAACTAGTTATTTCATGACTGTCTTATAAACCCACCATTTTAGATCTTTAGACTGATAAAATAGAAGAAAAAAACCCTTATTTTAAATAGTAATGCTTGCCAGTTCAATCTCCTTGTGGCTTCTTATGCCACAACTGATTTTACTCTTTAAATAAGATAGAACAAGATAACAGCTAACCCTTTCACGTGTGTGATACAAGAATAGTGTGGTGGGCAAAACACTACTTTAAAAATACTTTTGTATTTATTTTGTTTTCTTTGTCTATGTACCATAAAAGGGAAGTTTTAACTGTGAATCATTGTCAGAGCAGATAAACTGACAAGGAGCTAATCCTGAGCAGTTCCACAAAGTTCACTTAATTTTTTGTGTGAAGTGGCAGAGTGTGGTGTTCAGGTGAATTTTGAGTCAGATGGACCTTTTCTGATCGGATTGTACTATTCTATGTTAGTGATTTCCAACTCTCAAGTTCAGCGTTAGAATATTTATTGTGTTAACTTTTTCTTCCTGTCTTGAGTGCTTCCATTTCTTCCTGAAACTTAAAAACTAGAGGCACAGACTGAAATGCTCTGGCTAGACACACTTATTGGCTTATTCTGAGTGGGTCTGACAGAGCTGAGGTTTTCCAGTAGTGGTGAATCGTTTGGTATTTTGGTGTAGTTAGGAGTGTGTTTGTACATGTGACCTTTGCCATCTTAATGCCCTGTAGGGTTTTCTGAATAAACTGAAATACTACTTAATGACTGCTACAGTTGTGTGTTCTCCTTCCTGTTTGTAAGTAAAACAAGTAGATTGAATACAAATTATCAGAGCTTTCAAGAAAGTGTTGCCAGTATTCCAGTTCATTTAGCAGTACTTTCACTAGAGTGTTTTCAATTGTGTATTTTGAGAGTGTAGAAGCTGGTTATGGTGGATCGTTGGAGAATTAAGAATCTAGCACACTTGTGTAATGCTACAACATCACTCTTAAAACTATTAAGAAGACTTACCTTTCTGAAGAACTAGTTGAATTGTATGATTTGTGCTTTATTTTGGTACACACTTTCTACTAGACTTTCAGCTGGGGTGAGTAGAGCTGGGTCTTCAATTGGTGTACATGTTAATTGCATTTAATGATATTTCAGCCACCTTCAGCGTGATGTGTAAAGCTTCAGTTCCCCATTGTTTCCAGTTATTATAGATGATGTGCACTTACAGTTTTTAAGTTCCTTTTGAACATTTTGTGTGTAATGAAAAGTCACATCCCAGAATAGATTTTTGCCTCTGCATTGGAATTCAAATTACCTGAAACAGAACCCAAAATGCTGGAAGAAAAACATAGTCATAGCTTAGGAATTTCTTCAACTAGAAACACGCCTTGTTGGATAGTGATTGACATAATTAAAAGAAATGGATTCCTATCAGTACTGGTTTTGTTTTGCAAATCCGAGAGAGGGGGAAATAAGTTAGGCAGTAGTCTTTTTTTTTTTAACAGTAGCTAGGACGTTTTTCAAGTTTTGGGCTTAGATGAAGCCTTTAAAAAGAAGTATGGGGAAAACCTCAAGAAAAAACTCTTCACAAGCCAGATAAAGGTTATGTGGAAACCTGCCCTGTCAAAACTCAACTGTGAAATCAATTCCCTTATGGATGAAATGCAATATTCCTTGTGTTACAGTTAACAGGCTATGACAAGCAGTTGTAAATAGTAGGGCTGGACATTCTTTATGGTTCATTGCTTTATCACAAGCACAGGTTTTCAGGTCGCCTATCCTCACCAGCATTAAAAGTAATCCTTTTGTTCTGTGAGCATGTGGACCCTCCTGGCAATTCTTTTGTGGCATTGCTCTGATTAATTGCTAGGTGGAGAACTTGACACCGTCTGCTTGTTTCAAATGGAAATACTTAAATACAAAAGCTCAAATATTTATTTCCTTGATATTTACCAGTGCAATAAAGCATCAGACCAAAGACAAGACCAAACTACAATAGCACGGGAAAAATGAAGGTATCTTTGAAACATGCATTTCATCTTATCTCAGGAATGCAGATCTGTCACTTCCCAGTGCCTGAATCTGCATCTTGTCATCTTCTATGAAAAGATAAGTCTTGCCTCCTTTGTATTTGTCATGTGAGCAAGGATCCCTTTGTAACTTCAGTCTGTGTTTCATGATGTTTGTAGTTGCTGCCCAAGTTGCAAACAGAAAACACCAATATCTGAATGCCATTTGCAATGGCTGCTGTCACGTTAGCTAATATCTCAGATGATTGATAATAACACTTAAGTATAAAATTGTGGAAATATCTTTGTGCATCTAAACTTACTGTTCATGGCAAATCTGGGAAAATGTGAGCAATATCTCCTGTAATTTAAGCTCTGTTGGACACTTGAAGTATCTGTGATGACTTTTTTTAAAGTATCAATATCAGAGGCTCAAACAGGGGTAAACCCTTACATCTTCTAGTGTAGATACCAATGATCCTGGCAAAGAGAAATACTGCTAATAGTATTTTATATGTGTCTTCTGAGCAGGTGTTCCTTAGATGAGACTAGATGTGTATGCCGTAAGAGCAAGTTCTGTTTGCAGGGAAGTGGAGAGGAGGCTACTAAAGGAGAATTGAACTGGATATTGTGGCATTCGGCTCGTAGATATGTTTCAAATTGGCAGGCTCCAGATAATGTCTACTTCATAGTTCTCTACACAGCACTGTCCTTCTCGAGAACAAACCCAAGGCAAATCCTATGTGTTTAAACCAGCTCTCCCATTTAGCTTGATACCCTCCCTCAAACGGTTGTGCAAAGCCCGTTTGCTGTAGAGTGAACCGAGGAGAAATAATTTCTCCAAGTACTTTTCAAGTTTTGAAATTGAGCCTCTTCAAAATGCTCACTTGAAACATAACTTTAGTGCTGTGAGGTCTTTTTTCACAGTTCTCCTGAAGTTGTCTTCATGCTGAAGTTATACTGTGTTTTTTGTTGCTAGATTTTAGAAGAAAACTGTCTAGAGCAGGTCTATGTTCTAAACACGAAGTATAAGAGGGTAAATGAGTACCCAGAATGACACTTGTATTATTTCTTGCAGTTGGAAGTCTTCAGTTTTAGCTCTGACTTGTGTGACTGTTACACAGTCCTGATGAAACCTCTGTGAAAGCTGTTCTTGAGAGCACTCCAAATTAATCATTAAGCAGTATTTCAGAGTTGTAATGGAGTACCTTATGAAAAGTTATAAGTGTACCTTCATTGTTTATGAAGTCTGTTAAATTTGGTTACAGAGAGCGAAAGAAGAGAGTTGAAAAGCCACGAAGGTTCAGCAGGAGTCACAGCCGAAGTCCAAGTCCTCCACCTTTCCGGGGACGAAATACAGCTATGGATGCCCAGGAAGCATTAGCCAGAAGGTCAGAAATCATCACTATTTCAATGATACATGACATAAAGAAGCTGCTGCTGTTGATTTTGTGTGTCTGAATAATCCTGTTCTCGTGTACTTACTTCTAGACTGGAAAGAGCAAAGAAACTGCAAGAACAGAGAGAGAAAGAAATGGTTGAAAAACAGAAGCAACAGGAAATGGCTGCAGGTAGTCCCAAGTACATTACATTGATTCCTAGTGGGAGTGGAATGTAGTGCAGGATTATGTGTTGAGTGTTGCAGTCCTGTCCAACAGATCTGCAGGTTGTCTTTGTGTAATTGTCACTTTGGCCTATATACAAGAACTACAGCTAGAACTAGGATATATGTTTAAAAACTAGCAAAAGTAAACACACAGAAA
Organism: Urocolius indicus; assembly: GCA_013401255.1. NCBI lineage: Eukaryota > Metazoa > Chordata > Aves > Coliiformes > Coliidae > Urocolius > Urocolius indicus. Next base: position 228,512 of record WBNH01003624.1, on the reverse strand, counting down.
CAAATACAAAACCCTAAAAAAACCAATCAGGATTTCTTATGGCTTAACAAGTATACAACAAAAATGTTGTCTGTTATTCTGGGAAATGATGGTCCTTGGATTTTTGGCATCATTAAGGAGGAGTTTGAAAGATATTAGGAGCTCGAGATAGTTAGAAGCATGAGGTACTTTAGTTTCACTTTTAATAGAACTTGTAGGGACTTATTTCTTAACTTGGAAATAATATGTATTTTATCATGCATATACTAATCTGACATTTTCATCAGAAGTAAGTTGTTTGGTGGGTGGGGGTTTTTTTGTGGGTGTTTTGGTTTTGTTCTAAATTCTGAACTTACTGTCTGATAGCAATTTACTTTTTTTTTTGTTCTCCAGCTGCTGCAGCTACAGGAGGTTCTGTTATTAATGTGGCTGCTCTTCTGGCATCGGGAACACAAGTGACTCCTCAGATAGCAATGGCAGCTCAAATGGCAGCACTACAAGCTAAAGCACTAGCAGAGACTGGAATAGCTGTACCTAGCTATTACAACCCAGCAGCAGTGAATCCAATGAAATTTGCTGAGCAGGAGAAAAAGCGGAAGATGCTTTGGCAAGGCAAAAAGGAAGGGGTAACGTCATCTTTTTTTACCTTCATGAAACTTGTTTGGAAACACCTTGCACTCAGACAGTTTAAGGGTGCTTATTAATGCTATTTCCATCAAAATAGCTTTCATATTTGTTAAAAAACTTCCCTACTAACAACAGCCCAAGGTAAAACTTAAAGGAGTGAAGGAACAATGTATCAATAGATCTTCAATAACACATGACTGTGACAGATGTCAGGAAAACCTTTGGTGTCAAACAATCACACCTCTTCAGTTTTATCTTTAATGTTACTTTTGTCAAGTTGCCTCCAACTTGCAGTTAAGTATCATATACAGAAGGTATCTTATTACTGAAAAGAGATGGCTAAACTATAGAAACATTAATTGACCACTCTTTTCTGTGGCTGTAGAGGTTTTTTATTTGATCATATGCTGTCCAATTCCAGATGTCAATTAACCTAGTCTGCAGACCTTGTTAGTAACTTGTCAGGACTAAGGTAATGCATCAGTAAATACAAATAACCCTTTAGACTTTTCTGCTGCGTCAAAAATGCTGTTGCATGAAATGAAGTATGAGTCACTAAATGAAAAAGGCTCATGTGGTGATGGTTAATGGATTTTACAGCAGGTTTTGCCTGCTGATACTAGGGAGAAAATAGCACTTCAGTACTTATATTTTTGTCTGGTGACACTATCTTGCTAGGATGGAAGTGTCTATTACATTAACTATCACCATGCATCTGTTATGTAACAGGCTCATGTAGCTTTCCACGGGGTGTCTTGTAAGATTTGGAAAGTGGAAACTGCTTCATGTGGCACTGATGACAGACAAAAGGGAGGGAAGGAGAAACCTCAGGGCTGTCTGAGCAGTTCTTCCTGAATTGTACTGTACATTGATTAATTGCAATAAATAAGCAAATTTCTTTTTCCATAATTCACTTGAAGCCTGCTTTCTGACAAGGCTTCCAAACTGTCTGAATATGAGTATAAATCTACCCAAGCAAAGAAGATTCCTCTATTCTGAAACCAGTGGTTACGTAGATTTCCCTCAAGAGGTTTTTCTGAAGGTGCTGCAGGAGTGTCAGATGTGACTTGGAAACCTCTTACTTGCAGCTGTGCCAGCACTGTACTGTGGGCTCATTTTTAATGCTGCTTTTTTGCTTGCTACTTGTATCAGGGTATGAACGGAAATTGGCATTAAAAGGTGATACATCTCTCTTTTCAATTTGTACAGGATAAATCACAGTCTGCAGAAATATGGGAAAAATTAAATTTTGGAAACAAGGACCAAAATGTCAAATTCAGAAAATTGATGGGCATCAAGGTAAAGAGCTCTCCACCTGTCATTCTGCTGGTGGTTAATTGTAGAATATTTTAAAGTGTACCTTAACCAGTCAAGATATGAAGAGGAGACTGACGGGGGATCTTATTCACATTTACAAATATCTAAGTGGTGGATGTCAGGAGCTTGGGACATCCCTTTTTTTCTATAGTAGGACAAGGGGTGATGGGATGAAGCTGGAGTACAAAAAGTTCCACTATTTCCCTGTTTCAGTGAGGGAGCCCTGGCCCAGGCTGCCCAGAGGGGTTGTGGAGGCTCCTTCCTTGGAGGTCTTCAAGAACTGCCTGGACACGTTCCTGAGTGACCTGATATAGATGAACCTGCTTGGGCAGGGGAGTTGGACTGGATGAGCTCTAAAGGTCCCTTCTAACCCCTACTATTCTGTGATACCACCTGGCGTAGTTAAGAACTTACTAAAGTTCCCAGGCAGCATCCAAATCTGAATTCAATTCAAATTCCAGAATTTCAGTATGTGGTCACTGTAACCAAGAGTTAGTTGCAGATGCCTCTTTGAAGGCATTAAAAAAAGGATCAGAATAAAGGCCTCTATCTGTGTTTCTTGGCAGCTAGAGGAAAGCTACGCTAGAATGCTAGAACAATGACACAAAATGCTTGATTTCTTACTGTGTTTTGAGGGGAGGGGGGGAAATAAGTGTTGGGTTTAGGCCACCTGTGGTGTATGAGCAGCCTGCTTCCTGCACTGCTAACATCTGTTTCCCTCTGTCTGCTCTCTAGAGTGAGGATGAAGCTGGCTGCAGTTCCGTGGATGAAGAGAGTTACAAGACGCTGAAACAACAGGAAGAGGTTTTCAGAAATCTAGATGCACAGTATGAGATGGCAAGATCACAGACTCACACGCAGAGAGGAATGGGATTGGGCTTCACGTCCTCAATGCGAGGAATGGATGCAGTTTGAACACAAACAACAAAGCCCTTTGAAAGTTTGGGACTCCGGAAAGTTCTTGTTCAAATGTTTGGGTCCTTGTTCACCAAAAAGCTGGCATTCTAGCTTGCATGGGTGTTGCATTGACTTTAATTTATTGAAAAATACAGGTTTGGTTTTTTTTTTTGTAAATATCAGAACAGTGATACTGGTGTTAGTGTTGTTATCAGGTTATACCCACTTCCATTACACTTGACAGAGCTCTGGAAGGACAGTATTTTTTAGGTAAAAGTTCTACTTTTCAAACCAAGCAGCAGATGGCAGAAACTCATACATGGATATTTCGTGTCCACTGTCTTGTGTACTTTTGTACTTTAACCTTGTACAGTTATTTCCAGTTCTTGAAACATGAAAGAAACCCTTGTGTAGATGTTATTTAGCAGTCTGGGCCAATAGGCACATAATCCAGTGCAAAAAAAAAAAAACCCCAACTGGTTAATAAAGACATTTTTTTCTCTAAGGTCTTTCTTTATGTGAAATAAGTTATCTTTTGGGCCCAGCTCTTAAGGAAACTGGTTAAGAGATGGCAGGAAGACTGAAGAAGGCAGAGTGGGGTTATTTTGCTCTGCTTATTTTAAGTATTTTCCTAAGCTGCAGCTTCCCAGCATTTCACACCCAGGAACCGAATATTTGGCTGATGCCTTTTGTAACGGGATTCCCCTGAACTGCGGCAGGGACAGCGGGATAACCAGCCTCAGAAAGGTAGAACGTTGAAGCCCCTTGCTAATACTTAAGATGCTTTCCAGTACTTTTAAGCACTTGATTTCTTGTAGCAGATTGAGATAAGCTTTTCGCCTGTAGCTGAGGCTGTTCATCAGGGCATCCTTCCTGGACCAGGATGCCGACAGCCTACTTAAAAACGCTCTTGTACTGCACCCTGCTGCTCTGCGCCCTTTTTTCTCCCTTCTCCTCAGAAGAGGAACTGAACAAACCCCCCCCAAACAGTAAGGACAAGGAGCTGGCGGCTGGACGCTGAACTCCCGGCTCCCATTTTGGGGACGCGTCTCCTCCGTAGCGCTCCCCGTCCCGGCGTGCTCTGCGCCGCTCCCAGCCCAGCATGCCCCGCGCCCGCCAGCCCGCCCGCCGCAGCGCGGACTCCATCTCCCGGTGCGCCCCGCGCCCTGGGCTGGGCGCCGCCGTGCGGGCTGCGGCCGGGGCATGCTGGGAGTTGTGGTTCCCCCGGCTCGGCGCGGGGCAGGGGCCCGCCCGGCGGCTCCCGCTGCCCTTTGCCCCCGCGCCAGTTCCCGCCCCCCCAGGCCCCGCCCTTCCTGCTGCAGCCTGAGATGGCGGCCGAGGTGGAGTTCGGCGACCGCGAGCTCTTCCAGCAGCTCGAAGAAGAGGACGGTCCGCCGCCACCGCCTCCCCTCAGCTTCGAGGAGGAGGAGGAGAGACCCGAGAAAGCTTTGGAGGAGCTGTGTGCTCGGCTGCTGGACCGTGAGGAGACGGTGCGGCGGCTCCAGGCGGAGAATATCCGAACTGCCGAGGCAGGGCCTGCGGCGAGGGGGGACGGGACGGGGGGACGGGGCGCCGCTGCTTCCCTTCCGGGACAGCTTTGGCGCCAGGGGCTGGCGGCCGGCTCCGGGGAGGGGGCTCCGGCCTTTCCCGGCTCCGATGTGGGGGGGCTCCGGCATTTCCCGGCTACAGTGTGGGGGTCTCAAGCATTTCCCGGCTCCGATGTGGGGGACTCCGGCGTCTCCCTCCTCCCGGGTCCCTGGCGCGGCCGGGACCTGTGCTTTTGTGGGAAAAAGCAGCCGGAGCCACGGCGTGTCCTGAAGGAGGATGAGAAATGAGCTTGTGGAGAGGGCAGCTGCTCCCCGGCTTGGGCGGTTGCGAGCCCGCGTCTCGCCGCTGTGGCTGTGGCTGGGCTTTCCTGGCTTCTTGCTTCTGTCACTTAAGAGGAAGATTTTGCAAAAGAAAACTTTTCTCCTCACAATGTCCAGGTCTGTGCCAGCTTCGTTTCGCTGGCAAAGGAGATAGTGGAGGTGTTGAGTGCTGGGATGAGTCGAAAAGCACTAGTCGCTGGACGCCTTCTATCTGTCTTTCTAAGGAAAAGAAATAGTTGTAAATTCATTTAGAGAATCTCTTTTAAACAGAGGTAGAAATCGTTTAAAACTGTTGCGTTGTGAATGATTTCCTAGAGGGGGTTTCTGTTCAGTACCACAGCAAGGGGGAATTGCTTTCTATCGTTTATTTTCTGTGCGCAAACGTGTGTCTTGCTGTTGATATTTTTTGAGATGAATGTAGGTGTTTTTAAAACAAAACACTAGAAACTTGATAACCAGGATGCATGTGATGAGTTACACCGTTAAGATTGGCACGGGTAGTCAGTTTTGTCACCGGTTTGTGTTTTGTTGAGGTTTTTCTGTGTCGGGTTTTTTTGTGTTTTGGTTATGTTTGTTCTGTTTGGTTTATTTTTTGAAGCAATCGATGAAAAGAAGGGTCTAAAATCCCACTCGTTCTTCCGTGGAATTTGTGTTAGGGGTTTTGTTTTGTGTGTTCATCCTTTCGTTAATTAAGGTGTGAATCTGTGTCTTCTGAACAAAGTGACAGTTCCTTAACAGATAATTTACATCAGGAACTTAAAAGGAAGCTGAACATTCTGACTCGTCCTAGGTATGTTAAAGCTGGCTTAAAACACTCAGTATGTTTGAGAGATTGCCTGAGATAAAGCTGCCTGAGGTAACAGTGTCTGCCCCATCTTTTGGGAACGTGTTTTTTTTTCCTGTGTCCTCGTCCCAGCCGAGATGTTTGGCTTCTAAAATACCATTTATAATTCTTGAAAACTCTATTAGGTTGGAATATCAAGAGCTTAGTGCGTGTTGCTGGAACTTTATTTACTTGTGTGTATCTGGCCTTTAGGGAAACAATTTTCTTGTAAAGTTCAGCAATGAGACCAAGCACATTAACATGGTTGAATAATAAAATCTTTTTGTAAGAATTTACTGCAGTTAAATGAAAACTTCTGTACTGTGGTGTATTGTTTTGTTTTATTTCTGCCTCATAGCAGGCAAACTGTTTTGCTTGGAAGAGGATGATTTCTGTTTAAGTTAAAAAGAACAAACCTTGGCCAAACCTTTCTCTGTGGACTAGACATTTTGCCATGATAAAATGGGTATGGTAAAGTAAATGTTAAAGTTAATATTTACAGTAAAGCTACTACAGTAACTATTATCTGTGTCTCTCTTCTGTCCTTCTAGTGGAATTTCAGTGGAAAACTCCAAAGTTGATGGACCTCTGTTACAGATTTTATTTATGAACAATGTAATTTCTAAGTAAGTACTTTCCAACTAAAAGCAATCCTGACAGGAAATGGGACTGGTTGCTTGGATATGTCAGTGTTTGCCCAAATGATGGCTGTCTGTCTTAAATTTAAGCTTGAAGGGGTGAAAGGTTAAGGAGCAGCATGGCAGGAGGTCTGTTACTTTTGTTGGTAATGATCTGTTTTTATCATGAAACGTGATTTGCAGGTACTTGGAGTGAATGTGAATAGCAATTTGAGTTTCATGATGAGGGCACTCTCTAATGATAGATTGCATTCACATCCTGGAGGTTGGGAGGAGAACAGAAAAAGCATTTGACTGCCCCTTTTCTACGTTCTTTAGTAAATGATGACCAGTAAAAATGTTTCAGGCTTGCTCATGGCTCCATCTGTGTGTACCCCTTCACTCCCTTACAGGCAATATCATCAAGAAATTGAAGATTTTGTTTTTAATTTAGTTCAGAAATACGAAGAGCAGCAAAGAAGTGAACAAGAAAAAACACACTTCAATGTTAAGCCACAGGTACTTTAAAACTCAAATAGTTACTAGGTGCTCCTTCCCTTGCATCCTTAGAATGGGGAATATTGGAATGCTGCACTGCTAAGTGGATGAACGATAGATGTTTTTCCCTGTTTAACTTCAAATCAAACAACTATCAAAACAAAGGTTGTATAGCTGTTTGTTCAACATGAATGGCAGACCAGGACAATGAAAAATCTCTTTTACCTCCCCATGAAAATAATTCTTGAAAAGTTGTCCTGACAAAAGTTGTGTAAAGGCAAAGCAGTGATTTGATTTAAAAACAAGACGAGACTGTGAGAAATAAACTTCACGTATCTTCTTCTGACAGTATTTGTCCCAACTTTGATTATATGTAAGAGCATAACAGCAGAATCTGGAAATTTCCACACTCTTCATTTAGAATTCTGAGTTTTGCTTAACATTCACTTTGAGTGACATGGAGAAATGGCACATTGTTCTCCATCTTTCTCTTAGCTTTTAAGATGGGAATGAAGATGTTCTTATGCAGCATAATTCTTGCCAGAACATAAGAAATGAGCTGTGTCATACTTTGGACATTGGAAAGCATTATGAATAATGAAAGAATTGAAGTTGTGCTCCATGTTGTATGGCTTTTACATGCTTAGTTTTTTAGTAACTCTTTTATTGACTGTTATTTTTAACTCATTCTTTGCATTTTTACTTTTCATGTCAGCCCTCCAGTATTGTCTTGGAAGAGGATTGCAAAACAGCAAGCTCCAATTCTGTTAAAAAACATAAAGAAGCTTTTAGTGTAAGTTTTTGACTATATGTTCTTCAATGGTAGGTCTAACTTCTAATTCCACGTATTTCAGTATACAGTATAGAATCAGATCTGGTTAAATTCCAGTTATCAGTGCAATAGCAGTTAAGTGCAGCATGTTTTGGGTGCATCAATGGAAAAAGTATTTGTAGAGGTGTGGGTGTGTGTTTGTAAATTGTTACAGAGTGGGGGAAGAAAACAAAAAAAGCCTGAAGTATTTCAAGCAGTGTGAATGTATAGAAATGCTACCAATCTGACCTAAATACTGACACATTTCTGACAATTTTCTGACTTTTTTTCTACAGGTTGTAGGAAGTGTTCTGTATTTTTCCAATTTTTGTCTCGATAAACTGGGACAGCCCATATTAAATGAGAATCCACAGCTGACAGAAGGATGGGAAATACCTAAGTATCCTGTTTACTAAAACAAGGGGTTTTTTTTTCCTTTGTCAAATCCAAAGAGTACCACTTGGTAAATTGAACTCAAATCCTGTTCAGTAGTTTGTAGATGTCTCTCAAAACCTTATCAGTGGTTAAAGATGAAAAGTGCTAATGGGTCATTAACAGCTTTTTTACAGAAAACATACAAGTATTTTGACAGGATTATCTCACTGACTTTTGGCAGGCTTGTGCTTGGGAAGAGTGAATTGTCTAATCCCCACAAATATTGTCTTGTGACTTCAGAGATTTTCTCAGCTAGTCTGTTATCACGTTTGGAGCTATAGGTTGTTCCAGATATAGATAGGTGTTCTCCCTCCATAAAATCTGCTGTTTGGGAGAAGAAAAGGGTTTGGCAAACTCAAATATGCTAGGAGGTTCTGTTTTTATTTTTCCAAATGGGAGCCAGAGGAGAGTCTTTTAATACAGTTTAATTATGGAATGCTTTTAACTTGCATCCATTTAAAAGTTGGTTCTCTACTAGAATTTGAAAGGTGGAATTGAAATGTTGGAAAGTGTTTTTAGATAGTGTAGTCCTTCATGACAAAAAGAAACTGGACAAGAAGTTTCTCAAGTGAGGTCATCTCCCCAGTTTTCCAGTATTGCTTCTGCCCCAGAAGGAGTCAGGACAATAGTTGATTTCTTGGTTAACTTCTGCAATATCTAGTTATGAAGTTTGCAATAAAGGTCATTTCCCAGTGTTAAAAAATTACTTGTCTCTGAGCAAAACCTGCAGATTCATAAGCTGGCCAACTTGGGTTTTCTTTGACTGTGTATGCACTGTGCTGTAATTTGACAATTGGAAAGCTGTCTCTCTTACAGTGCATTAGGTCAGTCCTGTTCTCCAAATGATATTTGTACTGTCTCCCAACCTCTAGATGAAGGAAGTAGATACGTGTCAAGAATTTCTCCTAAAATTCCAGGTGTGGCTGTACTTTCATGTCTGCCAGCTTAGCTTTGATATTCTTCTTTAAATGTACTTACTGCATCTTTCTTTAGAGTTCTCATAGATGACATTAAGCCTACAGTAGCACTTCCTTCTGAGTGGAATGGTCTATCGGTTACTGTGCTTCTAAATGACCACAGTACTGAAATCAGTTAACGCATCAGTTTGATTCTGCCATCTGTTCTTTTTAAAAGAAACACTTGGATTCTGCAAACTGCTGTGTTTTTGAACTCAGTTGGACCTCTTCCTTTCCCATGCTGGTCCATTTGCAGCCCTCTTGCCTTCTCATACGTTTTTAGGCGAGTGGGCAGAGCAGGTGACACATTGCAGTCCAAAAGCAAACACAAGTCGGGTGATATGACCTGTCTCCATCTGCCTGAGAAGCGAGTTATATTTTTGAAACACTACCAAAATATGCTATTTAAAAGATTGCTGTGAAGCATGTCAGAACTTTTAGCCTGAAACTTCTGCCTGTGAACAAGAGGGTTGTAGTTTTAGCAGGTGGTGATAAAGAATAAAATTGGTTACCGGGTAGAAATTGTGTAGGAGGAAACAATGCACGTATTTCTAGTTTGATAGTTTTATACTGTGGACTTCATAGCAAGGACCCGTCTGTAACTCGATCTGGAAGAGTCACTGTTGTATTCAAAGCACTTTCAGCTTTTCACTGATATTTTAAACAAGACTGAAATTTTGCTTCATCCAGTAGCAGTTCCTTATTGAAATCTAAAGATATCAGCAAGTTTTCAGCCACATTCTCTCCCTAGATGGACAAGAAATACAAGTAAAACCAAAAAGGTTTGTATTACTCTTAAATGTAAAAGTTTTGAGCTGAAAAGTTCAATTGTGCACTGTGATTATTCCTCAGCATACTAAACCTTTGAACATACTTGAGCAATGAGTTAAATAAACCAGTGCTGAGCTTTGCAGTCAGTGGGTCTCTCTTGTTGTTGACTTTATTTAGGAAGGGCCTAAAATCAATGTGTAAAAACCACAAAGTGTATACTCTGTTATTCTGCTGCTTGCCATTTTAGTGATTGCCTTGTCATCCTTGCACTGGTGTATTGTCATCATTCTTACTGTTTTGTAGAACAATTCCTGCCTGATTTGTTTTGTAGACTTTTAAGACAGGCCAAGTTGATTGTATAGCTTTTATGGGAGCCTGTGTGGTTGCTGATTTCAGATGCTATGAAGGCCAGGCAAGCGTTTAGTGGGAATTTCAAAGATAAGGGAGCATGCTGGATTAAACTGTGATTTGATTAGAAATGCTACCATCTGAACGGAAAGCAGATCCAAGGGTTGTGCTCATGGTATGGGGCTGTGATAAAATATTTCAGTCACCACGAAGGTTTGAACACTGTAGAGGTTGGGGCAGGGGGTGAGAGTTGCCCTGAACACTCATTCTTGGGTCACCCTTTTGTCTCCACTTCTGGTTCCCATCCTAATTCAGGAAAAAGAAATGTTCAGAAAACAAATACTAGGGATTTATGTTTGCTGCCATAGTAAATCAAACTTATATTCAGCTGAGGTTCCATTCCAGGTTTTCAGTGCAGTTTCACAATGTGTATAACTTGTTAAAACTGTGGACTAGGGTTTTCCAAAGAAGTAGTCAGCTCTCCTCCCTTCTGGTAACTGATTCTCAGTATTGTGAAGAGGTTCAGGCCTCTGATGATATGGGCATAAAAGGAGAAATAAAGGTATTAGTGTACTTCAGGCATATTCAGTTGAAGAGTTCCTTATCTGTACTCTAGTGTTAAAAGTACTGTTTAAACACCTTCACTTTCCCTTCCTCTAGACATAACATAAGTTTTAGGGTGTAGGTTATGTTTTCATTTATTGGCATTATCTAAGCAAATGTTTACATATCTAAGCAGAAATCCTTCAGCAAATACTCTTCTGTCTGTGCCATGATACAAAGACAAGCTGCTCCATCTTTAGGACAGAAAACTATTGGATGAGGTTGCACAGAGAGTCTGTGCGGCCTCCATTCTTAGAAGTGTTCAAGACTCAACTGGATAAATCCCTGAGCAGCCTCATCCAATCTCGTAGCAGATTTCCTGAGGTCCAGCTTGAATTATTCTATGACTATTCCATTCCCTCTTGCAGAAGTAGATGTCTGTGATAGGGGACGTGAAAGCTCTACTGCCTGAAAGTACTACTTTTCCACTATAGTTGTAGCTCTCTTTCTTTCCTCTCCACATGTATTCTCCCCACTGTATCTCCTCCCCAAAGCTGTGCCCATGTGTTCCTCATTTCTTGTCTTAGGACTGTAAAATATTAATATTCTGTTACTGTGTCTTGAAGGTTGACATTAAGCAGTCTGTTTAAGAGAAGCAGAAGGCAGCATACAAAATCAGCAATCAGTGCTTCCATTTTTGTTTTCCTAAGTCTAAAACTAAAAATATAACAAGATTTACAATAATTCACTGCATTTAACGTGGCAAAATGAGTTCCAGGCTTAACTTCTTGTGCATTTTTTAAGCAGGCCAAAACCTCATTGTTTCAATTGTGGTTCTGAAGACCATCAAATGAAAGACTGTCCAAAGGTAAAGTCTCTGTCAGTATTCCAAAGACTGCTGGAAATTGTAATGTATTAAGTCAGAAGGTAAATTAATTTTAAGTTAATGGTTTGAATGTCTCCTTTAATTTATGGAGGGACATTTTTCAGTTTGAAGAGTCTTTCTGCTAGATCCAATGCAAATACTTTGAGGCTTTTGATATGTAGTTTTTGTTCCATCTGTAATTCTGTCACATAGCCACTGTGATAAACAGGCATGCTGAAGGCAAGGAGTACTGAGTTTATGGTGGGTGACGCAGTACATAAATTGTCCACATCTAAACTTCCCAGTTGTGTTGTCTTTAAGCCACGAAATGCAGCTCGTATAAGTGAGAAGAGAAAGGAGTTTCTGGAAGCTTGTGGTGAAGCGAGCAATCAGAACTTTCAGCAGCGTTATCATGCAGAAGAAGTAGAAGAGAGGTTTGGAAAATTTAAACCAGGAGTAATCAGGTATGTCTTTTATTAGCTGTTGCACTGCTTTTCTGGAATACCTTTTGTACCTTGGGAGTGCCAGATGTTACTTTCCAGAGTTTATTTAGTCCATGTATTTCTCTTAACTGTGTGTTTATTAGGTTTGAATTCATTCTGTTTAATAAGTTGCTCGGATACTTTTAAAGTGAAAACTCATTGCTAGCTTAATAGTCCTACTCTTTCCCTTGGCACTTTGCCTAATGTGCAGAGATGGACATTACTCTTTGGCTGCTCACACTGCAAGTATCTTATGTTTATAATCAACTAAAAATGCATATAAAATTCTGAAATTGTTGAGCTCTGCCTGTCTCTTCCTGTCTTCTTCTCTCCAATCAAAGTGGTTTTAGATACATCATACAACAGCTGTAAAAAAAAATCATCAGTACATCTAGTGTTTAAGTTCCACCCTTCTCATTGTGATAGATACAGTTAAGGCTAAGAAGTAACAAGTAAGTTGTTCTCTGTGTAGAATTGATTCTCATACAATGTTTAAGCATATCAGAAGTGAAAGTTTTAGAAGTTATCTTTAACATCAGAGCTGGTTTTGACCTACAGTTGTTTTATTTGTGATTAACAGGCTCAAACATAAGTTATTTTAACTTGATAGTTTAAAATTCAGCAAAGTGTTCTTAACTTTCTGTTGTCAAAACTCAGTTGTGGATTTTTCTGGAGGATATTTTGTTTTCTGTTTTCATAACTCAGTGAGGAACTTCAAGATGCACTTGGTGTCACAGATAAGAGTCTTCCTCCATTTATATATCGCATGCGTCAGCTGGGTTATCCTCCAGGTTGGCTCAAGGAAGCTGAAATGGAGCACTCAGGACTTGCACTTTATGATGGAAAAGGTAAGGAATGTGTGGGGAATTCGTTTTACAGTATGTAAGCTGTTTACTGGCTGCATCCTGTTCAGGAAACATCAAAGTATCAAGTTAGTAAACTTTTGCCTTCCTCATGGAAAAGTGAGAAAGTTGGAAAGTTTTCTAAAGTCATGTAGAAATACTCCCCAGTGATGTGACAATGAAACAACTTCTGTAATGATTGGATTGCACAGATGGAAACTCTGTCCATGTGATTTCACCCTTGCTGGTCCTGTGAAAGTGCAAGACTAGACTATATACTTTCAGAGAATAAGAGTGAGGAGGCTGTCAGCAAGCACAGAATACATTTCTTGCAATACAACTTACCAAGTAATTTACCAGCTTTTTACTAATGACTAAATAACATTTGTGATGCATCTCAGAGAACAATCATGATGCCAAATTCTGAAGTTGGTAATTTTTTTTTTCAGTAACATTCTTAATTAGCATTGGTAATAATTATTCTTACAGATGATGGGACAGAAGATGAAGGATCTCACCAACCAAAACGCACCACTTACGATGTTTCTAAGCTGATAAACTATCCGGGCTTTAATATATCCACTCCAAGTGGGATCCCAGATGTAAGTGATTTATATTCTTCTTCTTTCAACAGGCTCTTGTTTTTAAGCACCTGGTTTGGGGCTGGGGTCTGTTGAGGTAATTAATCTGACATCCATCAACTCAAATTCATCTTGGCTTGTTGGACTCGCTGTGTCTCTCTCAAGTTTCACTGTTGTGTTATTAACCAACCGTGTGCCACATTATTTCTCTCTTTCTTTTTTTTTTCTTCTTCTGTAGGAATGGCAGATATTTGGTTCCATCCCCATGCAGCCATCTCAGCAGAAGGATGTTTTTGCTAACTACCTTTCTAGTTTTCATGCGGTGAATATATCTCATTGTTACTTGCCAAAAAAAAATCTAGTTACTGTAGCTGATTGTGATCCCTCATTTATATCTTCTTCTTTTTTTGCATAATGGGATATGGTTGTTGATATTACCAGATGTGAAATGCTCATGCTTGACTCAAGTGTTCTAAACATGAGGCTTCTTTTTGTTAGAACAAATTCTGTTATTTCAGTTCATATAAGCAGATCTCCATTGTGCCATACTTTATAAATACTTGTGGAAAAAGCCTAAAACCAATCTTAGTTCCAGACATACCTGGTAAGTGAAATGCTTACTAGTCCTAGTTGTGTTTTTCAGTAATCTTATTACAGTGCCTTGAGAAAACACATGGTAGCCCTATCATGTATCATTCTTAGGTCTTCTCTAATGGGACTCTGTAGCAGGTAAAACTACACTAGAATGCTTCCAGTTGAGGATGAAGATGTATGTTCTGCTCTCAGTCCCAAAGTGTAATGCCATGTGGAGTTTAACAGTCAGTTTTAAGCCTGCCAGGAAGGAACATGAAATACTTGAGTTGTGATGGTCTTGTAAGATCTGCATATCCAGGTTAGGAACCTGATTGTAATCCTGTGTTAGGAATGCAGACAGTCTTTTCTTAAACCTCAACGAGATTAGCCTTAATCCTGAACAAGATTACAGTTCTATTCAGTTGCATTAAATCTCTCAAACTTCAGAGTCCAATTTTTACACTAGGTCATCAAATGATAGTTATGTAATTGCATTAAATGTTTTTTACAGCTGGAAATGTTACCTTGTACAATTTAATACTAATTTCTTTTGTTTTCCTGGATAATTTGTCTTCAGCCAAGTCCAAAGTCTAGCAATAAAAGGGCTGCATCTCAGACAAGGTCTCATCATTCAAAACGACAAAAAGAGGACAATTTGGAGCTACCAGCAGCTGACATGGACCTAGATTCTGGTACAGTTATTCTGCAAGGCTTTTATTCCTAGTTTCAGTTTTTAATTTTAAAAATAACTTGCTCTGGATTGAAATGTCAGTGTTCATGAAGAGAAACCAATGTGTTGGTATTCATTATGGTGGTAACTAATGTAAATGATAACATATAGCATATGTGTCCTGCTCTAGTTGCATTTGAGTCTCCCTACAATATGCATTTTCTGTTGCTGGGATTGTCATATCTTCCAGTACCAGGCAGGAGTTTTCAGATGTGCTCAGAGCAATTTGAATGCTAGGTTACAAATTCCTATCTCTTCACTTAAAGTGTATCCTAAAGAAGCTTCTGTTATGAAGACCTCAAAATCCTTCAATATTTAGATGAAATAACATAGGAAGTTACAAACTCACAGCTTTTTACAAATGAGTCAAACTCACACTAGGACTTAATGTTCCAATGTTAGAATAGCTGGAGAAACTTGTGTCTTTCCTTTTGGATTTCCTGTGAGGAAGTGCTTCAGTGTGGAAAAGGTTTGTTTTAAGTACCTCCAATAGTATTTTGTCATCTTTAAAGAAAATTAAAATTGAATGGCTTAGAGTTAAAATCCCCAAAGTCACCATTTCAGTGGATATTAAAACCTTCAAAAAGTTTGTTCTATCTCAGCTAAAAACCAAGGACAAGAAGACACTAAATCTGCTGGTTAATCAGAACACCATCACTTCGATTCTTGTCCTCGTCAAATTTCAGATTCTAACACATGTCTTTTAATCTGTTTCTAGATCTGGAAGTGTCACAAAGATCTCAAACTCCTAACAGTTTTCAGTTTCAACCTCCCCTGCCACCTGGATGTCCATCAATGCCAACTCCTCCTCCTTTACCACAAGGAACACCTCCACCAAATCTTACACCACCTCAGCCTTCAACACCCACCTGCCCTCCTCTTCCTCGGACTACTCCACCACTGAATCCCTCTAGTGATATTCCTCAGCCAAAAATAGTGGACTCCATCATGGACGAGGATACTCTGACCTTGGAGGAGCTAGAGGAACAGCAGCGTTTAATCTGGGCAGCATTAGAGCAAGCAGAAAGCACAAACAGTGACTCTGATATTCCTGGTGGTACACCTCTAACTGGAAATTCTGTTACATCATCACCATCTAGGAACGAAGCAGATATCGTTGCTGAAGTAAGGTCATCTGATAAGGTGATCACAGTGGAAACTGGGTTTTCTGACATCAGTGAACAGGTACCAGCAAATGAACACCCTGTCACTAGTCCTAATGCAGGAGATGGTTTACTTAACTTAAAGGACAACCCTGATCCTACAGATTCAGAAGGCTTGCTGGATAACACAGTGCCTGCTCCTAACAGGGAGGTTAACAACGGAGAAAATACAGGGAGTAATAAAGTGGTTGCAAGCACTGAACCCTCTGCAAAGAACTCCAGTCTTGTTCCTGATATGAGCAAGTTTGCTGCAGGCATAACACCATTTGAATTTGAAAATATGGCAGAATCAACAGGAGTTTATCTAAGAATAAGAAGCGTGTTAAAAAATTCTCCAAGAAACCAGCAAAAGAAAAAGACTTTTTAACTGATCTTCCTTTGGTTCGTTGTGTCCTGCTTCCTTCTCTTCCTTTTGCTAGTTTTACAGACTCGGATAACCTTCCTCCTCCTTTTGTGGGAAGGAGAAAATCTTGACAAACACAAGTCTGCCCCGTTCTTCCTTGGAACTAAAGTCAGTGCAGGGCTTCCATATTGACCAGGACCCACCAATGCAACCAGAAACTAAAGAATTTCCCCAAATGGCATCCTTCCACTAAGGAATAACAGGACTGTTGATTTGTTAAGAGCGATTTTACTTGACAATGTATGAAATTCTACAAAGAGGAGTTTGTGGTTTGCTGTTCATTACTTTGGCTGAGATTTATATTGTCCTTGAGTTTCAGGTGGATTGATGATTTTTTTTTTAATATCTGTTCTTTGTACAATAATCTATTCTTTATACATTTTGCTAATTATCCTGTAGATAAGTTTAATATATTCAGAATGTTTTTAAAAAGGCCTAACATGGAGATTTCCCACATAAAAATCCTGGCAATTTGATGAGAATAATCAGGGATTACCAGCATTATCTTGACCATTTCAGATATTTTTATAAATTATTTATGTGGGTCGGTTTTAATTACCACTGTATCTTTTGTATCATTGTCCTTCCTGTAAACTTGCTGTACATACAATACATGTTCATTGTTGTGTACAGAGGTTTAATAAATGAGCTTTTTATATAAAGTTTGGTTTTGTAATTTGAGTCCTAAGCCATCAAACTGCTGATTTTTTGGAAGATAATTAGAAAAACGAGCTGATGAAAATGAGTAAAGTTGAATATCATAGGAAAGGTCACAAGAGTTGGGCTCGGAGTTTCATAATCAAACTGTTAAAATCACTTCAGCTACTTAAACAGAACTTTGCCATAGCATTCAGTTTTCATAATGTAAAGAATTGCCCACTTACAAAAGCTTAAATTCATTCTTACCAGTTATAATGTTGTTGATTGATTGTTCTAACACTGTTTTTTTTTTCCATTTTGTCTTCACAGGAACCTGTAGATAAAATGCTGTACATTGTTTGCATTGCCAACAGAGGGAGTACTAGATTGACTTAACAGTATTCATCGGGGCTGGTAAAACATTTGTTTGCCTTTCATACAAATGCAGGAAAAAAAAAGGCTTCCTAGCCAAGTGGGATGCACAGTAACCCAAAGTATTTTCAAGCAGAGACTTGTGAAGGAGGGATGTTCAGAGATACTTTTCATAACTTCAGAGACTGACCATACTCTTTTTAAATTCTTGGCTTTGCAGATAATACATAAAGATCTTTACAATATGAGGTATTAGTAGAGTGCATTTGAATGCTTAAGAGAACCCCAGGCTTTGGGAGTTAAAGCTTTTCTATTTTCCCGTTTGTCTCTAATCTTTACAGGAATGGAAAACTAAAGTGTCTATATAGGAACTGCTTGTCCTTCAAGAGGTTGAAAAAACTTCTTGCACCCTTCGGTTTCTCTGTCTGTGTTTGGAAAACAGTGACCAAGGTAAATGTTGGCTGTTTCTGCTAAAACAAAAGGCTTTTTTTGTTAGTATATTTTGTAGGAGAAATGGTGTTGCTTTCTGCAACAGGAATGGCAACGAAATAATACTTGCTTCCAGCCTTTACACACTTGCAAACAAATCTGTATTGGGAGCATCTTGTAGTTTCTCTATGCCTCTTCCTGCCGTGGAGTTAAAAGTTGGTAATGACAGTTTACACAAGCCATTGTGTGCTGGCTGCTGCATCATTCACATGTGGATGATAATGTGATGCAGGGCATGAGGTAATGATTTCAAGTGTACACACCTTTTGGGTGTGTTAAGGTGCTCATATTTTAAACATGCCCTTCTCTCTCCACACCTTAGAAGATCTTTTTTTAATAGCTCTTAGGAAATGCTGCTTCATTAGCAGGACATGCAGCCCCAACTTTACAGGAGTACCTGTGTACTTCTGCCTTGCTTACAGAAACCAAAGTCATCTTCATAGGTTTAGTATCCTTTAGTGCTCTGTGTGTTCACTATAAATTCATAATAAATGGCCTTTCCACCCGGTTGATGACAAGTGATGAGACTTCAATCTTTGTACAGATTCTCAGACTTCCCATTGAAGTAGCTGTTAACTTGCTTCTGAGATTTATACTGAAGGTGTTGGAGTAAAGGGAAGTAATTTCAGCAACGTGGCTTTTAATTTAGTGGTAAACTCTAGTTTAAATATGTTACAAGGCCTTGAATTTTAAATTGTTTTATCAGTTTGGCCACTTCTGTGTTTCCTTCACAGAAACTACTTTGAGATAGAGATCTTTCCCATTTTTGGAAGATGATATCTTGTGGTATCGAAAGCAAACATGATTGGGCAGGGCTTGGGGCAGGAATGGTAAAAGCTCCTGTAATACTACTTTAGTCTTTATTTTTGTAATGCATATATTTTGGCCTCAGAACAGACAGTGGCAGGAACTGTATAATTGGAAATAGAGGTAATCATACAAAATATTGGGCACTCTGGGGTGTCTTTTTAATTGTTCCTTTCTATGGAGGTGGCAGTCTCCGTAGTATGGATAACGCTGTGAGAAGATCAAGCAGAACCAAGAAGTAAAACTCTTCCTGTTTTTACTTCTGCTGTAAGACATATATAGTTAATAGGGCTGTGATGTTATCTCTGCTGTTTCTTTCATGGTTAGGAATTTATCTTGATCTCCTAGCTATTTATCTATGCCTCACTGTTCCTACCAAGTGCTATATAATGTTGCAGCCCTGAAGATGCTTGTCTGGCATTTTTTTTGAGTCTGCCAGATGCAACTACTCAAATGGTTCTTGTCTATTGAAACTGCAATCAGATCACACTGCAAGGTCTGAGAAAAAGCTGAATAGCAAAATATCTCTGGTACTTTTAAGTCACATTCTCATGGTGATGGGTGTGGCATAATAACCTAGATTAGAGCTTACTAAAATGAATGAGTAATCAAATTCGTAATGAGGTGGGTACAGTGTGAGCAGGCATCACTCAGTTTTTCCCACAGATTCCTGTTGGCATAGTGCTCATGCGTGTTTACAGCATCTGCAACAGCAAAAGTCTTCAAAAATGCTTATGCACATCTAAAAACAGCTAATCTGTACCAAATATTCAGGGTATCAGTCTTGTCACTTTAAAAGTTTTGAATTTCTAACTTGCTTCTTTATAACCTAATTCGTAGTGTTTAAAACATCATGAAAAGAGAAATAGGTGAGATGCTAGAAGATATTTGAAAGATATGCTAGCTGCTAAGAAGCTGTAAGGCAGGATAGCAAAAAGGAAAAGGAAGAGGAGGTAAAAGCACAAATACAATGGAAGCATTTGGAATGCGTTGGTAGTTGTCATGGAACTCCGTAGTGCCTTCATTCAGCAACATGGCTGCGTTGCCTGTGGTAAGTAAATGCCATGGAAGATTGATGCTGTTCCTAAGAATACATTATAAAGTCATCCTTACCTTTTAGGGGGTGGGAGGGGATGAGTCAGAGGTAGGAATTGGCCTCAATCTTTGGAGAAGCTTACAAACAGGATGGGTTTAATAACATGGTAATGAAGGCACGGCAACTGGACATTTCTTTAACTTCAGTTAAATACAAGTAACAAAGATTCAACCTAAATATATGTTATTAAAAAACCTTA
Organism: Urocolius indicus; assembly: GCA_013401255.1. Lineage (NCBI taxonomy): Eukaryota > Metazoa > Chordata > Aves > Coliiformes > Coliidae > Urocolius > Urocolius indicus. The sequence continues at coordinate 208,781 of WBNH01003624.1, read as the reverse complement.
ACTGACATCCAATGACTGAATAAAAAACTTACTTACCTTTTCTTTAGAATTCAGTACTCTCAGTAGGAACAGCCCCCCTTCTTTTTTAATAGACTGACTTCTCTTACCTGTGGAGTTCAACATTCATCATCAAGATGAACAGCATTGTGAATTTAAGTACCTTTTTGAAACAGGCATACATAAAGGATTCTCCAAATACTCAGTTTAAATACTGTTTCTCTGTTGTTTCACCTATGTTGGGGAGAACAAGTAGTGTAAATGCTTGAAAGTTTGTCTTGTGTAGCAGACCAGCAAAGTAGGTGCAGTCATCAGTTCTGTACAGGAATTGTCAAATGTATATATAGATTATTCAGAGGGAAAAAAATAGTCCTATAGTCAACATCTTCATGCTTTTGTGAATGTGCCCCATTGGATATACAGATGGATTCCTTAAGTCAGGGTATCCTTAAGTGCAGTTCTTTAAGAACAACATTTGAGCTGTTCTGAAAGCTTCAATAATTTTGGACCCTTCACAAATCTGAAAAAGGACACAGACTGTTTAAACTGGTGTTCCTGCATCACTGGAAAGAATGATGTTAATTCTCAAGTGGCCAGGATGCCAGTAGTTATGTCAGCATCTTGAATCTCCCTGGAGCATTCAGCAATTCCTGCTTCCATGGAGTTATGAAAATTTCTGTGCATTGTGTGTTGCCTCATCTAATCATGCAGTTCAGAAAAGACAGCCATTAGGACTGGAATCAAAGTTATTCTGGCTTTTTTAGTCCTTTAGAGTATGAGCATCGTGTTTTTATAATGATTGCTACAAATTGGATGTGGACACGCTCGTTATGATCCCAGTCTCAACCTCAGGGTTGACTTAGTGATCAACTTAAGTTACAGTTGCTCTAAAGCTACTTTTTCATGGTAGGAACCTTGATACTGGTTGAATGATGGATAACTGACTCCCTTGTTTCCTACAAGACAGCTTTGATCTTGAAGCTATCTGCTCACTAGGAAATTACATGAAAACACGGTGGCACGTTCACTTTATGGATAGAAGCTTTTGATCTGTGACATCATTCTCAATTCATGCTTTAGCACCAGGACACTTTCAGCTTGTGCAACAGAGTAAAGAAAAGCTGCTCACACACTGAACTATTGTTTCCCTGCTGTTAGTTACTGCTTGCACTTCATTACAAGTTCTACAAGAGCAGTGCAAAGCTGTGACTCATAGCTCCTGTCTTCAAGAGTAAGCCAACTTCTAGTTGCTGAGCTCTGTACTAGGTACATCGGTCTAATATTGCTTATGAAGACTTGTAATGTTGTGCATTGCACTGCCTGCACTTGAAATCTGCCCACATGGTAACAAATCAACCGAGAGAGAATATCAAACTAAAGAGGGAAAATGATGGAAAACACTGTGTAAACATATTAGCATTAGATCAATACAGAAAGCTCAAATTTGTGACAGCAGAAATAAGCCCAAAGGCTCACAACTCACGCTGGCAAACCAGCAGCTATTTGGGGCAAACGTTCTGTGAGGTAAAGTCTGGCTGTCTAGTTTTTACCCTAATTGCAATTTTTAGGCATTATTTCCATAGCTAGGGCCTGCAAGGTCTTTTTATGTTGTTGTTGTCTAAGCAGTCACTTACTGGTTCTGCATTTCTACAAACAATCCAGTATTTAAACCCTGTTCAGAGGAACTTTTTGTCAGCTTTTGCAGGGAGAAAGAGGTAACGCTGCATGTGGAGTTGAGTGTTTCTGCATTTAAGGACCAGGGGATGAGATTCTATTTAATGTGTGGGAACTGAAATTGTAACAAGCATTGCTAAATGCTGATCCAGTTGAAACCTGTTATTTGAGGGACTGCATCACACCATTTTATGCTTTACCATGCTGGATTAATGCCAATCGATGAATCCAAAATGAAACACAAATTGCAATCAGTCTCCAGCAAGGGAACTGCTTTCTCATCACCCTTTTGTTCGAGTGGCATCATGCAGAAATTAAATGATCTGTGAGACTGCAAAGTGTGGTCTGTTTTGTGATGAATTCAGCAGTTATCTGGGCTTTGTTGCCTTTTTCCACGAGGCAGAGAAGTGAAGCAGAGCTGTCCAGATTCAGCTTTGAAAACTGGTATTCAACGCTTGAGCGTGGTGTGGGAGCTACTCCTGCAGCTGTTTAAACTTTAGCAGTGGGCTAACTTCACAAACGCAAAATTAAAATAGTAATTTAGGGAAGGGAAGATACATTTCTGGGCATTGCACAAAAGGAAAATGGAGAAAACAAGCCGACAGTGAAGTTATTCATCTATTAAGAGCTATGTCCTTCCTACCTCTTCTCCCCACCCTTTCCCCCTCCCCTTCCCCCCCTGCCTGCTGCCGCAGCGCATTCCCCGAGATGCTCGGAGCCCCTTTCCCCGCCGCACCGAGCCCGGCCCGCGCTCCCCGGGCTCTCCGCAGGCTGCGGGGACAGGCGGCGGCTCCTCGCAGCCCGCCCGGCGGACAGCGGCTCCGTTCCTCTGCCCGGCGGCGGCGGCGACGACGGGCTGCCCTGGGGCGAACAAAGCGGGGTGGTGGTGGGGAGCGGGGGGAGACAAAGGGAGAAAGAGGCGAGGAGGGGGCGAGGAGAGCCCGCGGGGGAGCGAGGCGCGGGCGCGGATGAAGGCGCGGTNCGGCGGGGTCCGCGCGGGGAGGGAGACGGCGGCGGCGCTGCCGATGGCGCCGGCTGAAGGCGGGAGGAGCCGCCGGCCGCGTCCCGCCTCGGGGCCTCCGCTTCCCGTCCCGGCGGCGGGTGGCGAGGGAGCGCGGGGACGACGTGGCCGGCGCTGGCGGAGGGGCGATGCTGGGCAGCGTGGGGCGAGGCTCCGGGAGCGGAGGCGGGCGGCCACCCCCGCGGGGTGCATTTAAACCTCCGCCACACGTGCCCGTGCTGCCCCGCCGGGGCCGCGGTGACAGCAGCCGCTTTGGCAGGTTCCCGAGCCGTGCGCTCGGGCTTGCCGGACTCAGCCCGTTCCCGTATGGCTGCCCCGCCGTGCTCCCGGGCCGGCCGCTGCCTGTGAACTCAGAGGCGGTAGTTGGGGAGGGGGATGCGGCTTTCCCTGGGACCCTCCTCAGCCTCCTCTCCTGCCACCTTTGGGTGTCTCCCGTGGTTCGTGAGGGTCTTGACTGCAGTCTCTGCTCAAATCTTGCCCTTAAAAGATGTGGCGCTGGGTTTAGTTATGGGTGATGCTGGGGAGAGGGAGTCTGAGTATGTAATGGCAAATGCTCCCTTGCAGTTCTCAGTACCCCACACAGTATGTGCTGGTATTTCACCTCTTTATGATGTGGCTTATAACTCACGNCTGCTGCTGCTGCTGCTGCAGTCTCCGCCTCGCCGTGCCGCGGATGTTGTGTGTCTGCTCCGCCCCCTGCGAGCCGGGGAGGTGCCGCGGCCGCTGCAGAAGGGGAGGAGGAGGCGGCAGGAGCTGCAGCCGGCGCTCGCAGCGGCCGGGGAAGGCGGCGGCGCGGAGCCGAAGGCGGCAGCGGTGAGGGCGTCGGCGGGGTCCGCGCGGGGAGGGAGGCGGCGGCGGCGGCGGCGCTGCCNCCTTTGGGTGTCTCCCGTGGTTCGTGAGGGTCTTGACTGCAGTCTCTGCTCAAATCTTGCCCTTAAAAGATGTGGCGCTGGGTTTAGTTATGGGTGATGCTGGGGAGAGGGAGTCAGAGTATGTAATGGCAAATGCTCCCTTGCAGTTCTCAGTACCCCACACAGTATGTGCTGGTATTTCACCTCTTTATGATGTGGCTTATAACTCACGTTGGCTTTTTAGGGTTTTTTTTTGTGTGTGTGTGTGTGTGTCTGCTTCCCATCCCTGTGTCTTCAAAGCTACAGCTTTGCAGGTGACCTGCTCTTGTATCTCTCCACGTGGCTCAGCTGGAGTTCACTGCTGCGTTTATGGCCACAGTTAGAGCTGTGGGATCCCCAGGCAAAGGCAGTGCTGTAGGCCCCTGCTGCTTTCCGCTAGATCACTGGTGCTGTTCCTAGAGGTGATGCAGTGTTGTCTTTTCTGTGCCTGAGCTGTAACGGGGCACAAGCTAATTGTTGCTGTTACTCACCTGTTAACGTGGTTCCTTCTGCATTGAATTCAGTAGTGAGTTTTCCCTTTCATTATAACGTCTTTGTGTGCGTGTTTAATTAAAAACAAAAGCCAATACCACAAAAAAATCTCTTCTAAAACATAGTGTGGGGAAGAAAATTCAGGCTGTGATTGCATATGCTCGTGATTAAAAACATGCCTGTGAAATAAAGACTCTTTCCTCCCCACCCATGACCATGCTTACCCAGTGTGCCAACTGGGTAGGGTTTTATGGAAGTTCACAGGTTGCTCTGAGATCTTCGAGCAGAATGATTTAGAAACATGACATCTGTATTATTAAGTAGAAGAAAGAAAAGAGGTGCAAAAGGGGAAATGCCTTTGTGCCTACTGCTTCTGAAGAATTTCTTTGAAGAGCAGAAGTATGTGTATAATTTTGACACTAGCCATGTCAGAGAGTGGCTTTTCTTAAGTATGTGTCTTGTGCACCTGCTATGGCACCTAAAGAGATAGCAAACGAGATACTGCAGGGGAAAAGTAAATAACTTCTCCCCGTGCCCCAGCAGCGTGTCTGAGACTGAGGAATGTGTAACTTCAGGTACAAAACATCTTCATTTCCGTGCTGAATGTAGAATGGTTGAAAAAGATGCAGAGGAATAGTGGGTTTTAAGTTGAGGTTTTGGGGTTCTGTTCCTGTCTAGTCCTTAGACATGCTGGAAGAGCTTCAGTCTCTGCTGAAGCGCACTAAAGCGTTAAAGGGATGTGTTGGCTCAAGCAAAAAAAGCTTGGAAATGTGACCTCAAATGGTTGCATCTTCAAGGATCAAAAAGTGGGTTTTATTTGAAGGGAAAATAAGATATTTTTATGTAATTGGTATGTTTTTTGGTTTTTTTTTAAAGAGAAGATCTCAGCTTTTAGGGTGGGAAACAGCAGTCTTTTATCCTCGCCAGGGAGGTACATAGTAGGAAGTAAATGAACAGCCCTTTTCCTCATGGGATTATGCTGTAGGAAGAAACAGTGCTGTAGACACTGATTGCTGTGACTTTCTAGAGCTCCTGTAGATTTTCACAGCTACAGGCTGTGTCCGTTTGCCATCTTCTGAATGTGAATACCCAGGACAGCTTTTATTTACTGAACTTGGGCAGATCAAAGAATTTTTGCAGTGTTCCTCCCTTTACCCTTTTAGTCCTGTTAAAGTTTTTCTTGGGAGTGAGTGGGAATCTTTCAAAATAGGTCTCCCTTCAAAAGAAATGGGGCAGTCTGCCTTGCCAATATGATTTTTCAAAACAGCTTTTCTTTCCCTCTCTCTAAAACATTCGGGTCAAATGTTAACTCTGTATGTTGAATGCAAGTTTTCTAATGTTTGAACATGATGACCATGAATGAATGCAGCTCTTGTTTAATCTTTTGGCATTCCTTAGGGGCTACTGGCTCCGCTGGCAACGTATAAAAAGTAACGCACTGGAATCCTTATTGGACTGGCATGTTCAGAAATGCCTCGGATGGATGGTGTTTTGTTATTTAATGAAAGGCAATTATATACTGCATTAGCTGTAATCTCAGCTGCCCTCAGCTAGATGCCAATTTCTGCTGGAGCAACCATTTCGTTCTTGATGGGGAAAGCTGAAGCTGGCTCTGTCAGCAGCATGATCCTGCGTGATTTCAAACCTCTACTAACACATCTGTGCTCGTCCAGGTGTCCTCTACGTGTGTTTGTTTTTGCAGAGTGATATTCAACTTGCATAACTTAGAGTGGTACAACTGACTCTTAAGAATACCCACAAAAGGTATCTAGTTTCTGGCCCCTGATTTAGAAGATATGTCTGAGAACAGCCTGAACAGACTGTGCTGTTACTGCATCCTAACTTCTAACTGTTTCCACCTGGAATGTCTGGTCAATTGTTTGTACAAACTCAAACAGAGGGAACTTGGCTGAATAGTACCGTGCATTCTTTTGGTTTGTAAGACATGTCTTCACTCAGCTGTTTCAAGGAGAAACAGCACTAAAATCTGTTCAGTTTTCCTGATCTTTACAATCTCACTGTCTATATTTTCAGCTTATTTTGAGAGGAAGTTGTAAGGCAAAGAGAGAAGCTCTGTATTTGATAAGAGTTAACTTATTTGACACTCTCATTCTGCTTCTCTGCTTGGCAGTGGCATCCACTCAATCACAGCAATATTTATCTAAGACCTGTATTTGGACTTCTACTTCATTATATGCCAGCCATGTAGCAGTCATGGTGCTAATTTAAAAGGCTAAGAACACAGAGAGCTAAAAAGGGATTGCTGACTTGATGTTTTCAAAGAGTGTGAAACAGTTTCAGTTTCACCCGAGTCTATCAAAATCAAAATCTTACTATAAAAACCAGCATCTTATTTCCACTGTCTCAGTTGTAATTGTATTAGGGAGAAGCCTTGTGTTTTCCCTTTACACGCATTTGGTTTCGAGGCTGACAGGAGATTGCATTTTCCTTCTAAAACGTTCATTCAAACTTTAGATCCCAAATAACTCCAACTTGATGCTGTATTATTCCAAAATCATCATTGTTTTTGTGGACTGCATGCACTTCCTGAGATGGTTAAATTGCCTTATCACCAGAAGTCAGTGCAGACAGTCAAAGGAACTGCTCTTCATGTTATCAAAATGGAGGCTTTTGGGAAAGGCAAGGATTTCCTTGGAAAAAATAGGAAAAGTAGTAGGAATTGATGGTGGGCTTCTCAGAAGAGGTGGCAATAACTTACTGTCTCGGATGAAAACTTTTCCCACTCCTCAGTCCTTGACTCATCCTGTAGAGAATGATGTGTGCTGAGGAGGATCATGTGCTTTCTGATCTTTTAATAGACTACAGCAGTGACGTTTTCACAATGCACGTGTGTAGTGGCAACTTGAGTGATAGAGTTTGCATTGTATTTTCTGTGATTTCTTTAAAAAGCTTTTTTTTTTAACAGGTATCAATCCTTATTAATCGAATATGGGAGAAAATATTACTCACAAATTGCTAGTCCAGAATAGTTCTTACTGTAACAGGCATCCTCCCTTATTTGTGCTTTGTATTCAGCAGTCTTAGACTTCATGTTTCAGTGGTATATATTTTTACTGAGGTTCTCAATGCATTTAGCAAGCATAGCAAGTTGCAGAATAAGATGTCCTTGATGCAGAATTAAAATCCACAGGCAGAGCGGAAGCTTTAATGAATTAACCTTCCTCGTAGCATTGCTGTAATATCTGACTGATGGTTTGAGGTCCTAAGCCTCTTACTATCTTTGATCTGATTCATCTTGTTCTTAGTGCAGTTTCTCAGTTATAGGCATTTACCCTGCCTTTTCCTTTCCCAAGCATATTCGGAGAGAATCCTGCTTATCCAGTTTGCAGTTAAAATCTTCCACTTTCCAAGGTAGAAGAACAGCCATGTGTGTCTTATTTACCAACTTGGCAATGTCACTAAACCCCTCTGATTTTCAGTGGATTTGTGTCTTCTAATGATTGCCTTTTGAACTATATTATAGGCAAATTTGATATGATCTCTAAACCTGTTGATAGCCTTCTGCCAAATGTATTGATGGCAATGCTTTGGTTTTCCATTTTGCTTCAGAAATTAGATGGTCTGATCTGTAGTCACTGGGAGCAACTCAAGACTATTTGAATACAGGTCTCCTTCCTACCATTTGGCCTACTTCTGTGACACAAGAATTTGTTTTCCTTTAATAAATGTCCTTCCTTTTACATTTTTTAGTTGAAATTACTCAACAGGCTCAAAAAGAAACCAGATTTGTATGCAGGCCTGGCTGCCATAAAAGCCCTGATGATGAAAGATAATGAAAGATAATCAAAAAGCCTTTAGTCCTGATTATGCTGTGAATCTGTGAACTCCCACAGAAAACAGTTCAGATAATCTCCATGATACAGAAATACAGCATTTGCTGTCCATCTCGATTAAGAAACAAATCTGAAGTGTCTGGTTGAGTTCTAGACCAGCCATATCCTTATCCTTAATGAGGGTCATGAGGCGTTTGGATTCATTCCCAAACAACACGTTTTGTTCTTCCCCAGTTCCTCTTAAGCGTACAAGAAAGCAGGAGTGTCTTCTGAGTTCTTAAGGAAGCAGAGATTCACTCTTTGAAGTTACAGAAAACCAGCAGCTATTTGTGGGGATGTCCTTACACTGTGGTGTGATGGCTGCTTGATAGTGGGATGAGTGATGACAAGGCATAGTGTTTGTGTTACGGTGTTGGGGCTGTTTTGAATATCCTCTGGGTGTCTTTTGTTTCACCAAACATACCAGTGGCTTCAGATTAAATAATGTTTGTCTAAACAAATGCCCTCTAAAATAGAGTAGTGAGTTTTTTTTCAAGACCTCTGCTGCTGATTGGGTAGATATGATTCAGTTTGAGTAATTTGTCATCCACTTCTTCTTTCAAATCATGTCAGTCAAATCAATGACGCTGTCAAAAGAGCTGTGTCATTCCAGTGGGCTTACTTCCCAACTTACTGCAGGCTTTTGGTTTTGTATTTTAGTGGTAGCAAAAGCGAAGTGTGTTTTGAGTTAAACTGAAGCTATACTACAACTTGCATGCAACAGTAATTTCCTGGAGTCATCCTGGTAGTGACTTTGAAGGCACTTAAGAGCAAAAGATTAATTTAATAGTTATGTCTAGTTAAAATAGAGTCTGACCTTTGTGAAGTGTATACTTCTCCAGAATTCATACGATGATTGTATAGGATTGGACTGGAATGAGCTGAGTTAGAATGTCGTGAAACAAAACACAGTAGTAGCCCAGGAGACTGCAAATACAGCCAACTTTTAGAGCTGTAACAAGAATTAGATCTGAATCGTACAGAAGATGCTTATATGCTTTGTTTGAAGTTTAAAAATGGCAATCATGTTAGGGTTTGTGTTTGTAACTGTGAAGGGTCCAAGCTCTCGGAGTGCCTCATGCACCAGAACAGAAAACTTTCCTGGTTCCAAATTCCGAGTTCCTTTCTCTAAACCATTCCCAGGATATTTGAGGAGTGATTCATGAGCTTCTGAAAGCTTGGCAACAGTGGTATGAACATCAAGAGTTATTTAAGAAGTGCTGTTCAGGTTGCTGTTTCAAACATAGTGCTTCATGTGGTGAGTTTGTTTTTCTCTCGGGAAAGCTGCTGGTTTGTGGTGGTCTTTGAAGTTTATTTTACATATCACTTTTCTACAGAAGGGATTTTCTTACTCATTTTGCACAGTTTACTTTCTTCATAGTATTGTCAGAATTTGTTTTCTACATACCTAGACTTACTAGTCAGGTGCCACAGGGCTTGTGTATGATCTCTGTTTATAGATCCCTGTGAGATTATTCAGCAGTTACCTATTCTACACAACCTTTACAGAATATTTACTCTGTAAGTCCTAATGCTTGTCCGTGTTCTGCAGAATTAGCAAACTGAAGTATTCTCTTTTTTTTTTTAGTTTAGTTAGAAATGTGTTGGCATTGAAAGGCATTTTTCCAACAGTATTGAGTCTCTTTATGTTGTTAACCAAGCCTAATATTAATCTTTTAAAATGGAAATGTTTTGATGATCTCCTGTGTGACCGATTAGCCAATGATCATCCAGTAAAAGAATTGTTTCACTTCATTATGCAAATAAACCACGAGAGTAGTGTTTCAGCCTCAAAGTGCACTGCAGAGAGCCAGCCTGCGTGTGTCTGCATGCAGCAAACAGAGATTATGCAGCCTGTTTTGAGTAGATTCAAACATTATGCTGCTGTGTTCTAGAATGTCCTCTTTGTTCCCATCCCAAATGGACAGACAACTTGCTTTTCTCCATGGAAACACCATATCTGCTTCAAGGTAGTTGCAAGTAGTGATGTTGGCAAACATTTCTTCCTTAAATTGTCAAGCCATTGTTTCAAATGTTGTATCAGATGAGGTGTTTTAATTAAGGCCCTACCTGTCCTGAGGAAGGGGAGGTTGATGGTGGCAGCCTGCTTGTCAGGTGTCAGTGAAGCTTAAAGAACTATTGGTGTTATTATATTATTCTTGTGACTGTAGAGTTCTTTGGTGGCATGACACAAGGCTTTATCTTTTTTTCCCCTGTTTTCTTGTGTAATTGTGGTTTAGTTCTTTTTGGAGTACTAGTTACTGAAAACACAGTCTTTAAAGAAACAGTGGTGAACAACTGTTTTCATTATAGGAATTCCTTTTTTGACAGTTGGACAATATTCTTTTCTAATTCAGGATTTTTTGGTTACATGTTAATTGTATTTGCCAGCAGAATCCCCATCTCTTCTCAGCTTAGTAATGCATTTTCATTTTGTATGAAACCATATGTTTCCCAGTAATGGCACAAGTGTAAAACTTGTGTTTAAAACCTTCTTTTTTTTATGCTCAATTATGGCATTAATGGAACTTGGGGCTTTCTGAACACTTTAGTATGTATTATCATATTCTTCCTGGGCGTTTCCTTAGGTTTCTGATATGATCTCTTGAGAAACTTAGAGTTAATGTTATTGCCCATTGATTATAAAGATATTTTTCAGGAGAGCTGAGACATATTTAAGGAAGGAAAGAGAACAAATTGAGACAAGTAGCTAGCTGCTCTCTCAAGATCTAAAATGAGATAATTGACATCTGGAGCCTGTTAGGAAACGCTGGAGTGTGTAATGCTTAAAGTCACTTGATGCAAATTTATGTGCTCTCAGTGTTTTATGATTCTGTTAGGAAGTGCTACTATGAAGGTCCTGTCTCAAAGACCCAGCGTTGGCATTTTCACTATTGCAATAAGGCAGTAATTTACAAAAATGTGTTGCCTATATTTAGCAGTTTTCAAAATTAAGCTACAGTTTCACTAACTGTGAAACCAGGATACAAGGGATTGTGTTACTTGTGGCCTTGTTTAGGCTCACGTATTGAGAGAAGCAAATGACACAGCAAAATATATAACCCATGACTGTGGAGAGCAAGATTAAAATATGACTATCTCAAGCCAAGAAATGCAATGTCAGAACGTTCTCACTGTCTGTTTAGCAGAGGTTTGTTAAACACCTGTTAATAAATAGTTATTTAAAACTGGCAAAATGTAATTTTGGGGGTAATTTAGTGTTTGGGGTTTCTTTTTAAATATACCTGTCCTTGCACAGTATGGGTGGTTGCTGTGTGGAATAATTACTGGAAAGAATTTAGAAATTAAACTTATATTAAAGGTATACCATTGTTCATACATTAAGGAAAAGTATAACATGGAAAAGGGTTCCTGCTATGCAAGAAATCCATCCCACAGGGGCTCCCTGAGTAACCAGCATGGAGGCTGGGAAGGTGTCACTCTGTGACCAGGTTCTGCAAATTATTGCAGAAGAAGAAGAGAACTTCAGAGTACTATGGAACTGATAATCTGGATGTTTGATACTCTGGGCCAACTTTTTTTACAAGATTCTGTCCATTGGGTGAACTTTGCTGGTTATAATGTTATTACAATACCAATACACACCTTCATCCCAGCAGCTACCTGCCTCCAAGGTGCAACCACCCCTCACTGAGCTCGTGTTCTGCGTTTTTCTTAAGCTGTACCTTTAAAATGAAGTGAGAGAATTTCACACCAATCATAATGAAAGTCTGTATGACCAGAGTCACTCAAGCTCCACCTTGAAGGTAAAAATCCTATAAATTAAGTTAAGAAAGAGGGAAAATACCATCATGAATAAGTCAGGGAAATCAAATTGCTTCTGACTCCTGAGATTANGATGTTGGCAAACATTTCTTCCTTAAATTGTCAAGCCATTGTTTCAAATGTTGTATCAGATGAGGTGTTTTAATTAAGGCCCTACCTGTCCTGAGGAAGGGGAGGTTGATGGTGGCAGCCTGCTTGTCAGGTGTCAGTGAAGCTTAAAGAACTATTGGTGTTATTATATTATTCTTGTGACTGTAGAGTTCTTTGGTGGCATGACACAAGGCTTTATCTTTTTTTCCCCTGTTTTCTTGTGTAATTGTGGTTTAGTTCTTTTTGGAGTACTAGTTACTGAAAACACAGTCTTTAAAGAAACAGTGGTGAACAACTGTTTTCATTATAGGAATTCCTTTTTTGACAGTTGGACAATATTCTTTTCTAATTCAGGATTTTTTGGTTACATGTTAATTGTATTTGCCAGCAGAATCCCCATCTCTTCTCAGCTTAGTAATGCATTTTCATTTTGTATGAAACCATATGTTTCCCAGTAATGGCACAAGTGTAAAACTTGTGTTTAAAACCTTCTTTTTTTTATGCTCAATTATGGCATTAATGGAACTTGGGGCTTTCTGAACACTTTAGTATGTATTATCATATTCTTCCTGGGCGTTTCCTTAGGTTTCTGATATGATCTCTTGAGAAACTTAGAGTTAATGTTATTGCCCATTGATTATAAAGATATTTTTCAGGAGAGCTGAGACATATTTAAGGAAGGAAAGAGAACAAATTGAGACAAGTAGCTAGCTGCTCTCTCAAGATCTAAAATGAGATAATTGACATCTGGAGCCTGTTAGGAAACGCTGGAGTGTGTAATGCTTAAAGTCACTTGATGCAAATTTATGTGCTCTCAGTGTTTTATGATTCTGTTAGGAAGTGCTACTATGAAGGTCCTGTCTCAAAGACCCAGCGTTGGCATTTTCACTATTGCAATAAGGCAGTAATTTACAAAAATGTGTTGCCTATATTTAGCAGTTTTCAAAATTAAGCTACAGTTTCACTAACTGTGAAACCAGGATACAAGGGATTGTGTTACTTGTGGCCTTGTTTAGGCTCACGTATTGAGAGAAGCAAATGACACAGCAAAATATATAACCCATGACTGTGGAGAGCAAGATTAAAATATGACTATCTCAAGCCAAGAAATGCAATGTCAGAACGTTCTCACTGTCTGTTTAGCAGAGGTTTGTTAAACACCTGTTAATAAATAGTTATTTAAAACTGGCAAAATGTAATTTTGGGGGTAATTTAGTGTTTGGGGTTTCTTTTTAAATATACCTGTCCTTGCACAGTATGGGTGGTTGCTGTGTGGAATAATTACTGGAAAGAATTTAGAAATTAAACTTATATTAAAGGTATACCATTGTTCATACATTAAGGAAAAGTATAACATGGAAAAGGGTTCCTGCTATGCAAGAAATCCATCCCACAGGGGCTCCCTGAGTAACCAGCATGGAGGCTGGGAAGGTGTCACTCTGTGACCAGGTTCTGCAAATTATTGCAGAAGAAGAAGAGAACTTCAGAGTACTATGGAACTGATAATCTGGATGTTTGATACTCTGGGCCAACTTTTTTTACAAGATTCTGTCCATTGGGTGAACTTTGCTGATTATAATGTTATTACAATACCAAAACACACCTTCATCCCAGCAGCTACCTGCCTCCAAGGTGCAACCACCCCTCACTGAGCTCGTGTTCTGCGTTTTTCTTAAGCTGTACCTTTAAAATGAAGTGAGAGAATTTCACACCAATCATAATGAAAGTCTGTATGACCAGAGTCACTCAAGCTCCACCTTGAAGGTAAAAATCCTATAAATTAAGTTAAGAAAGAGGGAAAATACCATCATGAATAAGTCAGGGAAATCAAACTGCATCTGACTCCTGAGATTAATCAACAGGCTGAATCTCTCTTTGCCTCCATAGGGATGCCTTTGGGTAATCCTGAGTGTCTACTTGGAAAACGTAGAAATCTCTCTGTAGAGTTGCTTTTCTGATTTCACACTGTGTAATTCATCTCCATATTTGCACATGCTTTTGCAGACAGTTTACTATCACTGGCAGTCCATAAGAACCTGTAGAATCTATTGCTTTGATAAACTGTGCTATTCCTTAAGCTGGGCTTAAGACTTTCTCATTGGTGCCATCCCCTCTGGCTCTGGCTGTGTGAGTCCACAACTGAGCTGAGTGTGCAATGAGGTGGTTGAATTTCCATACATTTGGTGTTAAGCACTGACAGACAAGACTGTGAACTGCAGATAAATGACCTTGATACTTCTTGTATTTCTCTGTTTGTACCAAATCTTTCTTTGTCTTGTACAGTTTTTCCATTCCATGGATTTTGATGGGTTGAGGAAAGTAACGGAGGCATGCATGGAGATAGTGACATTGGAGGGGAGAGAGTAGGACCTGCAGTGTGAGGAAGAATAGGTAGGTAGCATGTATGTAGGAGAGAAAAGGAGGGCTGTTCAGGTTCTGAGTGTATGAGAACAAAGTGCAGTTTTAGAAAATTTCTAAAGCAAAATCTGAGGAAATATGATGCATTCAGATGCAGCAGGCAGGGCAGGTATGTAGTAGGAGGGAGGAAAAAATCCCCCACAGCGTTTCTGATGTGTCCTAAGTGACATCTTATGTGATCCTCTAGTTGTTCTTGTGTGTAGCTGTCTGCCTCCCAGTTAGTTCTTTCACTCATATTTCATCTCTGTCCTTCTGCTTTGATTTTTGGAGAGCTAACTGTGCTTTTGTGTTCATGAACATGAAAGCTCTCACATAAAAATTAATAGTCAGCTGGCATATGTCTTTCAAAAACAATGGAGAATTGCAGACTTCTTAGAAAATGGCTCGAATTTAGCAAGGCTGATCTTGAAATACAGGAAGAAGTGCTTCCTTTGTTATTTAGGCTCACAAGGCAGTGTGCCTAATACTTTTTATTCCGCAGTTGATTTTTAGGAACACTAATGTGTTGGTTGTTCATGAGGGATAAAACTTACACTGTAAGTAAAAGACATAGCTGACTTCTCACTTCAGTCTTCCTTCTTGTAGTGTAGCAATCTCTCCTTCCCCAGTGTTTGTTTTGCCTTTACTGTGTGCCTGGAACAGGTACCTGGACACTGCTAATAATGGTTTGGGAAGTTTGCAATTGCCCAGCTTTCTGCTTGTGCATGTGTACCAATTGAGGCCAAAACATTGAGTAAACAACAGGACCAAGATCTTGTTTGTCATGTTCTGAGCAAACAGTCTATTGCTCCATGTCTGTGTTTCCCTTTTTTGTTTCCTTCGGGTTTTTGTTTAGATGTGTGTTGTGTTGTTTTTTAAGTGAGCGTAGCTGTTCTGTCAGTGCCTTTATATAAGACTTAGAAAATATCCAAGCTATGTTCATGCAGAACAGTTTGTGCTTTCAAAGATGTTTGGGAGACCAGTTACCTTACAGTTTGCCTTAGAATTCACATTATAGGGGAAAAAAAAAAAGAGAAGATGTTTTGTTACCGAGGAAAGAGCCTTTCTAAAGCTTTTGTAATCAGAAGGAAGATGCCTTCTGTGGCAAAACCCTCATGACATAGTTCCCTGAGAATCTTATAGCTGGCTTCCAAGTCAGAGCAGGGCTCTATCCTAGCAACCCAGGGAAGAGTCCCTNTGAGTTACCAAGAAACAAGAGGCCATTCTGACAACTATTAAAATGCCAGATAAAGGCACTTACCAATCAGTATCTGCACTCTGCTTCTTTTTTGAATTACACAGATGTAAATTTGGCATACATTTCTTGATCTGAAATGTTGGCTTCAAAGCGTTTCAGGCTTGTCAAACTGCTGTTTCCCAATAGCTAAGCATTGTTGGAACATTCTTCAGTTAACCGAGGTATTTGTACTATTACCCTACATGAGAAGGAGGTGTGAATGCTTCACAGTTGCCTCTGTACAGCAAACTGCTGCATCAGGTGTTCATAGCCAGTGGTGTTGGGATGAGGGATGATAAAGGCTGTGTGTGCAAAGAAATCTTGAAGAGATATTTAAAGCTGTAGCACATGGTCTCTTGTTTTGTGTGGATAAATCTCTAGTCGGTTCACCAGTCTTTGTGCCCTTAAAGTTAGAATTACTTAATGCTATATGGTTCCTTGTGTACAATTTCACCCTCCTTTAAAAAGGTGCAGAGATATAATAATAAAGGAAGCTTCCAATGTATCCATCCCTGACTTATTTGGGTATGATGACAGGTGCCTGACAATCTTTCCTTAATTAAGATAACATTAGGAAGAGTAGTGGTTGGATTCAGACTGTTTGGGACACTCAGTCAGATGCTTGTCAGAGAAAAGAAATTCCACTGCAAAAGGCAAGTAGAGTTGTGTGGAGATCACCCCTATAGTCTCAATGGCAGGCTTGCTTAGAGTATCTGATGTTAGCTAGTGCTGAACAAAGCAACAGATGATGTGGAGATGGAATGATGCAAAAGCAAGCAGGGTTCCTTTTTCAGGGAGCAGAACGCATCTTTTTCCAAAAGGCTTTGTTAATGCAGCTTTCTGTTTGTATACATCAGAACAGACAGTGCTTCAAGGTATGTGATGTGTCAGTTGTGTTCCTATGGGTGCCTACAGAAAAAAGATACTTGCAGTAGGTGTGCTGCAAGAGTCAGCTATGACATCTTCCCTTTTTTCTCCCCCTCTCAAATTGAAGATGTGTTCCAGGCTGTTAAATTTAGATGTAAATGTCAAGAAAATAGCTTGTGGTAGACATCAATGTCCGTAAGGGAAACACAATAATCAGGGAGCAATTCCCATTGTCAGGAGTTCTCTTCTTTGACGTTCTGGATGAGTCAAAGAAAATCAAAAGCAAATCAAGCTAAGTGAAGTGAATACACAGACTGAAGTGTTATACCCTAAAATGCGTGTTCCCCTGTAAAATAAGTCCTTTAGGTTTCTGTAGTTTATTCCTTCTCAAAGACAATGAGTTTTAAACAGCACACAAGGCCTCTGATGTCTTGGAAATATCTGATGAGAAGTCTGTCTCCCTCAAATCCCTGTATATCTGAGCCGTGTTCAGCAAGTATATATTTAGTTGCCTGACAGACTTGAACCTGAACAGTACTTTCCATTACCAAGTATTTGGAAATATTTCATTTAATATACAGAAATGCTGAAAATATGGGGAGGTGAAGAGTTGTGACTTGTGCTGTGTGATTCCTTGTCATTTAGCTTTTCATTTTCTGCATTGATGTACAACAAAATACAGCTAAACCAAAGAAAAGTTATTAAAGCAGAAAGTAATTAAAATAGCTCTGTATTAACCATAATTTCCATTCTTAACATCTGAAGTATGTTCTGGAATCAAGATATGATTTAGTTCTTAGAGAGAGAACGTTAACTCTGGGCAGCCTGATCTCCTATTTGGAGATTGCTTTGAAGCAGAACTGTTGATGTGGAAATGTGCATTGCACATTGCACTCATCCTGCCTTCATGGGGTTAATGACAGAGTGCCGGGTCTTTAACACAACTGTAGTTGATTTGCCTGTTGAAAATTAGGCTACAGGTTCAGCATTTTGAAGCTAGTATGAATAAGAATTCCTATGCAAAAAGTGATTCCTTCTTGTGCCAGTGCATTGTTGTTGCTAGGTGCCAAACCAGATGGGGAGAGAAGGCCTGAAAACCAATGCAGAAAATGACTTTCAGGCTAAGCCAGTTTCTGTTTCCTGTTTGAGTGCAGAGGGAGAACCTGTTTGTCCTGGTATTGCAAGCACTTAAATGATTCTTAAGAGCCCAGTGATTTAAAAAACAAACAAACAAACAAACCCCTCTGAGCTCGTCAAGTAACAAACCCAACTAGTTGAAGAACAAGGGGGGTAAGGTGCTTTGTGTGACAGCCTTTGCGGTACCAAAAGCTGAAGCAGCTTTGAGAGCATCGTAGGCTTTTTCCTGAAGGGACCAGATGCTGCGTTTTAAATAAATAAATAAATAAATGTTTAAAGAAAAAAATCTTATCAACCTAAGGGGCCTTAGCCTTCTCAAGGGATTAAAGTGCTTTCATTCATTTAACCAGTTACAGCTTCATCGTGGTCTGCCAGATCTGATGCTTCTGGGGCTGAGCTGTAAAGCTGTAACTTGGGCCCCTGTCCATATGTTCACAAAAGGTCACAAACTCGATTTACAGGCCTGTGCTGATGTGGCCTTTTTGCAAAGATATTCTCTATGCACGAGCAACATCTGATTTATTATTGTCTGGTTTACACTGTTCACTTTGTTATTCCTTGCTTTGTTGTTTCTTTCAAAGTTCTTTAGTGATGTAACAGGCAGAGACTGATAGGAGGTTATTGTCAGATTTGTTTCCACCCATGTAACCTATCTCCAAGTAAACATGACGTAAGTCTGTCAACTGATTAAATTCCAGGACTCTTAAAATCAATGAGGAGGAAAGGAAACTTCTCATGTAGAGAGGAGTCTCTCCCTTTAAAAGTAATCCTGCATTGTCCCTGTGGTATTAAGTTTTCCCATTTTCTGGTGTCTATACCATTCTGAATAGAAAATGCATTTCTGAGTTCAGTCTGTTTAAAGATCTATAGTGGTATTTAAAGCTACAAAAGCAAATGTTCATTGGCATTGTCTCAGATAAAGCAATACAAAAACATCTTGGCACAAAGCATATGAGGATAGAAAAGAAAAACACCCGTGGAAGTTGAGAATGCACAATTGTTGTGTCCTCCTCTCCTGAGCCTCATTTATTGTGACTGCAAATGTACCTCAGTGCTTAACTGCTCAATCATGCTTTTGCTTTATCCTTAAGCTGAGTTGACTGTAAGGTGTTTTGAAGGTTTTGTCATGTTAAGTCAAGGATGAAAGTAGTTCTTACACATATGTGTATTTAGACCTACGATTTTGGATACTGTAAAGTATAATGTACATTAATTTGCTAAACGGTTGCTGCAGCAGGAGGTGTGTGGATGAGGACACAGCTGAAGGAGAGCAGGTGTCCAAAGGCTTTGTCTGTAATTTATTATCTGGGTGATTTTTCTCAGTACAAACCAGAGCTTTCTTTTAATGGTACTTCCAAGCATTTTTCAGGATATGTTGTTGCTGATCTGCTCACAGATAAATGTTAATGTGTGAGTTGTGTCTAACTGTGACTCATTTTGTTTTGGCAGTTCCTTATTGACCTTAAAATTGCATACGAGTTACTGGGATAGTGGCAGTAATAGATGGCTTCTACACATTCTTTGTTAATAGTTTGTTCATGCAAGACTGGATTTTTGGTGTGTGTGGACTCCCTGCCTCCTTTCCCCTCCCTCTGCCGTCCCAAGGGGAGTGATATCCAGGAACATGTTGTCCTTGCTCATTTCAACACAGGATAGGGGAAAGAACAGTTTATTTATTTACTTATTTTAGTCTTCGCTTTTTTTGTGTGTGGTGGCAGATTCCCATGTGACTTTTGTAGTATGGGATTGCTGTTAGCTTTTTGTTTTGCTTCCTATGTGACTGAGTTGAGTGAACTGGACCGCAATAGCAGATCATTTTTAATTATTAAGCTGTTCTGGAAGTGAAAGGTTGTGTTATAGCACCATATCTTTGTGTCTTGGTGCACATTAGCTTGTTTGCCCACTTTGGCCTTACCTTTGAACTTGCTAGTCAGCTGCAACCAAGTTGTGTAGAAAGGTAGAGGTTTCAAAGATAAGTTCTTTCAAGTTTCATGGAAACGGTCAAACAGAAGGTAGAGAATTAACCACCCATTTTGGAAAAGCTGCAGTTTGCATTCACAGATTTTTGCACGTCAGAGAACCCACGTGGCCAAGGTCTTGTTTAAATACTTCCCGTCAATAGAAATAACTGTAGTCACCCTTGTATTTTTAGAGAGCAAAGTCATTCAACCATGATACCCAATGCCACAGGAAGCCAGACACCATTAATCCTACTAGTCACAGAATTGGTGGGTTGAAAAAGCTGAGTTATGGAGGCCAGCTCAAAGTTTAGTAGATACTTTAGCACTGTTCCAGTCATGCCTCAAGCAGTGTTGGATGTTATGCAGATATTTCTAAATGAAAATAAGATGATCTCAAGCTAAACTGCCTGATACCAGAAAAAAAGATGAGGGAAAAACTGACAAACAGTTGTTGACAAACTGAATTGTGGCAGCTTTGTCAAATACATTTTACTTGCTCCTCTGAAGCTGTGGATTTAATGAAGAAAGCTGTCGTGTGGTGGGATTTGGTCTTTTTCTGTTAGAATTTGAGTACTAGCTGACAGTCTGACTTCAAAATTACCATTGAGCTTTATAAGTGTATTTAAAAACTGGGCAAGAGATGGCAAATACCCACCCTACCCACCTCACCTCAAAAGACCCAATGTTGCTTGCTTGTTACCAGCATTGAATATGGTCATTGCTGTGACTTTCCTGTGGGCTAATCAGGTGCTAGTACTATTCAACACTTGGATCTGTGCTCTGGAAGTAGTTGTATCTCATTCCTGATGAAATCTTGGGACAGTCACAAGGGTGAATAACAATATACATGGAGCAGTCTGGAGGGATTTTATTTCATCTCTAGCAGGCCAAGCTGTTGGTTGCATTTTGCATTCAACAACAGAGTTCACAAACCTAAAAACATGAGCTGTGTAACGTAACAGCCATGGGCAGCTGTCTGCTGGAGAGAGGTGTCTTGCTTAAAAGGTGTGTTCATGTATGGTGAATGGTTGCTGAAGAGCTCTGTAATCTTCCAAATGAAAGCATGATGAGAGTTTGTGACTAGAAACCACAGTCAAATTTGTTTTATTTCAAATTTAAATATGTCTCTAACAATGGAGTGATTAACTATGAAAATAGACTGTCAGTGGGAGCATGTTTGCTGATGGCTATCAGCTCAGATCTAAAAACATCAACACATAGGGCTTAGCTCAGTACAGTTACAGGGTTAATTAGAGATGTAACTGGGTGAGATCTAAAGACCTGTTTCAGGAGAGCCAGAAGAGATGATCTGATGGTTCCCTCTGGTCTTGCATGGGTGAGCAAATCAACTAAATACAGTTGCTTTTCCCATCTGGAAATGGTTCCTCTAAATGGTGAGAAACAAGAGAAAGAAGATTCTGATTCATAGATCCCAGGGTTTTCAAAGGCAGTAGTGTTTGTTTGTCTGGGTGTTTTTGGCTTTTTCAAGTGCTGCATATTACACGTGCTGTGGTTAAATTCTGCAAATGCCCAGTCTATGTGACAAACATAGAAATAGCCAAGTGATACTTCTCAGGAGTCACCATAAATAATTGCAGAAGGGAAGACAGAGAAATTGTTTTTCACCTTTTAGCTGCTCTGAGTCAGACCATCTCTTTGGCTTCTTTTCCTGGATGACACTGGTTTATTTGTTTCCTACTTCTACTTATCTTTGGAAACACAGCTCTGCAAAGGTTCTCAACAAAATTTGACGTGCTCGTGTGATGTGCTTTCATAAGGAATGTTTCAACTGCTCGAGGTTTACAGACCCATTCTGCTGCTTCACTTTACATTGCAGCAAGTGAATGTAAACTCTGTTATAATTTGATGAATGAAATGTAATCACCTTTCCGTGCATTTGATGTGACACTGGTGAATTCCAGCTGAATTTCCTCACCTGACAGTGACCCATAGCCTAACCTAGATTCTCTGCTGTATTGTCACTTAGTATTTTACAGCTTGACTCTATTGAGTGTGATAACTGACTAAAAAAAGGTCTGGCAGTTCTTTTCTCTGCTCTATTATTTAGTGACCTGCCTTAGTGGGAGTGAAGGTCGTAGATAACTGTCTTCATAATAGTGCTGCCTCATTTTTCCATGTCACTTTTAGAAACTTTTTAAGAAACCTTTTTCTCCTGTTTCTTTTAGAAACTGGGATTGATTGATTGATTTTAGTCTTTCATAAACTACTAGGAAGCAGATCTGATGGCAAATGCAACGAAGGGTTTTTGTTTGTTTGGATGTTGTTTTAACCTTTTTTTGGCTGAAATTCTCAAAATTGAAGTGGTTAATGTTTTTTTCTGTAATTGTATAATAAATGCTCTAATTCTGGGAACATTTTTTTCTCTAATATTGGCATAGAGTTTAGTGTAATCACATCTTATTCTTTTTTCCTCTTTAGAGCACTAAGTGTAGGTCTGTGTATGTACAGCAGCTTTGATGTATAGGAAAGCCTTTACCACCATACTGTGCTGTACAACAGCACATGGCATTGCACTGCCAAGGGACTAAGTGATTATTTTCCTAAATGCTTTCAAGGTGACTGAGTTGTCACAGGCAGGGTACAGCTGGAGATAAACCTCCCATTTGAAGCAGATGCCTGTGAATGATTGAAAGTAATTCAGTAGATTCAGGCTTTAGAGAGCAATGCTGACTCTGTCTTTATAGCTGAAGACTTTGACCTAAAACCAAACAGAACTGAGTTCGATGCTATGAGCATTGCCACAATGTACTCTGATTCCTACTCTTGGTTAGGATACACATTTCAGTGTTTGCAGAGAGCAGAAATGGAGTAGCTGGTTATTCAAAGAAGGTTTGGAAAAAAAACATTCTTTGGCATTCTTCCTTGCATCTTGTTTTAAAATAACCCTGGTACCATGGTTACAAGACTAGTCACATCGCTGTGTCTCCTGGGGATCTCATGTTGTGCATCCCCATATGTTCTTGGGATATGAATTCCTCCATTTGCTCACTCCCACCACGCCTTGGTCACAGTCCCATACACAGCCACTTCCATTGCTGAAGCAGGTTCAGTGCAACCTGGACACTGCCAAAGCTTTTCCTGCCCAGGTCCTGTCTCCTGGTTTGTGACTTGGATGCAGTTTCTTCACACTAAATGCCATACATTTTTTACCTAAACGTGGAAGATGAGCAGGGCCAAGGTATGAAACAAAAATGAATATTCAGCACCCAAATTGACTGTGTTTTGTCCTGGAGCTAGCCTTACTTGCCTAGAGGTTTATTTACAGTCTGAGTTGGAGGGAACAGATTGCAACAGTTTTTACTGTCTCTGGGACTCTTTGCATGTAGTTCTCCTTTTGCACTACCACACTTCAGATAGCTTCTATATTGCCTACTACATTAAACTTCCATGGAAAGGGGTTTTTTTTGGTGTGTTTTGGCAATAGACTTAACTGTTCACTTCTAAAAAATCAAAACCAACACAAAAACCCTCACTGAAAACCTCCAAACGAACAAACAAAACCCCAACTCACACCACTCCACAAACCTGTAATAAAATTCCTTGACCTGGCTGAGCAGTTTCTGTAAAAGGAGCTGAGGAATCCCTCTGTGCAACTGACCATTGTCTTTGAAGGGATGCTCCTTATCTAGGCTATTGTTCTAGCTTTCCTGTCTAATTTCTTGAATGAGTTTTTTACAGATTCTTTTGATTTAACCCTGTTTATTCAGGCAGGAAACGGTACAGAATTGCATAGGGAAGCAGCACATACAGAACTAAACAGTCTTTTCACCTAAAAATGACTTACAAATTTATCTGTAAAGGGAAAAAACAACCACCAAATCCATAGACTTGCTAGAAGATGAATGAGGACAACCTGTAAGGTCTAGCGTGGGCTGACAGTGCAGACATGTGCAGATTTTTCTCTCGCACCACTCAGTTAAATTTTGTTTTGATGTGTGTACTTACATTAATGAAAAACTACTAGAAAAAGTAGGTTTTGTGTGTAGATGAGTAAGATGTTGGCTGAAGGGGTAGTTCCCAGGAAATATTTTAACAATGTTATATGTTTTCACCACTGTGCCAGGGAGATCTGGATTCCATGAGGCTGTTTTGCCTGGTTACAACTCTTTCTTTGGAAAGCAGTACCTGTGCTTGTGTTTTGAGAGGGGAAGTTTATCTGTTCACTGCCAAGAACACCAAATATCAAAGGTTCTGCTGGTTACTATATTAGGCTGAGTCACAATAGCTGTAGAATTTCAGTATTTTTATTCAGTGAAGAGTAATAATTTCCTACAGTGAAACATAAAGCAAGATTTCAAGGTGATCTGCAGATTAAATACTGTTTCAAGACTGCCTCTAATGAGAGAGAAGGGGAACTGCCACCTTAAATATGGGCAGAAGACATCTCGCTGTCAGCTTTCTTATTTTAGTAATATCAAAAAATGTTCTTTCCAGATGTTCTGAGGTTTATGTGGATTAGGATGATTTTTCTTATCAGCTGAAGCCCTGCATTGCTAATAGAGCTGTCTCTTTGGGAAGCTGATGAGCCAGTAGCTAGAGCACAAAGGTGTGTGGCAGCTCCTATGCATTAACTTGGTACTTTGTGGACACAGTGCTTAGGTGCAAGATGCTGTCCTCCATTCGTGGAAGCTGCTTGTTCTCTGCTAATCCTGGGAAGTTCTCCCCAAGAAAGAGAAGATCTAATGTAAAATTGTTACGAAATTCTAATTTACTTTTTAGTATATAAATAGGGAAATTGAAGACTTTGTTTTAGCTGGTTACATCCAAACTCTCTGCCAAGCCTGCAAGATATTCTTCATTGTACAATGTGTGCTGGAAAACACAAGTGGAAATAAAAGCAGTGGCCCTGGAAACATCCATGTTGAGTTCAATGAATTTCTTGAAGAAGTTTTCATTAACATTTGCTTGCTTTCATAATGCTAGATGTAGGCTGAACAGATTTTCACACAAATAGGACGCAACATATTGTCATTCTGACCTGCAAGAATCCTGCAGTTCTGGCTTGTGGCCCTCTTGGCAAGTGTCAACCACACTGAACACCTTTTGCTTCTTCGTATGTAATTCCTCCCTCCCCTGGACGTTATGAAAAGTTGTATCTTGCAGATATTGCCAGTAATTGGAATGACCTGAATATTTAGTAAGTTATACATCAACTGATTTCTACCTTTCCACATAGGAGTGTTTGAGTTTGGGATTTTTTTTGGGTTTTGTGTGTTGTTGGGTTTGGATTGAGTTTTTTTTCTGAAAAAAGTAAATTATTCTCCCTTAACTAAGAATCCAAATAGGTGTTTGCATCTACAGTTTTGTAAAGTGCTGTGTATCATGATTTATATCATTTTTTTAATGCAAGGGGGCTGTACTATGTAGTTTATCAGAGCTATTCTTTAGAGAAAATGGTACTTTTTTCTCATTTAATTTATTTTGCTTTTCCTCACAGATCTATGATTTGCTGATAGAAATTTGTGTGAAACTCTAGTACAAATCTGTTGCATTCAGTACACTTGTCAAACATTTTTACTCTTACAGCCTTATCAAATCACCTAGTAGAATTGAGACCTTCAATCATGAGTACCAAATTTGACAGGACTAAGTGCCAGGGAAGTGGGTTTAGGGTTGTTTTTTTTTTTTTTCCCCTTGACTTCTGTAAAAAAACCTGGTTGTGAAGATGCATTCAACATGAAAACAAACTCATTGGCAAAAGAATATGCAGCTTGAATTAAGAACTCCTCACCCCATTAATGTGCTTTGTGAACGTGATTATGCTGAAAGCTCTTCCCCTCTATTTGGCATTTTAATTGTGTGTCTTCTTGCTTCAGGTTGGTGGAACAAAAGCTGGAGTTGTGCGTTTCTTGGGAGAGACTGACTTTGCTAAAGGGGAATGGTGTGGAGTAGAACTGGATGAGCCTCTGGGGAAGAATGATGGAGCTGTTGCTGGGACAAGGTTAGTCTCCCATCAGATAGCAACCTCTTGAAGGATGTATCAAGATTCTGTTTTGGTTTTTTAATATCTTACATGAAACATAAAATCAAGGGAGGTAGTTAGGCTGTAAACCTGACTGTTTGCTGATGATGGGAGATTATTAGACGCTGATTTGAATTTTATGATGCCTACACATCCCTGAAAATCTGCACCAACCCCCCACGTTCATGGGATTAGTTCCTCTCTCCTACTCCCATGTGAATTTTATTCATAGACTGATAATGGAAAACCCAATTTCCTGCTTTTTGAATGTCTGCTTGGTTTCTCAGCTTGGAATGAATGCTCGGTTAAGAAACTATCTCTGAGTATCTAATAGCTGAATTTAAGGGAAATCTTCTTACATCACAGGAACTGAAAGCTCCTACATCAATAGTTGCCCCATTGTAAAGATTGGGAGCAGTATAATTACTTCCTCCAATGTCACACTTAGAAAGCGTTAACTCACATCACAGTTCAATGTTCTTTTCTTATTTGATATGAAGAACAGTCCTTTAACTCATTAAACAGAGGTTTTACAAGGATTATGCTGCCTTAACATGGATGATCACAACTTCAGACTGTTAAGTGGCTTTTGTTTCAATGTAACCAAAGATATGTTCTGTATAATCACACATGCATACACATATAGATACATATGTAGTAAAATATAAAGCTCCTTAATCAAAATCTCATTTAATTTTTAACTGTATTGTCACATTTGTTCTTGGCAACTGAGAGGCAACTCATCAAAGAGGAAAGCTACACGAATTAAACCTTGGAATGTCTAGAAAACAAAGAAAGAGCTCTAGCTCAAGAGTATTCTGCGTTGAATTTCAGAAGTCTGCTGTTACTGTGTTGTTCAGCCTCAAGTCCTGTCTCTAAATGAATGTTAAACCCAAAATTGCAGTCTAATACAGATCTGGTTGTCACCAGGTGTTACCCTGTTCTTTAATACTTCTAGGCTATTGACCTAGGAGTCTTTGTGAAGACAGACCATCTTCTCTGAAAAGACAGAAGTTAATGTAGTACTCTAATCTGCCTGCTTTACTTTTTTTAAAGGTATTTCCAGTGCCAGCCAAGATATGGTTTGTTTGCTCCAGTCCACAAAGTTACAAAGATTGGATTCCCCTCAACCACACCAGCAAAAGCCAAGACAACTGTGCGAAAAGTGATTGCGACTCCCACAGCCCTGAAACGGAGTCCAAGTGCATCCTCCCTGAGCTCTCTCAGTTCTGTGGCATCTTCAGTAAGCAGCAAGCCAAGCCGTACAGGACTAGTAAGCTTCTTTTTCTATTGCATGCTTTACATTCCCAAGCAGGAATCCACGTGGCACTTGCCTGTGGTCTACGTGCGTAAATTGAGAATAGAACAGATCTTCGGCAGAGCACAATGTGCATTTAATTGTGCTCTCTTTTTCATTCAAAGCATGCATGAAGAAGGAAATCTTAGCTAGCCCTGAATATTTAAGCTTACACAGTTAATTCAGGCTGAGTTACTGCTGTAAGAAAGGGGCTTGTGATGCCAACAAACTGAAAAGGCATCAGTGTTCTCTGACTGGAATCGCCATTTAGTTGTTCATTTTCCTAGCACTACCTCTGTCGTGTGGGGTCTGTGTTTGAGGATCTGGTATGAGCTAAAGCTTCCATAGATCAAGCTTATTAAGCAGGAAGCTTCAAATTGTCTGAAATGTAAAAGATTTTCTTTACTGTTACAGAGATGAGTCAGCTGAGAAATACAGAAGTAGCAATTCTCGAGTCTGCTGACAAGAAGCCTCTTTCTTTTAGATTTGGTTTTAATCCTATCAATTCATAATCCTATGAATTTGTAAATGGTGCAAAAAACCAGTGGCTCAGGTGAATTGTAACCCAGTACTAATTCCACCTAATACACTTACTGTGGATTCTTTGAAAGTTGCTGTTACATAAACGTCCTGATCTTGGGTTGCAGCAGTAAAACGGAAATCTTCTGGGAAAACTGAATTTAAAAAGCCTCTCTTGTAAGGCAATTAAAGGCATAGAAATAATTGGGTTTTTTTCCACAGTCACTCTAGATTTTTCCCTTTTTAAACAAAGTTCACAAATACTTCTCATTGGTCGGAGTGACCTCTTTCTAATCTGGACCTGGTTAGCTGGCATACTGTCCCACTGACCAGCAGGTGCAGTGCAAGAGGTGACTTACCATAGTCCTTCAGAATTGAAGCAGATTACAAGCAAACAGAGGTCAACAGTTGGTCAGGGCAACAGGGTTAATACCTTATCACAAAAAGCATAAGGGATATTTTTATTTGGCACAAGCAGGGGGATGTGATTACTTAATCCATTCTGGAAGTTGCACTTACAGCTGCTGAGTGCCCTCTAGTTTGGAATGGGTGCACTGACATGGGGTGCTGCCATAGCTCAGGGCAGCCTTTCTCAGCTGATGGTAAGGCATTAATATGGGTGTTTTATTCCATATGCTGTGACACTCTAAGCAGCAGGAGCATAGAATTACACATTGTAAACATCTACAGTATATTTGCTTTTCTTTCCTCTCCATTGTTCCCCAGGGCTTCTGCATGTTTTGGGTCATAAAACACAAAGCTGCTGCGATCTGTTGTTTCTGGAACTAAAATTCCAAGTTTCTTCCAACTCTCCTTCTCAGGCAGTGAGAGCATTTGGTGACCATCCAAGGGAAAATGACCGTCAAAACAATTCTGACACTTTTTCTGTAAGAGATAAGCTGCTGAAGAAAGAGGATTTCCTGAAATCAGTTTTCCCACAGAAGGCTTCTCTTACTCCAGTTTCTAGAAAAATTATAACTTACCTGGAAATCACTGGGCTCCTACATAGCCACCTCCATTATTAAGGGCTGTTGCCATTTTCTTCCTGTGTAAGAAAAGCAACTGCCAGAAGTAGGTGATGTAATGATTTAAGAGGGCTGTCTGATGCAATTTGTATTTATTGCCAAATCTGAAGGAAGTTGATGTTTCTCTGAAGTGTTTTTGATTTCTCTTGGAATCGAGGATTAGGTCAAGTTTGATTCAAAAAGCTAGAACTGTTAAAAAGGAATGTGTTCTGGAATGAGAGATCTGCCAGAAACTGAGAGGCTCTGAACCAGCTACTCCGATCATCATAGGGGAAGGTGGTTTATTCTATTGTACCTTTTCTGTCACTTGATACAGCGTTTGCAACGGATCGTAGACATAGTATTCAAGGCTGTGAGTAGACAAGTTGGAGAGGTTGTATAGCAATCATGGTAACAGAAGGGGAAGTGTATTTTTGTGACGACAGGACAGTATGTCTGTGTTGTGCTTTCTGTTGGGGATGTTGTCTAGTACCAGCATTCCAGCCTGTATATGGCAACTGTTCTTCAACATTTCGATCTCCAAAAGGATAGTGGATACATGCTCCTATTCTTGGGTTATACCATTAGACAGAGCAAACTTAGGGTATTGATTTTTGTTTTAAATAAGGCTTTAACTGAGATGTCATTCTCTTTTAATACTTAGATAAATTTCTGAACTGTTAAGCATAGTTCAATTTTTATATTCTGAATTTGATATATTTTTTGTTCAGTTTTTGCAGTTTTCACAACTATTACTCACTTTTACTACATAATTTCAGGTTATTTACTTTCCTTACTAGCTCAAAAACTCTGGAGGAAATAAAATACAGAGCGGTGCTGAATTTTCCCCGACACTGGTTCCATTCAGTGACCATGCAAGGTTAGAGAAAACCCTCAGGTTCATTTTAGCTGTAGTTGTCCAGGTGGATTAATTTTTATCTATAGCCTTTAATATTTCAGATTTTTCTTTCCAGAAGTATTTTAATTCTGTGTGATACCAATTGTCACACCAGTTCTTCACAGGGCTTTAGCTGTAAGGCTGGCTTTTTAGGTCAAGGTAAATGTTTTTCATCCTGAGTGTTTTATTGCCATAGTAGAGGTGCCAAAAGCAAGATGGAGTTCCAAAAGCTTTTGCTAGAGCATTCGTAAACATTATACTGTTGCTGGTGACCCAAGATGATGACTTGCTAACTAGAGCACCATGGTTTTAACCTGCTAAAAGGCTTCCTTTATTTTTTCATGCAGAATAAATGCATAGAAACACAATGAGCTGGCCTTTGTGTGCATCTGCTAAGCAAACCTTATTGAAGCCAGCCTTTTGTTTTCAGTTCAACCCTTCTGTCTCCTACACACTAGCTAGTGGTTGCTACAGAGCAGCCTTGCTACCATGTATGGCTTTGTAGAAAATGAAGCAATTTAAATGGAAAGGGAAAAGGTAGGTTAGGTTACAGAAAGTATTTGCTTTACTAACCCAGTGTTTGTAGAGGCTTGTTTCACTCCATACAGAATGATTTTTAACCTCTTTACTTTGTGAAGTTGACAGAAACATCTTCCCGCTATGCAAGAAAAATTTCTGGTACCACAGCCCTCCAGGAGGCACTGAAGGAGAAACAGCAACACATTGAGCAGCTTCTGGCAGAAAGAGACCTGGAGAGGGCAGAAGTTGCAAAAGCAACCAGTCACGTAGGGGAAATAGAGCAGGAATTAGCACTTGTTCGCGATGGACACGACCGGGTAAGAGAGGCTCTTAAAACAGAGCCTTTACTAAAACTGACTTAATGTCCCAAATGGTGGTTTCTTAGTTAAAAGGTCTGTAAGAGATTGTTCTCTAAAACTAAAGTAGTCTGTACCTGTGAGATCTTCCCTTTAGGATCTTGGGCTTGATCTTGGGCTATTTTCTTTAACTCGTTTTTTGTTGGACTTCCTTACACATCTTTACAGTCTTTCATTAAATGCATGTTTGAGTGTGGTAACATCCCTGTCCCTTGACCCATCACTTTAAAATGGTAATTACTGAGGTATGGGTGTGTATTTTGGAAACCGTTCATATATTGCCCACCTTAATAGATTTTGTTCTTACTCCTCCTGCTGATTAGCACGTACTGGAGATGGAAGCAAAAATGGACCAGCTACGAGCTATGGTGGAGGCTGCTGATAGGGAGAAAGTGGAGCTGCTCAATCAGCTTGAGGAAGAAAAAAGGTAACCCAAAATGGTCTTCGTTAGTATAACTTTAATAGCAAATGCTGTGGTGACTTTCAAATAGGAAACAAATTTTGAATAGTGCCAATGTGGGCAATTATTGTATAAAATAATAGTGCAGTTCCTGAAAGTCCATAGTTTTTTAAAACCCTCTTAAACTTGGGGAGGGAAAGCCAAAGAAAGTGGACATGCTTGGAGGCTGTAACTAGTGTTTATAGCTGAATTTCATGAGCTCATTCCTTGTAGGATTGATTTCTCTTATGAAGGATTTTACTCATATGAGATTAGTGGATCATACTTGATCTTCTTGAAACACCCTTCTTCCACTTTCAAGTGAAAAATCTTGATAATCTCATGTCCTGACAGTGCTGCATTAGGAATTGACAGTTAGTTCTCTTGTGAATAATTTATTGCTGTTAGTCACATGCTTCTGGGTAAGGTCTGTCTCTTACAGGAAAGTCATTAAAGCTGTTAATATGACTGTCTTTTCTGATTCCCTTTCTTAACCATTTGATGAAAGGAACTGAAATGGCCAAGTTGGTAAGGTGAAGTTAGGAGAGGAAACAACCTGATAAATTGTTGGGTGAAGAGTAGGTAAGGAAATTAATCTGACAGTTTGTTTTGGAGAATTTTGAAGAGCCAGAATCTATTAAATATAGATACTCACTGCTGAATCTGCCCTGTCTGCCTGTTGTGTGCTCCCCTGAGATCATTCAGCTGTCAACCTCTCAAAAGGCCTGCCTAAAACTGGAATTCAGAGGTGAGAAAATGCAGTGTCAAACCCTGGGCAATGCCATTACAGTTTTCATGCTGCCTTTGTGTGAGACTCGCTCTGTAACTGCCTTTCCAACACAAGCAGTAGAGTTAGATCTGGAATTATTTGTATATTCTCTACAAAAATAATACGGTAGAGTTTCAGATTAATTAAAACCCCAACCAAGACAGCTTTGCAGCAGCACAGACAGCCTGGCTGCAGACCTGCATTTGCTGAGTGCTAGGTCAGTGGTGGGCTGTTCTGCTGCAATCCTCCACGGCCTTGAGCTCACCTTCAGCCCGTTGCTAAGCAGCGCCGCAGGGCCACGGCATGGCTGGGCCGCTCTGGGCCTGCTGCCCCCTCACCCAAGTGACGTCCTGCAGCCAGGAAAACATTTCACAGCTTCAGTGGTGTAGTATTTCTCCTTCCACCTGACCAGTCTAGGCTTATTTACTTGGAAAGCTCCCTGTAAGATGTATTAAGTCAGTCTCAGTAGTGACTTGAAGTCAAATCATCTTTAATCCTCTTGTTTCCCAAAGCACATTGGTGAGACACACTTCCAGTATTAAGTTTTTACTGTCCTTTTATTTTAGATTTCCATCACTTCTAACTTCCTTTGATGCAGTGATTCCTGCATCTCTCAGCCAAGCTGCAGGCATCAGCAACTTGTGTGATTCAAAGGAAAGAACACAGGCTTGACTCTTCCTCTGCAACAACTTGCAGTCTTGAAAGGATCAAGGGGAAAAGGAGATCTGGCTCCTTGATCGTTGGAGTATACCAGAGTCAGAGGAGAAAAGAAATAGTTCTTTACAAAATCACATATTTGCTTCTCACCTCTGTCTTCTTGTTCTAAGACTCCTGTATGGGCAAGGCAAGGCAATGTTGTTGCTTGTGCTCCCATTCTGCATCGTGCAGTTCATCTTGACACCCAACATATGTTTGTCTATGCTAGCAGTTTGATGCAAGCTAACCAGTGCACTCCTAGAAAGCCCGTGGGTATCATGAGTGTCCTCACTCTTCTGCTTGGAATGGAGGAATATATAGAATGTGAGATCAAACAATTCATTTGGGTCACCTCTTTGGAGGTCGTGCAGGAAGGAGGAAAAATGGGAGGATCAATGATGACTTAAAGGTGTTCTTTTTAACTCATCAGAAAATAGAGCTGCAGGAAGACTGATGCCTTACTGTGTCAGTGGCTGTGTGTTAAAGACAGGGCTTTCCTTCTGTCTGATGTTTCCTGACAGTTTGCTGGTACAATCAGAATGATGTCACTGTAGTTCTGATTTCCACTGAGAAGGCAGCTTGAAAGCATTTTCTTTCCAAGTTACATGAATTTTAATGAATTGTCCCCACAGGAAAGTTGAAGACCTTCAGTTCCGTGTGGAAGAAGAATCCATTACCAAAGGAGACCTAGAGGTAAAACATCGCCAGCTTTGTAAACAGGAGATAGAATATAGAACAGGACAAAGAAATACACTCAGTTCAGGTGGAGTGTACTGTTATCTAGGAGAGAAAGGCAGCAATGATTAGTAGGTGCAATACTGGTTATGCAAGCACATGGGAGTCCCAGTTCCTGACACTGCAGGGTCACACACTTTAGCAAGGGCTGCACTGTGGAATGGCTTCAGTTGCTTAGAGTAACTAAATCAATTCACAGAAAACTCTACCTGTGGATATTAAAAGTAAGCACCACCAGAAAATAATGTTGATGTTCTGAAATTACAAGTTAATTTTTACGCCTTTGAAAATGAACATTGAAGACAAGTCCTCTTTGTCTGCCATTAATTTTTTTAAGTGATCCTTGTGCTTTCATTAGGGCAGATAGATTAACAAAGGAGATTTTATCCTGAGAGTTACTGCACACAAAATGTAAACAACAGTTCATGTGTGCAATTTTTGTCTTTGTGTTGTTTGTATAACTATAAGGTTGTGCTAAAACATAGTATGTTATTACACAATCAGACTAGAAAGCATTTAGGGAAGGATTACTCTCAGGTATTTGAACACTGCCTGTTTTTAACCCAAATTTCAAATTAAACAGGATATTTTTTTGGTTGTTCTACTTGGTTGTCTAATCAGAACTTCTTGTGCAGCATAAAGTACAGACTTAACTAACTCATGTTATGTGAACTGTTTCTGATTGAAGTGCTAGCCTTATGAGAAGTATTCATTTCATATAACATTTCTTTTATTTGAGTCTTCCATTCATGTTAAGATATCTATCTAGACTCTTCATAGAATGCTCCTTTTATTATTTAGTCCATGGAATAATTTCAGTTATTTATTTTTCTGTTAAATCCATTGATAGTCCTGGGAAACCATCTTAAAGACCCTGGTTTGTTAAAGCTGTGTAATGTCAGGAGTTTGAAGTGAATCCAAGTTAATGCCATGTCTCCTGTTGTTGTGTTGGAATGATAGTGCTCAGTCTGCAGGTGAAATATGTTTTGTTTCTTTTGTTTTTGACTTTTACTGATAGCGAAAGAGGCAGATTTCGGAAGACCCAGAAAATGTAAGAGGGCACTTAAATGTGCAGAGACATCCCATGTTAACAGATTGTGTGCAGAAAATGCTTACACTTATTCACTAACTGCATAATCTGTTATTGAAACATTGACTCTAGTACTTGTGTGCATGTTGCTTTCAGAGCAATTACAACATTTGCTGAAAAGAATGTGTGCAATGACTAAACCTTAACTGGAGAGAGGGCAAATGTGTCATTAGAATTCTTTAGAGTCCAAAACTTTGCAACTAATTGAAGAGCATGGGAGCTTGTAGAAAATGTTTGTCTGGGATGTCGAAATGTCTTCCATTTACATATGGGATTTTAAGTGGTTTTCTTCTCAAAATCCTGCATGTTCTCCTATGAGCTCCCACTGCTGTTCAATAGATGCAGGATGCAATTAGCCAATTAACTTTCCAAGGGGAAGGAAAATGGTATGTTCTACACTTCCCTTTGTTTCATTTTTTTGGGGATGAAATGCCAAGGGGAGAGATGATTAAAAGCATCTGAAGAATCACTGTACAAAGCTGTCTGATTTTACTGTATCTTCATGTAGCTTCTCTTTGAATTATGTAGGAAAACCATATGCTACTGGATAACAGGAATTGCCTTACGAGATGTTTTAGCAGCCCTCTTGCTTCCATAGCTCAGAGCAGTGGAATTGAAGTGCCCTCTCTCTGATTGGACTCAGGAAAATTTATCCCAGGCTGCCTCCTCTGCTGCATCCCCAGCTGAGATAGGAAGTTCTCAAGACTAAAACTGGTTTCCTGCTGTACATTCTTAGGTGTTCCTTTTGCGAAGCTACTTCAGCGATCTGGGTCTCCTCTAGTCTTCCAATCAGGCTCACGGTGTGTTAGAAGTAAATCTGCATGTGCCCTTCCTTTCTCTTGTTTTGTGCACTCCTTGTTTAATCCTCTCTTTACTCCTTATTACCCTATTCTAATTTTTTTACCTAAAAAATTGGACATCTTCATGCTCTAGAGGAGAGAAGTGCGTGATCATTTAGTTTTTAGGCTAATGCTTCATCATCTCAGTCGTGTTCTGTGATTGTTATCCCAGCACAAAGGGGCTGAAGGTCATCATGGCCCTATCCTAGAAATGATTCTGTACATTTATGGCTTCAGCACAATTTCACAGTTTGAGCTATTGATAGAGAACTCAGCAGTAAGGTTTAAATGCAGTGAAAGACAAGTGCTGAAAATAGCTGATGACTGGTCTGCAAAGTTTCAGTGGAATTCTTTGAGGTTCAAGGCAGACTGAGGCTCGTCTCATTTCCCTGTCACTCTTAATCTAACTGCAGAGCTTTGGAGGAGATGAAGATACATCATCCTTTGTTGTTGGGTTTGAGGTTTCTTTCCCTTTCTGTTTTTCTTGTTCATTCAGGTTTACAATCAAATTATTTTCCTCTTTTTGTGTTACTTTGCTCTTCTCCATTTACTCTGCTCTGGGTTTCTTCAAAGGGAAACAGTAATTTAGATAGTTCTCTATATGATCAGGACAAGAATCTGAGCTGTTGACAATTTCGCAGTGATTTTTACCCCGGGGAAAGTAGAGCCTGTCCCTTGGAAATCAGACTTATTTAAAGGATAATCCCTCATGCCCTAAATGGAGGAAAAAGGTCTCCAGCAAAGATCTCTGGAGTATTTTTAATATACATTTTATTTCCATTTTGGTAGGATTTTAACTTATTTCCCTTTGTAATGTGTAAGAGATGGGATTAAAAACATAACCCTCAGAAATCCATGACGGTGTGTCTGATCTTTGCAGCAGTGAAGCAACATCTGTAAAGTCTGATCAGAGTGGTTTGGGTTTTGTGTAGCAGAACATAGCTTGAGCATATTGGCAAAGTCATGCAGGGAGATCTCTGCAGCTGTCAGGTTTGGGCTTTCTTTTAATAAATCTCTTTGATGAATTAGAGCAAGGAAGGTATGAATACTCAGTTTTTTTGAAATAAGTCACTTTTCAGACTTTGTTTTCTTGTGGATCAGAACTAATACTAAACTGTCTCAGAGAGGGGACTGAATTATAGCCACTTACAGAATACTGGTGTTTATTTATTCAATTTTCAAAGGTTGTAGGAGGCAAAACCAGTAATCCATGTCTTCATGGGGTTTTATTCCCCATATACACTGAAGATCTTCCACTAACAGAGAAACAAATGTGCTGTGGAGTTTCTAAACCAGACAAATCTAAGAAGCAACTTTTCAGTGTTTGTGGATTTTAGTATTTTGGACCTACCAACCACATAGAAAACCAACCAACTGTTTTCAGCTGGAAAAATGTTTAGAAACTTCAAGTGCCAGACATCTGCTTGCAGAAGGTAACTCAATGCTGTCAGAAGGAATGCTGTGTTGGAAGGAGAACAGGCCTGAAGCAAAAGAAGAGGCTCATCCCCATCCCACTGCTCCACAGAAACTACATGAGATTTTTAACTGCTGCAGCTGGTTTGGAGGCAGCACTAATCAGCTTGTCACTCTATAAATAACACAGTTCTGTAAGGATTTGGAACTATCACATTACAAAGATGAGAGAAGAGGCAGTGTCCTGCCAGCTGTGTGCCCACTGCCTGCGTGCCTGTGGCAGTGTGTGGCATTGGAATTACACATCTTCCTGCCTTCTTGAGTTCTTTTCAGCCCAGTGTTCAGTGGATGGCTGTTTAGGTTGCAGGACTCTCTTCTGTTCTTGGTAGTTCACAGGGTCTGGAGATTACTGTGGTTCCTTGTTCTGCAGAAAATGAACCGTGGCAGTTAAGCTTTCATCAAGACTGATGGATGCAGCTTTTTTGGTTAATAAACACTTCTTCAACTTCATTCAGTCTTCTCTGGACATCCACCTTACTCTCAATGAGGGTAAGATCTGAAAAGCTGCTCTTTCTGGAAAAGACACAGTAAAGCAACATTACAATCCTTTTAACTTGGATTGTTGAGTCAATTTAAACTAAGGGACCTCAAATGTTGGCACTTCAGAAACAAGCATTGGCACCTGGTTCTTACCTCTTTGTATTTCTCTCTTCTCTCCCTGCCCTTTTTCCCCAGTTCAGAGGAGCAGATCAGATCTGAACTAGCTGCATTTCTCAAACTTAATCCTATTGAGGTCTTTCAGGAGCATCTGGGTATCAGGCCAGAATATCCAATGTTCTGTGTTCTTGCT
This sequence comes from Urocolius indicus, assembly GCA_013401255.1. Taxonomy (NCBI): domain Eukaryota; kingdom Metazoa; phylum Chordata; class Aves; order Coliiformes; family Coliidae; genus Urocolius; species Urocolius indicus. The sequence continues at coordinate 171,992 of WBNH01003624.1, read as the reverse complement.
AAAAGAGATCTACCTCTAAGCAAAAGGAGGTACCTGCCCACTTCAGTTTCATCTGTTTTCTGCTTCTCTTTTGGAACCTATTACAATTACAAAGGTCTTACTTCTCCCCCCACCCCCCACCTGCTTCACTTTTTTTGCCTGATTTTGGAGAATCTTACTTGTTGCTTGCTTCCATCCTGAAAGAGGAAGAGGGAGGAAAACTATGAAGATTCTGCAATTATAGACAACCATTGTCTTTCTTTTTCTAATCAAATAATTCAATAGTGACAATGAACCTTTAATGTTCCCAGGTCTTGGCTACAAGAATTTTTATGGCTGAGATTTGAGACACAGCTACTATTTATAAAGAAAAAAAGGTTAACAGTTTTGATTTGTCACCTGAGCTTCAGTGGTGAGTTTGTGTCCCCTGGTTAATAACTGAGTCACTTCTAAAATAAGCCCAGTTCATTAAAGAAAAGTGAGTGAAATGATAAGGAAAGGGACTTTCATCCTCTTAGAACAGGTACAGATGTATATACACATATGTATTTTTTTACATAACTATTCTAATTTGTGCTGAAAACTTCATGTACTGATAAATAACTTCTGCTCAGCTGCATGGAACTATTTTGTTCACATTTCTTCGTTTGTGATTTTTTTTCATGTTTGTTTTTTTCCCCACTCGTCAGTCCATTTACACTTTCAGTTCATCTTTCTCATCCATAGCATTTCCCTGTTCATTTTATCCACTGCATCTTCTCTGCTCATCATTGGTAGAAGATTCTGGCAGCACGGCCTGCATGTGGCTCCCTCCTTTTGTGCTGGCATGTGATGGTGGCACCGTTGTGTTCTCTTCCTTTCCCTTTTTACTAACAGACGCAGACCAAACTGGAGCATGCCCGCATTAAGGAGCTTGAACAGAGCCTGCTCTTTGAAAAGACCAAAGCTGACAAACTCCAGAGGGAGTTAGAAGACACTAGGGTAATGGTTTTCACTATTTAAATAACAAGACTGATTTGTGTTGTGGAAGATTTCTGATGACACGGTCTGCTGGGTATAACACATGCTGAAACAGATCCTTGCTCCTGCCTTGATCAGTACCTGTTACAGATGTAGCTGGAACACTAAAAATTAGTCTTAATTTTGAGCTTCAGTGGTGTGTATGTGCATGCCTGTGTAACTGTACTCATTTCTTCAGATCTCAGGTAAGAGATGTCTGCAAAATTAATACTTGGATCCAAGTCAAAATTAGCAAGTGGGACTGAATTAACAAAAGGCAATGTTCTGTGGTTTGCTTTTAGAGATATTAAAGCTCATTAAACAAAAAAGCAATATCAGCTGCCAGTGCTTTTAACACAAACAGCATTTGAGGCTTGGTTTCAGAGGTCTTAAATAGTTATTGTACAACTTGCTTTGCTAAGTCATGGTTTGCAGTGGATCTGTAATTCTTTTTTTCTACTCATGATAATCTTTACATGGCTATCCCAGTAACATAAGTAGTATCACTGCCTGTCAAAATATTACTGGATGTATTTGTCCCAAGTCAGAAGTTTGGCAGGTGTCAATTGATAAGGACAGAGATATACATAGAGAGATAAATATTAGAAAACCAAGAATGTACTCTATTGGAAGTGCTTTTAAAAAGGAGTTGCAGGTAAGTAATATATTTTTCAGGATGTTGTTATCTTAAGGAGACTGAAACAGTATCTTCCAAACTAGTTATAATTGTGGTAGCTTTGTATGGTTTTCAGTACCACAAGCTGCATCAACAGTCAGTGAAAAGCTCAGATAACATGAGGACACTTCTTCAGTGTCAATGGAGAGGATATGGAAGGAGTTTCAAAGCATTTGTAGGCTAAAATGTGTGTGTTTTTCTCCAACAGTCTCATAGTTGGCTTAAGGTGAATATGGATGCAATTATTGCAACAAATAAAGACCCTGAGGTTCAACTTTTTCAAATCTGAGAATCATTTTGTTGAATGATGGTCATCTACAGAAGCACAGTTTGTAAGCTGTTAGCAAATCAGCATTTCCAGTAGCTTCAAGAGAAAAGATAGAAAAATTCCACTTTTAGGAAGGATATAATATGTGTGCAGTATGAAGATGTGGATGTTTTTTCCTGGTTTGAAAAGCCATAATTAATTTGTAAAGGAAACAACAGTTTCTCTTGTTTCACAGCCTCCCATTGAAAAGCACCTTTTGGTTTTACTCTGAGGTTTCTTTAGAGTCCCTTAGTAATAGCTGACCGTGGAACTGGGAGGTATTCTGATCCAAAATACTGGTTAGGAATACACTCATGATTCAGTGATTTCTTTTGAGTGAGGCCTGAATGTCTTTTGTATTAAACCCATCTTTTATAATTCTTTCTTCTCTTACAACACTGTTCATCGTAGGTGGCCACAGTATCGGAGAAGTCTCGCATCATGGAACTAGAGAGAGACCTGGCGCTGCGGGTGAAGGAAGTAGCTGAGCTTCGAGGGAGGTTAGAGTCTAGTAAACACATCGATGACGTAGACACTTCTCTCTCATTGTTACAAGAAATCAGTTCTTTGCAAGAGAGAATGGCAACAGTTAGCAAAGAACACCAGAATGAGATGGATTCACTGAAAGAGAAGTTTGGAGTCAACGAAGAAGCATTGCAGAAAGAGATCAAATCACTTGCAGCTTCAAATGAGAGAATGGCAAAAGAAAATGAATCCTTGAAAACTAAACTTGATCATGCCAACAAGGAGAATTCAGATGTGATAGAGCTGTGGAAGTCAAAGCTGGAAACTGCAATTGCCTCCCATCAGCAAGCAATGGAAGAACTAAAAGGTTCTTTCAGCAAAGGTGTAGGGGCTCAGACAGTAGAATGTGAGCTGAAAAGTCAGATTGAGAAGATGAAATTAGACTATGAAAATGAAATGTCAAATTTAAAACTGAAGCAGGAAAGTGAAAAATCTCAGCACTTGAAAGAGATTGAATCACTGAAAGCAAAACTGTTGGCAGTCACAGAGGAGAAAGAGCAAAACCTGGAAAGCCTGAAGACCAAACTGGAAAGTGTGGAAGATCAGCATCTAGTAGAAATGGAAGACACTTTAAACAAATTGCAGGAAGCTGAAATAAAGGTAAAGGAGCTAGAGGTACTGCAAGCCAAGTACAATGAACAAACCAAAGTTATTGATAGTCTTACACCACAGATCAAAGCTGCTGAAGAAAAGCTTTTGGACCTTGCTGCACTTGAGAAAGCCAATTCTGAAGGTAAATTGGAAATCCAGAAACTTAGCAAGCAGCTTGAGGCAGCTGAGAAACAGATTCAGAATTTAGAGACTGAAAAGGTTGATGGAAGTAGCAAGGTTTGTATCAACATCCATCCTTTGATTTTATTTTACATTTGTACTGTTTTAATCTGCTGTGGCAAACACATCACAGAAAGAAAGAGTTGTATTGAGTGTGTATCGTGGTACCATCTGAGGAAGTTTAGAGAAAGTATTAACTGGGTCCTGTCTCTAAACAGGTTTCTCCTGCTCAGTCTGCACCACTAAGCAAAAGAAAAACCCCTTATTTCTGTGTTTTCTTGCTGCAAGCTTCGTCATGCCTCTGCTGGAAGCTTTTTGTTAGGGAAATGTGAGTTTGGCTTATTTGGGAGAAGAATCCACATTTCTTCATAGATAATTTTTTTTACCTTTCGCAAAGGTGTTCAGATTAAAGTGATTTGGGGCTCAATAGGGAGGTGCTTCCCCTGTACCTTCACTGCCTTGTCTCTCATTAGATGAGGTGATGGAAGAGGCTTATGAAAAACAAAAGTAAGCAAAATAGACCTTGATGTATCTTTTCTTTAAGACAAGGCTGTCAGTGATGTTGTTGGCCACAGCATTTCTGTTTCACAGCATTTTTGAAGCACAGACTGCAATGAGATACAACTTACCAAGTTTTTTCCTGAGTTTGGATGAAATGGCTCTTTAATGTTGACAGCGTGGCATTCAGTACTTGAAAGCTGTGCCTCCACTGCAGCTGGGAATAAAAGTGTTAAGCTCTCGTTTCATTTTAGGGGTCCCCCTACATCCCCAACCTGTGTGTGACCTGACAAGCTAGAGCTCTGATTGTAAGAGTAGTGGGGAAGTAACTGGAAATAGCTTTCCTAAACTCCTCACAGATGGTTCCAAGAGACTCCATTTCTACAGACCTTTTGACTCTTATTTTTGAGGCCACCCTGGATTTTTGTACCACCTCAAGTGTGGTACAGAGCCTTGTGAAAAACTTCATCCCTGTGTGTGTATTAGTCTAATTGGTTGAATTGGGAGTGTTAAAATTATCCAATTTAAACAGAACTAAAGCTGTTAACTAATGCTGTAACTTTGTTCAGAAGTTTTGAATGTGCTCAACAATGTTTACCATTAAAGGATGTTTTCACCATTAATTGCAAGAGAACTAAATTGTAATGATTTCTGTGATGTGATGTAGTCATCAGTGGAAATCAGCCTCAGTTAATTCATCACATTTGTTTTCTTCGTTTTTTTTTTTTTTTTAATTTGTCATCTTACAGTGATTTTTAATGTTCTGTCAGGTTCAGGTTTTAATTTTTCCATTCATCTTTGTGATTTTATGTTACTCCATTTCACCATCTTTGTTAGGCTAGTGATCTGGCCAAAGAACTGCAGGGCAAAGAGCAAAAGCTTCTTGACCTTGAGAAAAACTTGAGTGCAGTAAATCAAGTTAAAGATGCTTTGGAAAAGGAACTTCAAGTTTTGGTGAGTAATACCCCAAAATTCTGACTTTTTCCTTTGGGTTTTGGTTTTTGTGGTGAGAGTTGTCAGTGACCATCTTAGGATCAGCTTTCAACAGCAAAATGTTTCAAAGCTGTTCCAGTCATGAAGGAGCAGCCAGGGATTTGTGACTTCTCAGAATGAGGAGAGTGTTCGTTTCGCCTCACTTCTCTGTTATCAGGTGTTTTGTTGAAACAAAAATCCCTTGTTTATGGATTTCAGATAAAATATTAAACCAAATCAAAAGCAATGTGTAGCTTCAACTTAGACTACTCAGTGAGGAACACGTGGCCCTTCACTGTCTGTGGAACAAGTTCATGCTCGTTGTACACATCTGAACAAATAAGTTTTCACCCAATTTCTCATTTTGCAAATCCAATTAAGTTTGCAAGTATTTTGTGCTGGGGTGAGATTCTCCTGAGAAACTTCACCAAGAGTTAGTAACAAAAAGACATGTTTAGGTTTTACTGTCCCTGTCAGAAAGCCTGTCCCTGGCTGTAGGAAATACCTGAAGTGGGTAGAAGAGGCTGTCCTCTTCTCCAGTATCCTTCCTTTTCCTCACAGTCTACATCTCTCCCTGCTAGTGAAGCTTCAGAACACTGATATGAGGTGGATCCCATGGTTGCAGATGTCTGCTGTGCAGCCTGAGAGCAGCTTGGATAGCTTCTTGTGTTGAGAAGCCCAGAAATCATACCTATGCTGCACTCTGGCTGCAGTGAAAGTTTAGGGACTTGCTGGCAACTGAGGCAAGAGAAAAATCTGTGTTTATGTTGCTGAATGTATCTACACTAAACTGTCATTCAGAATTTTTAGATCTGTTTATGATAGGAGTGAAGACTACTCTAATTTGTACTTGAAAAATACCCAGTGTAAGCTCAGTGGCTGAGTTATGCTGCTGTCACCAAACCTGACCTAAGGCTTGTATCCATTTTTCAGAAAGAAAAGTTTACCAGTGCGGCTGATGAAGCAGAGAATGTTCAACAAACTATGCAAGGTATGTCTGCTGCTAAACTAAACAAAGAGCTGAGAAGAAATGCTGCAAAACAAAGGGTTTTTTTCCTCATATGCTTTCAAATTCAAGCCTGGTAGTACAGCAGTTTCAGCAGCTATGGAAAGGACAGGGTTACTTGAAGCCTCTCCTAAGTGTGGTGCACCTTGCAAGTAGGTGGGATGTTTGCATCTAAGGAGTCACTAACTTTTGTTTTCAAAATTTTACTTGCATAGAAACAATAAAAAAGCTAAACCAAAAAGAAGAACAGTTTGCACTCATGTCTTCAGAACTGGAACAACTGAAGTCCAGTTTGACTGGTAAGGAAGTCATAAAATGGAATGTTTTGAAAAATGCCTCAGCTTTGTGCTTTCCTCCACCTCCTGCTCAGCTCACCACATCATAACATAGAATGCTTCCACAAATGCACATGCCTTCAAAAGAAAACCTTTCTAGACAGCAGACAGCTTTTATGGCACAGTGTGTGGGGACACAGCAAGGTGATGGTAGTGGTAAGGAACTAGTGCAGGAAGGCAGAAGACTTCCTGGCTGAGTGCATTGCTGATCAGTAGTTAGATGCTTGTTTGCCTTTGCAACACGATCATGCTGTGATGGTCAGACACCAGATAAAGGCTCAGGGCCCAGACTGAACCATTACAAACCTAAGATAGTTAATTCACAGAGATACTGTTTATCAGTAGTGTTTACTTTTTAAGGCCATCAGAAAGACTACACATTAGTCTGTTTGTCTCCTCCTTCCAGTCTCACAGGAGGGAGTTTTGCTGTATCTTTCTAGTTGTACATCTAAAACCAATGAAGGAAGAAATGAAAGAATGGTTGTGTACCCTCTAAGCAAGCCCTTTGTGGCATTGTTGAGACTGCACAAATCAGCCCAGGGGCTGCTCTTGCCCTTGGTGGCAGTGCTTGCCTTGGACTGGGTATTTTTTTTCCTCTTAGCTTCATGTTGTCTGCATTGTTTGCCTTCCTGCTCTACTAAATAGCTGAGGAACTGTCTCAGCTGCAAGACCTGTGTACCTCTCTTTGTATTGCTTATCTGCTCTCTGTACCCACTGCTCATGATCTGAAGTGAAGTGAATCACTTCTGAAACAAAGATTTGTTCACTGGTGGCTGTTTCTGAAAAGTTCTTAACCTTTGGCTGCAATTAACAGTTCAAAGCTCAAACAGGCATCGTTTTGAATTGTACAGGGGTAATTGGCAAGGTCTGTAGCATCACAATTGCTCTGTTGATCGTTTCCTACGTACTCTGCATGTACCTTCTCTTAAATTTACTCCACTTAACAACCTTTGTCTTGCTCAGTGATGGAGAAGAAATTGAAGGAGCGAGAAGAGAGAGAACAACAACTGACTGAAGCAAAAGCCAAGCTTGAAAATGATATTGCAGAAATCATGAAATCTTCAGGGGACAGCTCTGCCCAGCTTACAAAAATGAACGACGAGCTGCGGTTAAAAGAAAGGTACCCCCCAACTGTCAGAGCATTTCCACCTTCATTCTGTGCTCCTGCACTCCACAGCTTCTCCTTTTACCTTTTTGGAAACAGCTGAACAAGATGCTCCTGAGTGTCACATTGATGTGACAAGTGAAGTTACTCCATCAACCTAAATTAATCCAAATGGTCTCCTCAGAGTGACTTAAAGAGCATCTAACACTTAGAATTCTCAAGTTCTTACATAAGATGCTTCTCATGGCTCCCAGCAAACCACCTTTTTAACAATCCAGAATGTTTGGTGATTGTGCTTCATGATTGCTTGATAAGCTTGGTTGATGGTGGGTATGTAAAAGACTTGAGTCGAACTTCTGTCCAGCAAGAGAAAATGTGTTTTGTTTCAAATCAAAATTGTATGTGGAATAGTTGTTGTTTACCTTTACAAAGCCTCAGACTGGGAGCAAAGTGACTGGCAGCTGTGTTGCTCTGCACATGAGCAAGTGCTTCATCCCTCTCATTTATGTTTGATTTAACAGAACATTCTCTGTATGTTAAATAGTAAAATCTCTTTCTACATGCTTGGACAGAATATAGAACTTGAGCAGAATTTAGAGCATTTCATCTCTGTGCTTGTTGTGCTGTCAGTAAAAAGTAATGTTCTTGTATTCGGTCTTTTTAGGCAGTTGGAGCAAATACAACTTGAGCTTACAAAAGCAAATGAAAAGGCTGTTGAGCTTCAGAAAAACGTGGAGCAGACAACACAGAAAGCTGAGCAGAGTCAGCAAGAAACTCTCAAGGTTCATCAAGCAGAACTGAAGAATATGCAGGATCAACTACTGGACATGGTAAGGACTGTTAAAAGCACTGGAGAACTGTGCAGTGTTGTACTGCTGCTGCTTTAACTCTGCTTCAATTGGTTTATCTTCTGTCAGAAAAAGCAGATCGAGACTGGCCAAAATCAGTACAAGGATCTTCAGGCAAAGTATGAAAAAGAAACTTCTGAGATGATCACTAAACATGATGCAGACATCAAAGGGTTCAAGCAGAACTTGCTGGATGCAGAAGCAGCGCTGAAAATGGCACAGAAGAAGAACGAGGAATTAGAAGCACAGGCTGAGGAGCTGAAAAAGGAAGCAGAACAGGCCAAAGTATGTACACTTAGTTACTCTGCAGGCTCTGTAAAGTTTAAGTCTTTCTGCTTCAGGGTATTACTGGGGATTTTTTTTGCTTGGCCTCACTAAGACTTTTGCAGTATTTCTTTTCTGAACTCTCCCAGGGTACATGGTTAGGGAAGGGAAGCACACACAAGTAGCTGATGCTCTCTGCATTACAGCAGAAACCATGCAATACAGTTCTTTGGCTTTAACATAAATGTTCCTAAGATCTCTGGCTCAGCACAGTCAGTTGGAGCCAAATGTTATTCCCTGGTTTTTAGATACATGAATTTTCAAAACAGTTGTGAACTGCTTCATTTGAAGTGTTGCACACTTAAAATGTCCTGTAGTTGCACATAATAATGGGAACATACTGTTTGGTGTGTAGCTTCAGCAATTTGGTTTTTCTCCTATTCCTTCAATGTTACTGCTTGCTTCCATCCCTTATTGGTTATTTGCTGTAATCTTTGATTTGCGGCTTTAGCAAAATAGTGTATGAATTGGCACACAAGTTAACTGTAAATACACCACTGGTGTGGTGGTTTGACAGAATCACAAAGAGAATTATCTGTAGAATGTGAGTTTGAGATCTGGAAATCAGTCTCTGATATAACTCCCTGCATTTGGTTCCACTTAAATTCTCGTGAAGTAATTTACATTCAGAACATTTGTTGTGAGTTGGTTTAGAACCAAGATCAAATCTTGTATGAAGGAACCTTCAAACAGTGGTTGTTTCTTTTATTCTTTAACCACTGTTCTTGTGGATGGTGAGTGTTTTGTAATGAAATACCAGGGTGGCTGTCTCCAATTGGCACAGGGACTGTCTGTCAGTCTATACACTGTTTTAAAACTGAAATGACAATAGGTCTGTTTGCCCTGAAACCACATTTCTCATTTGTCTGCTTGTCTTCATTTTTGTTTTCCCTTCTCCCTGACTTTATTTCTTTAGTCCTTAAGCTCTGTGTTAGCATCAGCCAGAAAAGAAATTGAACTAATGTCAGACAAGATGAGGGATTTGATATCAGAAAAAGAGACTTTGGCACAGGAAGGGAACGCTTTAAAATTAGAGAGAGGTTCCCTGTTATCAAAACTTCTAGAATTGGAATCAAAGGTTTCATTAATGCAACGAGACCAAGAAGAACTTCAGACAAGAAATGAAGAACTTACTTCTGATAACAAAATAATCCTTAAGCAGAAGGAAGAAGCTGAAGCCAAAAGCCAGCAGGAAAGCACAGAAAAAGTGGCACTGATTTCAGAGCAAAGCAAATTACTCTCTGAAAGGGAGGCAGCACAGGCAGACCTCCTGAAGCTGGTTCAAGAAAATGATGCTCTGCGGTCCTCAGGGTCAGCCTTGCTCCAACAGCTGAAAGAACTTCAAGCCAACAAAGATGCTGTGGATGCGATGTGTCAGAAACACATCATGGAAAGGAAAGAACTGGAGAATTATCAGAAGAAACTTTTGGAAGAGAAAGATGCAGCTATTAAAGACAAAGATAATGTTATTCAGAAGCTGGAACGTTCCTGTGAGGCCTTGGCCAGAGAACAGACAGAGCTGCTGCAAGAAGTGGCAGCTCTGACTGCAGAGAGAGATTTGGCCCTGGGTAAACACACAGATCTTAGCAATGCACATATAGCCTTAAAGAATGAAGTGAACAGTCTGTTGCAGACAAAGCAGAGTCTGCAGTGTGAGAAGGAGATGCTCCTTAAAAGCCTGGAAGAGCTGCGTGGGAGTTTAGACAATACAGTCAGTGAGAACCAAGCACTGAAAGTGAGGACGGAAGAGATGCAAGCACAGCTGGAGGCTGAGCAGGAAGAGCTTAAAACAGCAATGAAAGACAATATGGAGTTGAAGGATTCCCTTGCTAGTCTCTCTCTGCTTCTAGAGGAAACGAAAGCCTCAAGAGAAAGATCCAATTCTGAATGTATTCAGTTACTTCAAGAGAAAGAGGCTCTTTCTTCATCGGAGCAAAGGCTTCTGGCTGAAAGGGAGCAGCTTTTAAATGACAGTAAGACGATTACTGAGCAGCTTGCTAAGGCCACAGAAGATGCTCTAATTGCTGAGAGTGTCCTCAGTGAGAAAATTAACAAACTAAACCTAGAAAAGGAATCTGTTTGTCAGAAGTTGCTGCAATTTGAAAAGCACAATGAAGCTCTTCTCCAAGAGAAGAGTGAATTGGAGAGCAAATACTTGGAGCTTCTCAATGAGAACAAGTCTGCTGCAAATGCACTTTCTGATATGAGGAGAGAACGTGAACAGGACATCTCAGCCAAGACAGCTCTGGCCCGAGAGAATACCATGCTCCTAGATTCCATTGCAGCTCTCAAGGAAGAACTAAGTAAGAAGACTCTAGAAAATGAAGAGCTAACAGCCTGTAAATGTGACCTTTCAGGTCTTCTGAAAGAGGCCCAGGATGCCAGAAGAACATTAGAAACTGAACTGGCTGCAGTATCACAGGCTGAGCAGGTCCTGTCATCTTCGTTGAAGGCCTGTTCCTCTGACAGGGAAATGCTGGCCATAGAGAGGGAACAATTGCAAGAGAAGTGTCAGAAGTTAAGTGGAGAGGTTGAAATGATGAAAGAAAATACAACCATAGAAAAGGAAGCTAGAAAACATGAGCAGGAGTCATTTATGTTGGAACGTGTGCAACTTCAAAACAACATCAGCTGCTTAGAGAAGGAGATAGAAGAACTGAGAGAGAAAAATAAAGGATTTCTGACTGAGAAAGAACTTTTAGTTCAGGAGAAAGAAAAATCTGAAACTAAACTGGTGGAAACAATGAAAGAAAGAGAAGCTGTCCGTGCCGAGTTAGAGCAGCTTGCTTCCAGTGCCCAGCGACTGCAGAGGGACTTTGTTTCTTCATCTAAATCAAAAGCAGAGCCCCAGGATGTACATAGCTGTGTCTCTGAGAGGCCAGATGCTCCTCAAGCCAAGCAAGAGGTGATGGAGGAGAAGAGAATAAAGTTACCTCAGGACAATGACAACCTGCTTGCTGAACAGAAGAGTCTGGCCATCATCAAGGAAGAAATACTGAAAGCAAGGGATAAGTTCTCCAAGGATTACGATAAACTGCACGAGGAAGTAGCCCTTTTAGAACAAACTAATAGTGACCTCTCAGGCAAATTGCTGGTGTCTCAGGGCAAAAATCAGATGCTACAGGAGGAGATGAGCAATCTGGCTTTGAAACTAAAAGAAATTGAGACTCTCCAGGCCCAAACAGTAGCTCAAAAGATTGAGGTATTGAAACACATAGTTAAACAATCAAGTATGGTTATACTAACACTGAGCACTAACCCAATGGTTTCCTCTGCACTTCATTGCATAATCAGCACTTCAGCTCATTGTAAACAGGCTGAAATTACTGTCTCCCTCAACATATTACTCTGGGGTTTTTCCAGTTGTAACAGTGTGATAGACACTTCCATTTGTAAGAACATCTTCCAATATAAACCCAATGTTGTTGCTGAATGTTGCAAGAAAACAACAGACACTGTGAATAAAAGGAATTTCTGTGTCCTGAGTGTGGTAGGAGAAATTGAGGAGCTCCTTCTGTTGAAGTAACTCTGCAGCTTACAAGCTAGAGCAGGCATAAGGTTGTAGAGCAAATCTTTGTGCAATTTCAAGGTAAATTACAACAAACATACAAATTTGAGTTGCTCAAAAAAAATATAAACCAATGTCCTGCTCCTGTAAGTGCAAGTGGATAAAAAAACAGCATGAGAGAACCATTTGGGTTTGCGCTTTAGGACTTTGGCATTCTTTTTATTCACAGAAGTGATTTGTATTCACCACCAACACATTCTTTAAAGCATTTTGGATTTCAGTTTGTGTGACATGAAGCCTTTAAAATCACTTTGAATAACCAATTGGAATAGAAATCCTACAGGACTGTGTTATGCCTGCCTAGGTCTTGGAATATCCTTGTGAGGCATTTCCTTTTCTGGGAGCATAATGAAATGAAATGATTGAAATGATTGGCTTTATCTCTGATTTTTCATTCTTTTTCAAATCTTTTTTTATGATTGCACATTTTCTGGAAATAGAAGAGTGTGTTGGAGGTGAATATCTATTAAACTACTATTGTCTGAAGTGGTTGGAAGTCTAAGGGCAATCACAGTGGTGGTAATTAGAAATCCAGGGATTAAAAAAGAAGAGACCCAAGCATGAGGTTATGATCTGTTTCTGCATGGAACTGAATCTCCTCATGTCCATTTACTTTCATACTTTATGCAGCTTCCAAATGCAAACGTTCCCAGTTGAAGCCTTTGTTTCATTAGAAAGCAGTTGGCAAACAGCGGAGCTCTGCATAAAGTATTGTGGCTCATCTTTTGCTTTCAGAGGTCCTTTTGGTAATACTTTGGTTTTTTTTCACCACACCCTCACCACACCCTTTACATCTAGGCTGCCAAAATGGCTGAAGATGTTTTCCAGACTGTGGAGAAGGTGACCAAAGAGAAGGATGCCATTCACAAGGAAAAGATTGAAACTTTGGCCTCTTTGGAGAACTCCAGACAGACAAATGAGAAGCTGCAGAATGAAGTAATTACATTTAAATGCTTTTTCTATGAAAAATTTTGCCTTGTTTGTAAGGAACAACTTTTGAATTGCAGAGGCTTGGATTGGGCAAGAGGGGATTCTGGCATTTTCCCACCACAATACTCAGCGGTGACTGGCTTGTGAAAACTTGCTGGATGAGTGCATATTGATGGAAAATCAGGACATATGTTCTTTTGTATTTTGCATGTGGTTTCAAATACCTTTAGAGCATATGAGGTCATGTCCCTTAAATCTTGATGCAGCAAGGGGAAAAAATCCAACCTATGTAACAGGAATTCTGGATGCTACAGTCAGTAGCTTTTGCAGCTCACAGAATCAAGAGGCATGGGTTTGACTTGAGGCTTAATTAGTTTTGCTGTACAGATTTGAGTAAGTTGTGGAGGTATGACCAGTGGTGGCAAGTGTGAGGTGCAACAGCTCAGAGTGCCAGCACTCCTGACCCACAGAGGTTACCGTTCCCTTTGTCCCTTGTAATGCACTGTACATCCTCTTTGTGATCTTGACATGTCCTGTTATCTTTTCTTCTTTTTGCCCCTTGCTGTTGATCAGAACTGTGGTCTGACAAGGCACAGATTCTCCTGAGCTGTGCCGTGTACAAATACATGGGCACAACTGACCCTGAGATCTTTACAGTCCAGCCTGTAGAGCAGTGTCTCCAGGGACATGTTTTCAGTCTCTGTACTCCCACCACTGTGTGATGCTTCAGGCCTCGCTAATCTCTGTCCCAGAACATCTAGTCTAAAACTGAACTGGTGATCTTAACTGGAGATCTTAAGCACACTGTGGCCTCTTTGATGGCTCTTTCATCTTTTGCAGCTCCCATAATACTGGGTAGTGAAGTGCTGGGCCAGCCTAAATGCCACAGCTTTGTGCTGTAACAGTAATGATTTCCAAGGAGGCCTGATGACTCCAGAATTAAAAGCAGTGACGTCAGTAATGTCAGCGCTTCCCTCTCTGGATTAAAACAATAAATCCTGTAATGTCATGAGAATGGTGGGAGATAATCTCTTATGTAATAGAATGTGTCCCTGAACATGAACAAATGAGGCTGGCCAGCTTGGCGTGTTGACGTGGTAGATGCAGGCTCAGCAGACAGATGTACAGTGATTTGTCTTTTGCAACGAGATCTCTGACAGGAATTCAGTTTCTTATGGCTGCAAGCCCCACATTCAGCCTCCTGTTTCTCAGATATTGAGGTATGGGAAAGCAGAACTTTTTGTTAGATGAATAAAGCTGAAGAAACCAGCTAATTGTAAAATAAACACTGCTTTTCTTTTTTTTACAATTGGATGTTTATTTTCTTTCCAAGTGCTGTAAGTTGTGTGAGGACTGAAATGGAGGCACTTTGCAGCTTTACCTCTGCTCTCAGGGTCTGTACAGCAGGTTACTGTTAAGCTGCTCTTCAGTGGACTTGGAATTCTTTGTGCTGCTCAGCTTGAATGCTGAGAGTCTAGTAATAGTTTTTGTTAGACAAATGCTGCTCAGTACAGACTGAATTGATTTAAGGGCTAAAGATGACAAGGTAGAACAGAATGTCTTTTCTGAGTGCTATATCTGAGAACTGTGTAGTTTAATTAGTGTGACAAGGGTTTTTTTTCCTTTTCAAGTTGGACATGCTTAAACAAAACAATCTGAGAAATGAAGAGGAACTTACTAAATCAAAAGAGCTTCTGAATCTGGAGAACAAGAAAGTGGAAGAACTCAGAAAAGAATTGTAAGTATTTCAGTGTTCAATCTGTTAAAGCATTGCTTTGTACTTACCTTCCATTTAAAAGTAAATGTCTTTTAGTATCTCTCCAGGATCCTCACTTTATAAAGCAGGTATTAGGTCAAAATGAAATATTAGTTGGAGATGCATAAAATCTGAAATGAGAATCTTGCTGCTGGGTTGCTGAAGGGTATTGAAGCAAATCCTTTCCCCTAAGCACTATATGCAGTGGTTTGTTGGAGGAGGTGTGGAGCTCTGCCACCTGAGGGCACTAAGGTATTTTAAAGGCTTTGGCATAAAGAAGTTCTGTTTGGATTAAATTACAAGTACAGTGCAGTGTTGGGTGGTTTTAGATGACTTTCTCCACAGAACATCTGGTGCTGCATTTATTTTTCACTGATGGCTTTAATGAGTTTATTCCCATTGCCCCTCTCTGCATTTCTTTTCTAACTGGTACAATGCAAATGCCATATGCAGTATGTAAAGCTGGAGTCAATTGCTTATTGTTTGAGATGCTCAATTTGAGAAATTGCCTCTTTATGTACCACAGACTCATCAGGTGTAACATCATACAAATGAAATTGACTGCAAAGTGTCAGATACAAAGCCGTTTCCCCACTGGAATCTCATTGTATCAGAGCTTTTAGTATGCCACCATGAACAAAAATCCTAATTACTGCAACCCTGCAGCAGCCACGTGTCTCCCACCTTTCAGAGGTGCAGTGCACGACATCAAAAATCTCAGTTCCCACCTGCACTCTGAGAAGAGTTTCTCGACTCATGGAGTGAGAGCTGAGAGCAGCTTTGGCTGATTATTATTCTTGTTATTTCCAGCAGTGGTTTCATGCCAGTTCTGAACCACTGCTCCAAGGTGAATACAGGGCACGAAGGAAATCACACAGCATTAATGCTCTGTTTCTGTATGACTGGCAGGTTTTGCTGTTTGCTTCTCAAACCTTGTGTGTTGTACAGACAGCAGCCTCCTTTGAGGAAGGATGTTACTCAGTGAGCAATTCCTGCTGCCTCTGTGCTCATAGAATCACAGAATGGTAGGGGTTGGAAGGGACCTTTAGAGATCATGTAGTCCAGCCTCTGTACAGAAGCAAGTCCCACCTAGATCATGGGAAAGGACAAGGTAAAACCATGATTTCCAAACAAGTTTCTCTAATGCTGGAACAGCAAAGGGCTGGCAGACTCTGGTTTCATGGGAAAACAAAACATATTAGGCTGTAATTTGTCAGGCAGAGGTTATTTATAGAGGAGAGATCCTTGAAAACCTTCAGCACTGAAAGGTGTTCCATGATCCTGATCGTTTTGTTGTTTGGAGTTGTTGTTCTTAAGGTTAATCTTAGCCATAGACTATTGCTGCATGTGGTCATCAGTGGAATGAGACACTGTGGCCAGGTGGAAGCTCGTCTAGTTGATTTTTTTAATTGATCTTTATTGTCACAATTATTTTGTGTGTTGCTTTTTTTAATTAGAGTAAGGAATTACCTTGATAAGAGGCATTTCTTGATCAGCAGCAACATGGGTAGAGAACACACCGTTGAGAGGTCAACTGGTGGAGGCAGCTTGCCTTTGCCCCTCAGCTCCCCTTTGCAGTTTTGCTGTGACTACGATAGGAGGGACGTGGTGCTGCTTCTAGAGCAGTGCCTTTTGGAAGTGGGAGGGTGTTGTGGGGACATTGGTGGCTGTAAAAGAGCCTTCTCTGTAAAACTGGGATGAAGAAAAGCAGCAATACTGTCTGGGAGTTGTGTATTCACACTGCTGAGGACACTGGCAGCACTCGGGTTCCTGGGCACTAAACAGGGAGGGAGCGTTTCACACACGTTGACCCTGATGTTTTCTGTGCTGCTTTTCACAGTGCCCTGAATCTTATGCTTTAATGCTGAAAGCAAAAAGAGGAGAACTGGTTAGTGCTGCAGTTCAGCAAACAATCAGGGTTAAAAATAGGTATGTTCCTGCATCAGCAAGTAGCTGCATCCCACGATCGTTTGAGTCGATGTGCAGTGATGTGAGCTGGCTGTTTCACCCAGTCTAGGAGGGATGGGACTGGAAGCTGGTCAAGGTAAGACCAGACAGAAGAAATGTTGGAAAATCCAAGTCCTGTTATGTGCTGAATTGAAAAAAATGGATCAGTCTTCCATGTGTTTAAATGTGCCCAGCAACAGACCCCAGAGCTTTTCTATTTTGAAGTGCTTGATATTTCTGGCTTAAGGGGCTCTTCCACCTCCCACGGTCATACAAGTATTTTTAATATACCAGTCAGGGTTGAACTCTGTGATATTGGCCCAGAGGAGTACTGAGATTGTTTCTTAGGAAAACAAAACAGTCATAAATATGCTGGTTGGTGAAATGAAGCTGTTCAGTGAATAAGGCTTCTCTCATTTAGTTCCATAAGATACTGTCAGACCTTACAGAGACTTGTTGGGCATTTGTGTTACAGTCAGGCAAAACATTTGTTGAAACTAAGCTTACTTGAAGGCAGCTTCACAGATTAGTAGCCACACAGGCTTGTTAGATGGGATGTAAGGAAGTTGCTGTTCCCTACAAGGGTGGCGAAGCCTTGGGACAGGCTGCCCAGAGAGGCCGTGGCTGTCCCATCCCTGGAAGTGTTCAAAGGCAGGTTGGATGGGACGGGGCACTCACTGAGCTTTATAAGGTCCCTTCCAACCAAACCAGTCTTTGATTCTCTGACAATGAAACCTGCAAATACTTTTCCTTTTTTCTTCAGTTTTTGTTTTGTATTATTTTCAGTTTTGTGTCAATCAAATAATGGGATAGATGAGATACTTTAGATACTTTCCTCTTCTACCGCATGTGATGTCAGCCATTCTGGTACATTTTGAGTGTCAGACCTTGTAGGGAGTAACTAAATAAGTGCAACTGTGCAAACCTTTTTTATTTTGCCTATTTTTTTCTCTTCTTTTTCTCCCTTACCCCCCTGCCAAACAATTCTTGTGTTTAACCTCTGGCTGCAAAGTCCACTTCTGAGCAATTCTCAGCTACAGACCTCGCCAAGGCTTTCCTCAAGCCCTGCCCTGTCTTTCTGAGCCCAGGCATTTGCCAGCACGCACAGCCTGAGCTTCCCTTCCATTCCACTGAGTATCTGATAAAGGAGAAGGAGTTCTGTGCTGCTGCTGCTCTCCAGGGTGAACCCTCTCCCTGTGCATCCGAGGTATAGCTTGTCACCTTTCTCATGGATCCCCTCAGACACGTGACCTGGGTGTATTTTTCCAAGCTGTGGAGCTGAATCTCTCCCCCAGTTTTCTGTCGCCGCTCTGGTTCCCATGGTAACGATGCACTCTCTGTCCTCGCAGCGAAGCGCTGAAGCTGGCAGCAGCTCAGAAGTCCCAGCAGCTCGAAGCTTTGCAAGAGGAGAACGTGAAACTTGCCGAGGAGCTGGGCAGGAGCAGAGACGAAGTGACAAGTCATCAGAAGGTAGAGTGGCTGGCAGCTGGCGGGAGCCGTGGCGCGAGGGCTGTGCACGCTGTGCCCCGCTGGCACCGGGGTGAGGTTGTGCTGCATGGCTGGGGTTGCAAGAGGAGTTGTTGTGAGAGTGTTCTGAAATCAATGTGGAAGCCACCTGCACCGGGAGGTTGGAGCTGCAGGATAGCAGAAGGTTATGTAACCTGTGAGGGACACTTGGGAGGCTCAGGAATTAAATATGTTAAATATGCTTTAGCCAAATGTCTCAGCAGACACTTACTGTTTCTGCCAGGAGTGATTGTGTTACACAACTGTGGGGAATCTCCAGCTACAAAGTACTAAGGGAATCTGGCTGTTTCATTCTGCTTATTCCTGCTCTCCCTTACCACTAAATACATGGTTTTTTAAAAGAGTATTGAAAAGATGATTGAAGATGTATTTCAGGAGAGGTTTAAAAGTGCTGGCTTGGGCACTGCCTCTAAAAGCTCTGTGCACGTGTGTACTCGCTTAAACTCCGTCCTGTGTGTGTGCCCGAGCAGTGCTGCAGCCAGGCAGTGGGTGCTGGAAGGCTACAATTGATGGAACATCTTTTTCTGGTGGCAGTTCATAGGAGAAAAAGACACTCTCTTATACTTTTTTACTATTGCATTTGAACATGTTGTTGGGTTCTGGAAGCATGGGCTTAGCTGCACAGCTTGTAGCACTGGTACTTACCAGAAGAGGAATTACATTTACAGCCATTAAATGTGGTGGGTTTGGTTCTCGTGGAGCAGTTCTGGTGCCAGCCACACCATGAAGGCATCTTTGGAAGATCTTTTCCAGAAGCAGGAACATAGAAGATGTGGGTTTACATGTTGCCCTCTGAGGTGCCACTTGTGCAGAAGAGGACTGTGCCTGTTCTCTATGCCAGTGGAGCAGATCTCTTCCATTCTGCCACAAAGCCTAATGCTTTCAAAGCCAAGAGGCTGATTGTTCCCAAGGATCTTGTTTGGAATGACTGAGGATGGGTGACCACAGATCTGGCCAGTTTCTAAACCCTTTTGGCTGCTGACAAGAGTAATGCACGAGCTGCTTCATCCTAAAGAGCCTTTGGAGATTGAACAAGAGTCCCAGACGTGTGGGCTCAGCCACTGACTCATGCTGCATCTCAGTAGTGGTGTGGTAAGAGAACACTGTCATCCTGAGCAGCCAGTGCAAGCTCTGCTCCCCACTCCCACAGGCTTGCTTAAATTACTTCAGAATCTTTGAAGCAACCTGTCACTTTCAGAAAGAGTTGTAATTTGAAAAGGATTCAGCAGCAGTGGTCAAATCTTTCTGCCTGTTGTCTGTAGCCAGAGTTGATACACAGACAGTCCCCAAGGGAAAGGACCTGTTGGCCCATGAGGTTTTAAGCCACTGTGTGCACTGCAATCTCAGTCCTGGTTGTTTCCATGTGACCTTGTGAAGGTCCTTGCTGGCATTCCTGCCACATGGATCTGTCAGCAGGGATCCTCCTCTCACTGCCAGGATAGAGAACTGCAATCTTTGAAGTGCAGGGATTAGTCAGTCATCTTGCAAACTGGAGTGTTCACAGTTCACATGCACAGTGGCCCTTTCTGCCTGTGAGTAGACAACTCCCAACATCAAAGATCTGCAGATCTGCTGGGGCTTGGAGAAACAGTCTGTTTGCCTTCTGCAGCCTTTGCTGTTGCATTATGTCCCCTTCTGCAAGGAAGGTGATGTAATCTGAATTTTGGAAACGTGGGAATGCCATCTGTTGCATTTTCTAAACATAGTATTTAGGCTGTGGTGGCTTCAGATGTGGTGAACTCTGTGACCTCCTAAAAGGCTGGAAGAGGCATTTGATATTCCAGGGAGCTCTGTCACAGCAAAGGGAACAAAGGCAAGATGGTATCACTCAGACTGCAGGTTTCCTCCTGAGTCACCCAGCTGAGTGCAGCTCTTCTCACTTCAGTGTTGTTCAGCTCTCCTTGGGGAAGTGTGTGCTCCACCTGCCTGGACTGTCAGTTCCCTCATTGCTCCTAAAAATCCTTCCCTGGCCTTGTCTTTAGCCTGTGAAGTACCAACCATCCTTTTTGGTCAGGAAACCTGCTGTTACCCTGAGGAGCAGGACTGTTGTCACGTTCCCTTTAGATCTTACTCAACCTAAACTTCAAGTCCCCTTGTCCTGCTTTTGGCTTTGTTGGATTCTCTCAATGAAACGGCAAGAAGAGCAGCCCAGCCTCAAGGATTCTCCCGCAGACAACCTGGCTGGCACAGGCTGGGGGATCCCCACCACCACGTCCACATCACTGTGTTCAGCACCAGGCTCAGTGTGCTGTGAGCTTCCTTGGCTCAGGCTGCCTGTGGGGAGTGAGAAAAGGTTACCATGAAGAATTGCTCAGTTTGATTTTACAGCAAGTGTCTGTGGTGGCCCTGGGGAGGTTTAACACAGAGCAGGGCTGCTCGTGGAGCTGTGTTTCACGCAGTGGCTGCTGAAGAACTGGGCAGTAGGGAGGCAAGCACAGAATGTGGCAGTGCTTCAGCCTGGGTGAGCTTGTCTGTGTGTGCTTATGAAAATGGAGCCCAAAAGGCAGCACATATGTGTGAAGTATTTTGGGCAGTTGCTATGGTAACTATATAAAGTGTGTGAGTCGGTTGGGTTAGTGAATCTGTGGCTACGTGTGACACACTTTGCAAAATTAATGAATACTCTTTCATGAATGATTTATCCTGACATCTAAAGGTTAAAGTGTCTTACGCCAAAGTTGCTGAGGGGTGCTTTTCCATATTGATCCACAAATAATTAGCTGTTTGTAATTAAAGATTCACATTTGGATAGATACTGTGCTCGGGGAATTGTTCTGGCTTCAGATTGTCTCTTGTGGGGTTTTGGAAGCCTTACACTTGCATTTTCACTTCATTGGAAACAAAGTGTAGAAATATCTACTAGCCCAGCTGGTACAGCTTTTATTAAAGGTGTGTTTATTAAAGCCTGCTGTGAGAGGGTGGAAGGGAGAGTATCCTTTCTCCCCTCCTACCACGAAGCTGCTTAAGGCTTGAGCATGATTTGATGCAGCTACAAAGGGGTTTAGAAGCTCTAGAGCTCAGAGGTTTTCATCATATTCTTGCTAACCTTGAGGATGAACTGGAAGCTTGGGAAATCTAAACAGAGACTGTGTTAAAGTCAAGGCACAGGTAGCTGCTGCTGTAAGCAGTTCTGCAGGGCAGCAATTGCTGATTTGGCCATTGAGTAAGAGGGAAGAAGGAGAAAAATAGTGAATTGGCCTGAAAAGACTTAATTCCTTAACCTTAGCAGTTCAGTTACCCCAGTGTTTCTGTGGTGAGGCTTTACAGTTGTGGTGTTGTACAAACTACAGTTGGTTGTTCTGGTTTGCTTTTTCCAACCCCCTGTGTGCTTCTCAGTTGGGAGCCCCAGAACCTGCAGCAACAGCATTTCCAGTGGAAGGCTTTACTAGTTGTAAGGGCTTAAGGTGCCGAGTTACCAGTAACAAACACCAGACCAACAGCTTTAGGGAATCAATAATTTATCCCTAAATAGCACACAGTAACAAATACAGATCAGCAGCAAAATTATCTAGGGCAGAACAGCAGCAAATCCAGTTGTTCACCAATACTGGGCTAAAGTGAATAGCCAGGACACAGAGGCTCAGGGCTCTCCTGGGTGTGCACAGGACCCAGAAATGTTGTAGGTGGCAATATGAGCCTCACAGGACCTGGAGATTCTGTACAAAGCTTTACCAGCCCCTTGCCACATAATATTCCTGGTCACTGAACAATTTGTGCTTGTGTACATGTGCTGTCCTAGTAGGAAGTCAATTACTTGGAGGACTTTTAGGCTCTGTAGCATCTCCTATGTTTGTTTTGTGATGACAAGGATGCTCTGATGTATTTTACTAAGGAAACAATCCTTAGTGTATTAACTGTAGTCTTTCTGTGTTTATGTTTTAGCTGGAAGAGGAAAGATCAGTACTCAATAACCAGTTACTAGAGATGAAAAAGAGGTAAGTTGGGTTTTTTTGCTGCATGTTGAACTGTAGAGTCCTGCAGAGAACAACGAGATACAAAAAGACTGCAAAGAAAGTGTCTCTTTCCTGTTGTACCATTAGTGAGAAATGCTGAGGCTGTTGGATTACAGTTGGTGTCTTCCACGTTTGCTTTATTAAAAGAGAGAAGGAGATTTAACTGTTGATGTAAGCAGCAGTATGAGCCGTTTCCTCCTTAGTTAGGCACCTCCTGCATTGTAGTGGTTTTCATGTTCAGGAACCAGTTTAGTGTTTGGGTTTAGTCTGCTCTGGAATATTGGATTGTCCTTCAGTCTGAGAAAAACACACATGTGCAGATCTGAGCCCTCCAGTTCCTAAAGGCTGATGGAAAAACACAGGGATGCTAAGGATTGTTATTAGAGAAGAAAAGCAAGCAAAGCAGCAGTTCTTCAGCGCTGAGAGGCTTGTTGCCATGCTGTAGGGATGCTGGGGTCCTGCTGGCAGTGGTTATTGCAGTTCATTCAACACTGTTCTGAAATACCAGCTTTGTCCTGGCTGATGGGGGCATCCATTTGTAAACTCAGCTGTCCAAGAAACAGTCCCAAGTTACCAAATTTCCTGTCTCTCTGCAGTATGTGTATGAAGCTGATTGGCAAAGGGCCACAGTGCCTTCAGGAAATTGTTGGGCTTTTCCAGAGTAGTTATGTAATGCCTTGGAAGGCAGCACAGCTCCCTGAAACACTGAGTGTGTCCCAGGAAAACCAAACCAGCCCCTCTGCAAGCTCCTGGATTGACACTGGCCACAGCACAGAGCAGTGAGGGGCACTGGTTTAGGCACATCCTTAGCTGCTCAGCACCAGGCCCCAACCTCTCTTTTATTCCCTGATGCCCTGTTGCTCGAGCTGGGCTGTGTTCCCTCACTGCTGCTGCCTAAAGCTTCCTCAGAGAACAGAGGAGTGTGATCCCTGGAGCCAGACTTCCAGCTGTAACTGGCTCTGACCTGCATCACTCCTATAGAATAGCACAAGGGGAAGTTGCTCTTGGAAGATGAGGTGAAGGACACAGTAAGGCGTGAAATCTTCAGCTGGTGTAAAGACCGTTTGACATCCACCATAACTGGTGTGTTTACACTAACTGAGGATCACCTCCAGCAGATTTGATGTGGAGGAAGGGAGGGAAAAGGAGGATATTAGCACCGCTGACAGCTGAGAATGCTGTTTACAGTCTGTTATTTCACATGCTTTAAACCATGTCATTTCAATAGTGTAACTCCCTCTGGTAGAGGGAAGGAAGGAGGGAGTGGGGACCCAAGATTCCTGCAGTACTTCCCAGCAGTTGTGTTTCACAGCATACATTTTAAAAGACAGATTCTTTAGTAAGCTATGAAAGGAAAGGTGCATTGCTCTGCTTTTCCTTCTCCCGTTTTTACTGTGTGAGCTGCCTGAAATAATCTGGATAATGACAAAATCCTTGAAGTGAGTGTTGCCATTGCCTTCAGTGGGTTACACTGAGATGCCTGAGTTTGTGACTGGCTTAAGGACATTCCTCAACAGTGTTGAATAAACTCCAATAGAGAGGATAAAACAAGTAACAGCAACAGCCTGATGGACACAGACTGCAGGGGGCTGGGGCTCCAAATACATGAGCAAATGCTGTTATTTGCTAATTGAAGAAAAAGTGAGGCTGAATGAGTAGCTAATCAAATAAAAAAGAGTCTTCTGTGGCTTGCCAGCTTCCACTGCAGCTGCTGCTGAGACGTCCTTTTGTCTGAAGGATTGGAGAGGCTGAGAGACATCTTTTTGTTTCAATGAGGTCAAATCTGTAGCAGTAGTTTTTCCTGCCTTCCTTCCACCCACAGGAATTCTCTTCCTCTGTTTTAGCAGCTCCCTCCATGAAACAGTCCAGCTGGGAGTGACAGGAGTTTGATGTTTCTGAGCTAAGGGGGTTCTGTGTTACTTGAGCTCATTAGGTTCGTTGTGGGTTGTAACTGTCTTGACTGTCTTTGAGCTTGCGCTACTTATCGATACTCATCTCATTCCTCTCTCTTCCCTTTCCTACCCTTTGCTTCCTTTGCTATATCTGTGTGTCTTTAATGGTAAGACTCAAGAAAGTCTATCCACGTTACAATCAATGATTATTTCATTTTTTTTTTAAGTAAAGTTGTTGTACATATCTTGGCTGCCTTTGTCCCTTGGTGTCTTGCTTCTGTTCTGTACAATATTCAGCTGTATATGTAGATATCTCTATTACAAAGAAAAGCCTCTATTTTTTACCAAGAGAAAAAAAAAAAACAACAAAAAGCCCTTTGGTGCAAATTGAGTTCTTCCTGACAGTATTTTACATTTCTACTCCATGTTTCTAACGTGGTTCCTGTTATCTTGCATTTTTAAAGCTTGCCCAGTAACACTTTAAGGTACTTGCTTCATTCTTAGAATTTCTGGTTTTTGTAGTAAGGGAAGAATCTGGGTCATTGTTTTTTTTTCCTTTAATGTTCAAACAAAACACAAAGCACCCTCTCCCATGACTGCTCACACCCTGCTGGAACATGGCTTCACCTCCTCAAGAAAGTGGAACTCTCAAATGGTGTGTGAGTGAGTCACTTTGATTGTTCTCTTCAGTCCCTGCTGGCAAGCAGATGCTTTGGACTTGAATTGACAGGGAAAAAGTTGAAGTTCACCAAATCAGTTTCCCCTTTCCCTCCCCCCGCTAAAATAAACAGTTTCCACAAGGTTTTTCTTGCAAGTTCTCACTCTGTGGCTATTCCACATTCAACATCTGCTCCTGATATTTCCTCCTGTCTCTCATGAATTCCCCCACAACCGATACTGGAGCTGAGTGTGTCAGCAGGGTAAGGTCTCAGCTGATGTGGGAAGTCAACTGTCAGCCACACTTACCTATAAGTAGAGACAGATACCTACAGTAGCTGTAGGTGTTCCTGTTTCAGCATTTTAAAGGGCCTCCAGCCTGGGGAGACTGCCCTAGGAAAGGGAAAAACAATGCTACAGTGCAGGGACCTATTTTCTCCTCCTCTTGTTCTCCCTCCTCTTTTCTTCCCTTGTTCTCTCCCGCTGTGTTACAGTATTCCAGGCTCCTATATTGAATTTGTAAACACACATTTACCTACTCACAAACTGTTTGCCTTTTTCAGCCACCTAAATGTTTGTGGTGGTTGAAACCAAGCCAAATAAAGGGCAAATTACCACTCTCTGTACAGAAAGTTTATGGTTGGTCTTGCTCTCTGTTTAGAGATTTGACCAAAAAGTGGAAACATTGGCTAAAAAAACCCAAACTCTTGAGCACGGGATGAGTCAGTGGGGTTTCCATCTGCCCTTCAACAGCTGCCTGTGCAGCCAGGGGCAGCCCAGGTGAGGTCTCAGGTGCAGGAGAGCTTGTGAGCAGCAGTTTCCAGCCGTACTTTTCTTTTCCCCAGCCTTAAGCAAGTGCTGGATTTGCAGCTGAGCTGATTTGCAGCCGAGACTGGACAGGGACAGGGCAGCTCCCCTACAAGCAGCGTCCCACAAGCTGAGGGCATGGTTCTTTCCACTCTGTGCTTTCAATCCAATTCAGCAAAGCATTTAAAACCAAGGCTCAGGCTGGAGCCTGTGTGCAGTCCTGCTGCTGAGCACTTGAGATTGCTGAGGTGCTTTTTGGTGCTGTGTGAGATCTGTTCAATGCCCTCTGGGGTTTTGTTAGCAGGGGATAACTGGTATTGGAAGGCAAGATTGTGCAGTCTGCAATTGGTTGTGTTTCTATTAATTCTCTCATTGTAAAAATGTACCAAACTCAACTTTTTTGGTTGTTGTTTGGTAGCTGCATCAGCTTTTCTGAACCCCAGATTCTCCACTTGCTGCTTCCATTCCTTGAGTATAATCTTAACAATGAAAGAATTGTGTTGATTGTTGCTCTCATTGTTGAGTTTCCTATTGAGTCAATGAGATCTGTTGTATTTCATGGTCTGGGTATCATGGCTCTCACTAACAGCAGATATCATGGGTATGAAAACTGTTCCATTTGAACTTAACCACCATCCTCCACCTACAGAGCAGGGTCAGGCAAGGACGCCTCTGCTCTTCCTCCTAGAGTCCCAACAAGGTGCAGTGGAGTTTAGTTACTTAAATCATTACATGACTTGGTACCTTTTGCTACTTTGTGCTTTTCCTGTAGTGGATACCTGTCCAAGTAGCCCAGTTGCTCTTTATCCCACTTGGCCAGTAAGAAGAGAAGCAGCTCGCTGCGGTGCCTGTGAGACCACGATGTAGAGAATCACAGACAGTGGGAGCTCAGAGAGCTGCTGGGCACTGCCTGGGGCTCTGAAAGCAAATTGCTCTTCTAGATGAGTAAACACAGATTTTTTTATTTTTTAAACAAAAGCCTTTGTACTTGTGAGGAACTTTTGTAGCAACAGCCCTCACGTCAGAGGACAGTGAGTCATCTGTGTGCAGCCTGGCAGGAAGCATCAGCGTGAGGATGTTGTAGCTGTGACACCTCAAGGTGACTGTCAGGAGAGAATCTGTGGGCAGAAGTCATGTCTCCTATTAGAGTGAAGTAAAACAGATCCCATGTGGTGAAATACTTGTTAGAGGCCCAGAATCTCTCCCAAGTACGTGTTCAGGAGATAATGATGTCACTGGGATTAGTGAGGACCAGCTGATATTTCCAGCATCATCAACGCTTTGCATGAGCACTTGTTCAATGAGCTTTGCATGTGTGTTTTGTTGCTTGTGAACAGTTTTCAAGAAGTAACAAAACTCCGCAGTCAGGTTTTGTGGAACATTGTGCAACATGTCTGTTTATCCTGTATCTCCCCAGTCTATTAACTTGCTCCTTTAAATTCAAATGGATACGGTGATAGATGAGCAGTCTGGCATGTGCTACCTAGGTAAACTTTTTGCTTTGTTTCCACAGTTGTGACACCTGAAATGTTTTATAGAGACATCAAACCTTGGTCAAGTAGAGAACTGAAATCTGCTTTTTAAGAACCACTTCTTCCAGTAGTCTAATACTTGAAATAAAACTCCTTTAGGCACCCACAGCAGCCCATTCTTTGGATGATTTCTGGTTGTATTTGGTTTTCTTCTAGAGAATCAACGTTAAAAAAAGAAATTGATGAAGAGAGAGCATCCTTACAAAAATCCATCAATGTCACTAGTGCCTTGATCACACAGAAAGATGAGGAGCTGGAAAAACTCAGAAATGAGGTAAATGAGGAGCGGTGGGATGATTCCATATCTCAGATGAAGTCATGGCTGGAAGCACGTGGCTTTGTGTTCTTGCTACTGAAGAGCTGCCTCATTCTTTTTCTGTATTAATGTAGCATAGTTAAGGCTTAGCATTAAGTCTGTAGGTATCTGTGTCTTCCAGCATGCATTTTCAGTGGCTCTTTAGCCCTTACTCCTGGGGATGTTGCCTGGGTGCTCTGACTTTACTCTGGAAGGCTCAAGCAGTCTTAAATCATTGTTACAGATCACAGTGCTCCGTGGAGAAAATGCTTCTGCAAAAACTTTGCAGAATGTGGTTCAGTCACTGGAGTCTGACAAACTGAAACTTGAGGAAAAGGTGAAGAACTTGGAGCGAAAACTCAAGGAAAACAACAAAGAGCCTGTAACTGTAATGAGCTCCTCAGGTAAGTGAGAGAGCCTCTTCACTGCCTGTGCCTTCAGCTTTTATCCTGTCAATTTTTGCAAGTGTTCACCAGGAAGTTAAAGGAAGGTTTAACTGAATCTGCTGAGAACTGGGACTCTTCTATTGAGGGGCACACACATGAGACTGGGATGAAGGAACTGACCAGCTACATCCCCCCACATTGGGGCAGGAGGCAGCTTGGCATGAAACCAACGTGCTTAAGGCACAAATCTTCATCCTGTCTGTGGTGTGGCTTCTGTGCAAGAGCCTCTCACAGGCTGATGTTAGTTTTCCTGGCTGTAGCTGCAGAGTAACACACAGGCATCAAAACCAGAGCACCTACCTGAGCACAGGACTGGGAATCTCAGCACCACTCAGTCTGAGCTCCTTGCAGATCTGCCAGCATCAGCTGTCACCTACACGTGCAGCTCCTGTATTCTCCTAAGTCTTGAACATGCTCTGGAGTCCAGCACTGAAAACAAGTCCCCTGCCAAGCTGCCCTGACCCCAGAGCTTATGTTGAGTGATTAGAAAGCAATGAGAATGTTATGGAGACTGCAGACCACTGGCATTGTCCCTGTCCCTGACTAAACCATGGTGTGTTTTGTAATTTAGATTACTGGATACTTACACCTTGTTTGGTTTTGTTGCTTTTTCTTTAAAGATGACACTGCTGCCAATCTCCTTCAAGATGAAGTTGCAAAAGAGAAGCAGGTATTTGATCTGAAACATCAGGATGCTAAGCCAGCAGCATGTCTAAGGCAGAGGGACATGTTTTTCCAGGGACAGTTCCTAATTGCATTTGGTACATCAGGGCTGTAACAGACAGATTTCTGTGGTGACCTTCTGCTTCTGAGGGAAATAGTGACAGAAAATACTAAGAATCAAGTGATGGGGGATATTGGGGAAGTAGTTCAGGTCACTGGAACATGAGTGAGCAGGAAAGCAGGAGTGGCAGCTTGTTGGTGGGGTAGAGCCCATCAGAGCACACTCTGAACTGTTCCTTGGTGGTTATTACAAAGGCTTCTTGGGTGTGAATGAAGAGTGGAGTATGGCCCACCTGACTCTGGTGCTTGCCATCTCAGACAAATGGGCTATCAGTGGGCTACCAGGGCTCCCCTGCTGCTTCCAAGCTGCTGCAGTTGACAGTGTTCATCTTGGCTGCTTCTTAACTTCAGAACTTCACTCAGAATGAAGGTTGGAACCAATGGGGCGAGGAAGTTTCTTGGTTACCATGTGCTTGGTACACAGAATAGAAGCACCTTCTGCTCCATATGAAAGTCCTTGTTAGATCACTAATGTCAGTCATGTTGATTAATGTCCTTCCTAGTCTGGACTTCCTAGTCATTAACATCTCTTTCTGTTTTTCTGCCTCCTTGAATTCACCTGCTGATGACATCCCTTCCTTCCAATCAGCACGAGGTTGGTTCCACTTCTTGGCTTCTTTGATCCGTGGGGTTAATTGGCCAGGCATTGATTGCTCAGGGCAGTGGTGCTGCAGTGCTGGCCTGCTGATCCCTATGGCCCAAATTAGCTTTGGGAGATGCTGATGGGTGCACAGCGCTGTGTGCTGAGAGCAGCCACCAGAGCTGCAGGTTCAGAGGAGCAGAGACACTGGTGTGGTCAGAATTCCTGCATTTATGTTCCAAAAGTAACATTAGAAAGAAAACCTGATCTACTAGTGGTGGGTTGAGACCCACCGAGGTCTCAGACCCATGGGCTGGATGGGAGTGCTCAGCTCTCAGAGGTCCTTGGGGAAGTTCCTGTTCCCTGGGTGCTCTGTGGGTGCTGTCAGGGGTCACACACATCTGCAGGTGTTTGAGGGCTGTTCCTTTGTTGCTGCCCAGCTCTGAAGTGCAGCCCGCAGCCTGCTGACTGTCCTTCTCCTTGACTCTCACAGATTGATTTCCTGAATTCAGTGATAGTAGATCTGCAGAGGAAAAATGAAGAACTGAACTTGAAAATACAAAGAATGTGTGAAGCAGCCCTCAATGGCAACGAAGAGGAGATAAATAACTATGACAGGTACAAGTCCTAGAGGAAACCCTGGCTTGTGTTTAGGGAAGTGTTGGCAGCAGTCACTGTCGGCTGCACAATGCACCAGCCTGAGCTCAGCTGTCAGGAGGGATGAAATTGAACTTAGGGATTAAATCCAGCCTCTGTTGTAGATCCATTAATAAGGTGTACCTGGTGATGCCAAGTGATGTAGATACCACAGACACAGATGTAACGTACTTGTGGGCAGATGCTGTTGAGCTTGGTCCTTTCCAAGTGAAGCAGGAGGGTCTTTGCTCACAGGCAGCTGCACTGAGATGGGGGGAACCCGGTCCAGAGAAACAGAACTAAGAGCTGTTTATCTATTGTGACTTCAGGAGTCTCCTTGGGAGGTTTCCAAACCCACCTGGACACATTCCTGTGCCCCCTGAGCAAGGGGAACCTGCTTGAGCAAGGGGAACCTGCTTTAGCAAGGGGTTGGGCTGGGTGAGCTCTGCAGGGCCCTTCCAGTGCCCACCAGTCTGTGATTGTATGATATCCTCCATCAAGAGAGAAGAGGCTGGATGATCTTCAAGGTCTCTTCCCACCCAGCCCATTCTGGGATTCCGTGTGTTTCTGTCTACATTCTGCAGACGTTCCCTCAGAGCAGTTTGTTCAGTGAATAATCACAGTCTAAGGGAATATGGGAGCGCTGCAAAGCAGCTGAGGTGTCACAAGGGCTTCAGAGGTGGTTTTGTTTGGGGTTTCGTGTTGAGCACTGTGGTGTTTCCTCAGCTTCAGTAATCAGGAGGGGAGGGCAGGCAGCAGGCAGCAGGCCTCGCTTCTTTACAGAAGGACTGACTTGCCCTGCTGTCGCTCTTGCAGCGAGGAGGAAAGCCTGTCCAAGAAGAAACCTCGTCTCTTCTGTGACATCTGTGGCTGCTTCGACCTGCACGACACCGAGGACTGTCCGACGCAGGCGCAGGCGCTGGAGGAGCCGCCACACTCGGCACACCACGGCAGCCGCAGGGAGGAGCGGCCCTACTGCGACACCTGCGAGATGTTCGGCCACTGGACGGCCGACTGCAACGACGACGAGACCTTCTGAGCCCGGCCTGAGGGCTGAGGGACTCAGTGCACCCGCCTCGCGCCGTCCCTACCACCAGCATCCACACGTGCTGAATGTCAGGGCTTGGGCCGCTGCCCCGCGCCCGCCCGGCCCCTCCACGAGCAGGGAATGGAGAAACACTTCACTCCTCCGCTGATAAATCCTCCCCTTCTCCCTTTTAGTAAGTGAAATACAAATAAAAGGATTTAACCAACGACTTGATGCTGTTTTTTCCCCAGGCTCTGGCTGGGTTCCCACTCGTTGCAGGAAGCGCTCCCTGTGCTGTGAGGGGAAGCTGTGGACAGGAGGGAAGCACTTAGAGGTCTCTTGGAGCTTATTTAAATACCTGAAAGTTAATGCTGTTAATTTTCATGTTTGCACTAAAACCCATTTGAAGGCTGAATTTGTACGTTTAGATTTTTAAGCTTCTCCGGGTGGTTTTTGTTTCCCTTTTTTTCACACTGGACTTGGGCTGAGAAATGTTTCAGCTTTGTGGTTCCTGCTGGGAAGGTGCCCCTGGGGCCGTGGGGTGCCGGAGAGGGAGCTCCAGCCCCCGGCTGCTGCCACACCTGGCTCTGGGCACAGCCCTGGTTTCTGCATTACTTCAGCTTCTCTCTCTGTGTGGTGTGGGTGTGTATATATGCAGATATCTATTAAAGTTATATTTTGGAAAAAAAACCCAGACAAGGTGTGATTTTTGTGTCTTGGAGCTGGGGGGAGGAATGGGAACGGGCTCTGCCTGGGGACAAACCTGCACAGAAACAGGCTGAAGGACTGGAAGGGAGCTCGAGAGATCATCCAGTGCAGCTCCCCTACCAGAGCAAGACCAGCTCGAGTAGGTCACACAGGTCTTATCCAGGGTGGTTTGAATGTCTCCAGAGCACGAGCCTCCTGATTGATAGTTTATTACCATGAGGCAGCACTGTGCCCTCGTGGCCAAGAAGGCCAATGGCAGCCTGGGATGCATGGAGTGTGGCCAGCAGGGTAAGGGAGGTTCTTCTCCCTCTCTGCTCTGCCCTGGGGAGGCCTCATCTGGAGTCCTGTGTCCAGTGCAGGGTCACCAAGATGCTCAGGGGACTGGAACATCTTTCATATGCAGAAAGGCTGCGGGACCTGGGGCTGTTTAGTCTGGAGGAGACTGATGAGGATCTTACATTTACAAATGCCTAAGTGGTGGGTGGCAGGAGGCTGAGACATCCCTGTTTTCTATATTAGCTGGGAACAGGACAAGGGATGATGGGATGAAGCTGGAACACAAACAGTTCCACTTATATTTAAGAGAAAACTGAGTGTTTGAGTGAGTGAGCCCTGGCCCAGGCTGCCCAGGGAGGGTGTGGAGGCTCCTTCCTTGGAGCTCTTCAAGACCCTGCTGGACACGTTCCGGTGTGACCCGGTCAGGGTGAAGCTGCCTGAGCAGGGGTTGGGCTGACGATGAGCTCTGCGGGTCCGTCCCAGCCGCACCGGCTCAGCCCCGCGTTGGAACCTCGGTCTGTTCAGCTTGTCCCCGTTGTGCTCTCAGTGTCCGTCACCCAGCCCAGCCGGGTTCCAGCCTCCTCACCCCGTTAGGCGCGGGCAGAGGGGCGTCGGGCGGGGTTGGGGGGGGGGGGGGGATTTTTGGGGTGAAACCGAAGGGGTTCGGTACCGCTGCGCTGAAACGCGGCGCCCGCCAGGGGGCGCTGTCGCGGCTCGGGCCCGGTCACGTGAGCGGCGGCGGCGTCACGTGAGCGGCGGCGGCGTCACGTGAGCGGCGGCGGCGTCACGTGAGCGGCGGCGGCGTCACGTGAGCGGCGGCGGCGTCACGTGAGCGGCGGCGGCGTCACGTGAGCGGCGGCGGCGTCACGTGAGCGGCGGCGGCGTCACGTGAGCGGCGGCGGCGTCACGTGAGCGGCGGCGGCGTCACGTGAGCGGCGGCGGCGTCACGTGAGCGGCGGCGGCGTCACGTGAGCGGCGGCGGCGTCACGTGAGCGGCGGCGGCGTCACGTGAGCGGCGGCGGCGTCACGTGAGCGGCGGCGGCGTCACGTGAGCGGCGGCGGCGTCACGTGAGCGGCGGCGGCGTCACGTGAGCGGCGGCGGCGTCACGTGAGCGGCGGCGGCGTCACGTGAGCGGCGGCGGCGTCACGTGAGCGGCGGCGGCGTCACGTGAGCGGCGGCGGCGTCACGTGAGCGGCGGCGGCGTCACGTGAGCGGCGGCGGCGCAGCGATGGCGGCGCATCTGAGCTCGGGGCGCGTCAACCTGACGGCGCTGCGCGAGGCGGGACGGCGGGAGCTGCGCGAGTTCCTGGACAAGTGCGCGGGCTCCAAGGTCGGGGAGGGGAACCGG